>VXAD01012522.1:218303-385509 GCA_013399195.1 Dicrurus megarhynchus
CGCCGCCCTCCAGCCGCACCAGCCCTTCCAGATCATCGTTCGCTACACCACGGCCGACGGCCCTGCCGTGAGTACCGAACAGGAGTTGGTAACGTAGGAAATCGGTCCCGAAGCGGCTGGCAGAGCCCTCCCGTGTCGCCCGTGCCTGTCGCACATCTTTGCTTCTGTTCTAAGTGACCGTCGGGGAAGCGCCCGGCCCTGCAGCAAGGCGGTGGGAGGTATCTCACTGCCAGCCCCTCCGGTCCTGCCCCTGGCCCCCATCGCCTGGCAGCGCCAGCCCGCTGGGCAGCAGCATCTGTGCCCTGCCCGCAGGGGCTCTCAGCACTGCCAGCACCGCCGTCCCCCGCTGCACTCAGCAGCGGTGCTCGTACCGACCCAGCTGCTCTCCCTCCTGTCTTCCCCCATCGAGTGGACCCCAAGGCTATTCATCCCCCCCCACCATAGTAATTTAAAAGTTTTTCGTTCTTTAAGGGCATTGCAGTTGTTAGTGAGGAGAGTGAACATTTGAAAACTGCTGCCTCGACTCAGTCCTTCAGGACGAATTATGTCATCCACAATTCAGGAGTTTCCCTGGGGGTTTTGCCAGCTGCTTACAAAATTAGGCCCTGCGCACCTAGGCTGGTGTTCCAATGAGCCATGGTCAGGAGCTTTGAGAAGGATGTGATTCCACATGTTCATACAAGTTACGTGCTGAAAAAAGGGGTGAAAAATGGCCCAAAACACCCCTTTGGATATGGCCATGGAGGTGCTTCTATGTCTGTGGATTAGCTTTCTTCAACAGTGAAATGCTTTGTAAATTCTGTCACTTCTTTTAAACTCCCGGTATTTAGAACCACTTTATTCCCGGCCTTTTAGGTGCTGCCTATCAGATCGTGTGTTTTTAAGAAGTTATGATAGTGAAAATATGAAGTTCCCACTTGAACATCAGTTCTTTCTATTACTGTACAGTCTGTTCAGGTCGGGAATTAAACTGAGGTGATTTTCATCATGTGGTTCGTGAATCTATTTGCAAAAGAAATGTTTTTTTTCTTAAGAGTCTTGCAACTTTGTTGCCTCTATCTTGCCTAAAGGAATTGGCTCTCAACCCTCTGATTTGCTGTTGCACTGGTCAAAACCAGTAAGTGTGTCGATCTCTTTGACTTTTACAACATATTTAACAAGAGCAGGAATTGAACATAAAAGCTTCTTGCAAAAAAGCCCACAGGAAGTAAATAGTAGGCCTTTCCTCATGACAGGAAAATGTTGCTGATTAGAATGAGTTTGCTGGATGTTTCTTTGTCTAATTTTAATACTACGTGGAAGATCACAAAAGTAATTTCATCATTGGATGAAAGAAATGGAAGTCTTAATACACTGGCTCACTCAGAATAGTGAGTTCCACATGAAGATTTTTATTGACAGAAGTTTCCTGTGGCCATAGGGTGACTTTTTAATGTTCTAATCCTTCCCTAAAAGTGCAAAAACAAAGTAAGATTCTGGCACTTTTAAAGTTCAGATCTGCTTGGATATTGTTCCTTTTCACCTCTGGAGTTCCTGGCTTTACTATTTCCTTGTACAATGCTCTGTTCAGAAGATTCCGTTCATTATTTTTTTTTCCCAGGTTTATGAAGAAACCTGTTTCTTTTGCCCACTCTCTGCCTTGTTTATGGTGAGAAGGCTTTAAAGCTAATTTGGCATTGCTGTGTGCTCTGTAATCGTTCTCAGTCTGGCTGAGCCACACCTCCCAAAGTACAAGATAACGTGCTTTCCTCCTCTTGAACAAATTGTTTTATTTTAGACCAGCCTGTGCTTTCCCCTGGATTTTGGCAGCCCTGTTGCCAGCGGGGCAGCCTGTCCTGCTGAGTCTATGGAGAAATGATCTCAGTACAATCAGAATACTGCTCTGGCTTTGGGAATGATGTGAAAACCACTGGGAGCTTCAGGGCACTGACTGATGTGACGTCCATTTAGTCTCACCTTGTATTAATGTGTTGCCTCCTTGGCCCCACACGCAGTCCTGCGTGGATGCTGAGAGTGGGACATTTCTTCCATTCCCTCTGTTGTTGTCTTGCTCCCTATGGATCAGAGGTGAACTACCTATTCTTTATCCTGTTTTTTGAAGTCTTTATCGTACTTTTAACAGCGTGTCCTGCTTCAGCTGAAATGTAGCTGCAAGGACTCATGTCAAGATTATTGATGGTCACAGCATCGGGGACGTGCACTGCCCTTCCCAAGTGATACTGGAAAGCAGAAGCAGGCATGCTCACTGACATAAATCCTACCATGTTTGCTCACTCACTATTGTAGGTTTTGGCTGGCAAAATATTTGTCCTCGAGTAGCACCTGTTGTAGCCCTTCACGTTCAGCATGCTGAACTATTTTGTTTGGATCCAAAGTGGTTTGGTGCTATTGTAGTGCTCTCTGTCATTGCTGTTTTTTGGCCCAACATTGCACTTTAACAGCGATGAGTAACCCATATGCATATAAGGGTCAACTGGTTTATACTCATTTCTTGTAAATATTCTGGCAGTCCCTTTTCTTTGCCAATGAGGCACAATTTTACAGTGTTAGACCTCTCTCTTCTAAAAGTTCTATTTTCTTTGGCCATTCTAGGAATATATTCTCCTTAGATCAGGGTTTATTTTCTGTGGGACCTTTAGCATACTTGTGGGACCTATAAAACAGTAAATGCATGTTACAGCACAGTGTGAATGTGTTGGCAGTAAGATCAGGAGCAGAGATAGAAGCGTGTTTAAAATTGGAAACCTGTTGTCTCGATATACTTGCTTTGGGCCATCTGGACATGTTATTTGACTGTCCCATTATTTCTTGTGTGGAGGAAGGAGCCAAGATCTTTGGTTGTTTGATGGACATTGAGAGACAGCTGAGAGATTAAATCTGCCTTTCACAGAGCGTTCCAGCTCCCTGTGCTGTTAGGAAACCATATGCTCGGGACATCACCAGTTCCCATCAGAGGCAAGACTGTCACAATCATTGTGTATCTCTGCTGGTGTGGGCTGAAGGCACACACTGATCAGGTGTGTTGGGGGCAGTAGTCCTGCTCTTCCTCCCCTTCTTCTCCCTCATCCCTTACTTCTTGCTAATACTCTTGTGTGACATTTTCTTTTTTCCTTCCCTAGAGAGAAAAATCTACACCTGTCTCTTGCCCACTGTGTCATTCCTCTGATTTGGCAGTGCACATCTCAACACCAGTGCTATTTTCTTTCCTTAAATGCAAATCCTTCTCTGGGTTCTGGTATAAAAAATTAAAACATTTCCTCATCTTCAGGATTTAGCAGAAAGGACAACCCTCTTTGTAGTGCTAGAAACTTCCCTGTAATTCCTTAGATTTGTCTTGATTCCTCAGTCCCCATAGAATGACTTGCTGCCCAGGCGTGTCTTGCTCCTGTCACATGCTCTGCATCTCAGGTGTTTTGTTTACTTTGTCATCAGATAGACCAGCTTGTTTGCCTAGAACAGAAGCTGTGGCTTTGCAGCTCTTCCTGTGACCTTCATCAATAATGCATGGAGAAACATAGAGAGGTTTAAAATTAAAAGAGGCTTAGCTAATTGCCTTTGTCATTTGCCAGATTTGGGCAAAAGATTATGATCTAAGTCAATAAAAATTATACTCTTGGCAGGTGCCTTATAAAGTGTGAGAGTATGTGGGCAGGGAAAAGCCTGGGCTGCCCAAAGCCTTTGTTCAGCAAAGGAATCATGCAGCAGGTCTTTGTAATTGAAATGCACCACAGAACAGCTTTAATGTGTGAAACAGCTTTCCTGTATACATTAAAAGCTAGATAAAAATGAAGAGCATGATGATGATGTCACATGTATTTCCCAAGGGAAAGTGCAGGAGGGATTTGGATGTGGAGTAGATGATACAGCCCCAAATGCTGCTCTGTCCCTGTGCTCTGCTGCCTGCCCCAGCAGCACTCCGGGCCTCGCACTCCTTTCTGGGATGCTGCTTACACTCATTTTCCCCAGCCCATAGCCCTGCCTCTGTCCAGCAGCATAGCCTGGTCTATTTATATTACAGATCTATTTATATTGTTTCAGGATAACTTTCATCATTGTTCCAAGTGCGTCTGGAAAGAGAGACAGAGGCTTGCCATGTAGCTGCAGACATTAGAAAACAGGGGAAAAAAATACTTCATCCTCTGCAAATGTTTTCCCTCTTGGCTCTTGGGGTTGGTGCTTCACTTAACTTCAACCAAATGTCAAATAAAGCAGGACTGGTTGAAAAGAAGTTGTCCTTAATTTATGGAGTTTCTTGTAAACAAGAATCAACTCTTGGTTCCCCTTCCCTTCCTGCTTATGTTTTCCTCCTGCACTGCTCAGGGAGAGCTTCCCCTTATCTCTCTGCTGTAAAGACATCGTCTGTCAGCCCTTTTTCTTTCCTACTCAAGTGTTGCAAGCAACTTAGGTGTGGTGGTGCCTTATCTCTGTTTTCTTTGTTAGTTTTTTTTCTTTCTTTTTCTGTCTCTCAAAAAACAAAGGAAACAATCTTTTGAAGATGAGTCTCTTCAGCAGGACAAATGATACAGATTGGAAGTCAGACTTTATGATAAAAGCACAAAGCCACTGATCAGAGGAGTCAAAAAAGGCATTGGGGCAGATCTTTGAAATTTAATTTCTGAGCCTCTTCCCTGGATCATTAGAAAACTACTACCCTGTATTAAAATACAGCACTTCCATTTTTTTGCAAATGTATGTTCTGGGTGGAAGTTACTAGTTATTGGTGTTTAATGAGATATATGTCCCCAAATGCCTTCTGGAATAGCTGTCTCCAGTTCCATAATGTGGCATTGCAGAAACGATATTCCTTGCTGTGAAATGCAGATATCTATGAGAAATGTAGTCCATGGAAATCTGTAGCTGTGTAGGTGCCCCAGGCTTGTGGGCAGTGTGCTGAAATGCAGCACATGGATGTGAACAGACAGGGCTCCTCAGAAGTCCTGCTTTAAGCTTGTTTCTGGCCTTACAGGCTTGAAATGGAAGAGGGTAATCTTAAAACAACTTTCAAGAGATTAATTTTACTTCTAGATAAAGGTTTTTAATTTTGTAATGCCTCCCACCTAAAAAAACCCCAGACATTTGCCAGTGGAAGTGTGAGACTCCATGGGAATAACTGAAAGCTGCTGACTGTGTGTTTCCTGTCCTTACCTTTCACTGATCCCTGCGGATGCTGCTCCAGTGGATGATTTGGGAGAGGAGCACACTGGCATCTGAGGAAAAAGGTCTAAAGGCAAGGGAAGAAGATATCAAAAAATAACCTTATAGGACAGAAGGAGAGAGAGAAAACTTTAACTTCCAAAAGTTAACTAGGAGACAGAGCTGTAATATGTTGTTAAAACGTGAGCAGACTTAGTACCCAGGCTTCTCTTCTGTGTTTCGTTGCTTTCCCTTGAGGACCAGAACTGAACTAGTGTTTGCACTAACTGCTGTTCCCTGATCTCAGATTTATTGGTTGCTTTGATCTGAGAATTCAGCAGACTCAGAGGTTTTATTCCTTGTGCTTGACTGTTTCCAAGGCTTCCAGTGGTTCCAATTTTATTGCAAATTTCACAATATTTGATATTTTCCATCAAAGTTCAGCTCCAGAGCTCTAGGATTACAAGAAAATCTTTATTTAAAATTGCTCCTATGCTTCAAAGTTGGAGGCAGGGAGCATGTGAAAGCACAAACTTTTGAAATATAAAACCAAGAAGGCAAATAATTGGACTTTTTCTTATTATTCTTAATCTGTTCTAATTATTTGCTGAGGGTCTGACTTGTGATTCATTTGCTGTTTGGTACTGAAAACTGACGTGCTCAGTGGTGTGTTTTGTTGGCTTTTGTTTTGTGACCACCCAGAATCTCCTTATCCATTCTGTAAAAAGGGGCCTCCAATGTCCTTGACCAGATGTTTCTTACATATACTGACTTTTTTGCATAGTGTCAAAATGTTTGATGCTTCAGCCAGGAGGGCAGTGTCATGGTCACAGATAATGTTGTGTACACTGTTCAGCTTCAGGGCTTTTTGCTTTGTGGATTTGGGTTTGTTTTGGGTTGGGTTTGGTTTTTTTTTTCCAGCTTGTTTTACCTGACCCCTTCTACTCCTGCTCATATTGAATTATAAACATGGAGGTATCCAGAGTACTCCCTTTGAGAAGAAGGTTGTGTGGATGTTTGTTAGTGACTTGTTATTAATCAAGTAAATTGATACAACAGAAATAGTGAGTGGCTGGAAGTCACTATGTTATGTGTCACCACTCAGTGTTCAGACAGCAGGAAATTTTTCTGAGCATTCCTGGCAAATAAACTGGAGTAGAAAGATGTATAGTTAGAGATGGAAATGTGCCCTGTGGCAGGTATTCATCCAGGCAGCTAAACAGCTGAGGTGGTGTTTCTCCCGCACAATCCTCTTGATTTCACATTTTGGTTTTGGCAGTTCATCCTTGTGCTGTTGTCCCTTTCCCTCACCTCTTCTTCCCGTTGTGTTTTAACAGATTTGGTGGCTGGATCCAGAGCTGACATATGGCAATGCCAAGCCCTTTGTCTTCACACAGGGACACTCGGTGTGTAACCGCTCCTTCTTCCCCTGCTTTGACACCCCTGCAGTGAAATGCACCTACTCAGCTACTGTCAAGGTAAGGGGTGGCTGTGAATGGTTCATGGAGCTCTTAGTTGCTGTTAACCTGTGAAAACATAGTTACATCATGTATGTACACCTGCTAAAAATATTGATTCAGTGTTTTAAACAATACTGGATTTTTTAGGTCCAATTCTGGCTCTTGGGCCAGAATCAGGGTAGTGCCACAAACACAACTCTGTTGCCTACCACACTTGGTTCTTGCCTTCCTTGTCCTCAGTGCTGAAAGAGTAATTGTGGAATGGAAATATGAGAGAGAATTTGGCTGGTCCATTCCAATAGGGGTTATTGATGATAATATTCAACTGTATTGTACCAATTTTTGAAAGAAAAAACCTGAAGTTTTTTGAAAGCAGCATCAAATAATGTTGCATTTTGTATAGATGAAATGATTTAATATGTGGGTGCTTTTGGGGCAGCTGGCATATAGGAGGAGTAATATTTTTGGTTCGTATGTTTCCATGGACTAGGCAGATTGTGGTGTAAAAACTTCACAGAAATCTTACATTTTGTGTTATCTAAATGATTGTTTTTAATGTACATCATCAGGCATAGATGAAAATGAACCAGAGATCTGTGATTCAGTCATTCAGCTGTGATTATCTGGTGAGTTGAAGTGTATGATGATGTCTTCCAGGCTCCGGCAGGCATACAGGTGTTGATGAGTGCCACCCAAAGCTCCTACCTAGAAGAGGAAGGTGTATATCAATTTTACATGGAATATCCAGTTCCTGCCTACCTAGTGGCCCTGGTGGCAGGAGACCTCATACATGCAGACATAGGTCCGAGGTAAGATTCACAGTGAGTTCTTTCTGCATTTTATGTCTCTGTACAGTGCTTCATACTGTAAAGTAGCAAAGATGTTGATATGGTAACAGTTGGGTCCATGAGCTGTGAGCACTGAGGGAGTTTGAAGTGTAGTTGGGTGTAAAGAAATTCATGGCACTGCATTGGCAAAGATGTGTTCCTCTTTCATAAATGTTGTCTACTGTCCCCTGAAGTCATTACAGCTGCTTTCTCGTTGCCTTGTTGGAGGGATTTTTGGTTACCTCTTGCCATGTTCCATGGAGCATTAGCCTAGGAGGGCCTGGGTCTGATGGGAGGTCTCCTTGCACTATTACCATACATGGAGGTGTGCTGAGCATTCAGGCTATTTTTTCTAAGAGATAATTCAGTTTGCTGAAGTATCACCTGATGTTTTCTGTTTTCTGACAGGAGCAGAGTGTGGGCAGAGCCTTGCCTGCTGCCAACAGCCATCAGCAAGCTTTCTGGCATTGTTGAACGCTGGTTGACTGCTGCAGAGAGTCTGTATGGCCCCTACATATGGGGAAGGTGAGTTTAATCAGTCTCCCAGGAATGTGCAATGGGAACAAAATAAAACAGTATTGAGAAATGGTCACGCTTTCTCCCTATAGCAAGGCAAACTAGCATTTCAACTGGCACGATTGTAGTAGTTGCAAACAGAGTCTGGAGTTTTGTCTCCACAAGTGGCAGGAAGGACCATGGAGGCATGGAGGTGTTTTAGCTGGTTGGCAGGGCAGAACTGGAGGTTTCTAAACAGTGGATCTTTCCTGAGGAATGAGGGTTTTTCATACTACAGTGTTTTGTGGCGCAAGTCCAGCACTGGGCCAGACACCATTTAAAATGTATGGTTGTTTTATTAATCTCATTTATTTCTGCATTTATTGTGGTATGCCTGAGTATACTGAAAATCTCAGTACAAACTCAGTGAGAGTCCAAGTCCCCCAAACCAACATTAATAGTTCTTGAATAGCTTGACTATGTATTAAAAATGAGTGGTTTTGAGAGAATGCTTTCATTCTTTGGATGGAAGAAAATGTTTACAAAGGCTTCCTATATTTCTTTGCTAAAGGTAAGCAGGAAGATCGCATTTTCGTTAACTTATAAAATATTGCTTGAAATAATCTGAGAACACGGCCCAGTGTGCCAGTGCTGATCACTGGTAAAGAAATTTAGAAAACAAAATATTACCGTTGTGTTCTGAAGCAGACAGATGAAGGTTATTTTGCTGACACTGCATGTATAGGAAATCAATGAATTCATTGACATCTTCCTAGCCTCTCTCTTTCCTGGGAGTCTCTGGGGACTCAACACGTGTTAAACAGTTTTCTGGCTCCCAGATACACAACTTGTGATGAGTTTGTGTGTGAAGGGAGCACAATGCATCTGGGATGTGCTGGATCTGCTGCACATCAAAAGACTGTCAAGTCTTTATGCCCAAATGTAAGGAGGTCCTTGGCCAACAAAATAAATTCTGTGATCCTCTGATCAGAAGAATTAGGCAGCACTGGTATAGAAAGTTTTTTCCTGAAGTCATGAGGAGGTCTCAGAAGAGCCTTCCCTAAAGAAAGTGTTACTATGTGTCTTCTGAAAGAAGTAACTGTTACTGTGTGTCTTCTAGCTGCAATTTACTCATCTCTTTTCTTCTTTCTTCTCTCCCTAATTTTAGATATGACATTGTTTTTCTTCCTCCATCCTTCCCTATTGTTGCCATGGAAAACCCATGCCTGACCTTCATCATCTCTTCCATTCTGGAGAGCGATGAGTTTTTGATCATTGACGTCATTCATGAAGTTGCCCACAGCTGGTTTGGAAACGCGGTCACCAACGCCACGTGGGAGGAGATGTGGCTGAGCGAGGGCCTGGCCACCTACGCGCAGCGCCGCATCACCACCGAGACCTACGGTACCGCTGCAGAAACTTCTCCTTATGCTCCTTCTTACCATAACTCAGAGCTGGCTGCATAGAGTATTTGCCTTGGAAGCTCAGAAGTCTGTAGGGAGCTGGTTTTCAGTTAGGTTTTGCTTATTTCTGGAACACACACCCACACACAGCCCCAAACTTTGTGTTGAACATCTTGCTTACTTAGAGTTTGACGTTGTCTTGGCTTTAGTGGTCTCAATACCTGGTATGGTATCAGGGGCTTTGAGTGAAGTGTGTTAGCACAGTGCTGTGGGGACTTGGAACTACTTTTGGGTACCAGGCAGGTGTTGATATGTCAGAGCAAGGTGAGCAGAGGATGCTTCAGAGAAAGATAAGAAGTCTTATCCCAGTTACATTGTGAAATAACTGTCCTCTGAAAAAGGGTTCTTTTAATTCTGATCAGTTAGTAGCTACCTACTGGTAAAAAGAACGATGGCAATAGCACTAAAAAAAATTTACAGATTTATGTAGCTGTCTATGTGCTGGAGACTTCCTGCAGGATTGTAAGCCCTGCCTTTGCTTGTGTCAGTGAATTTCACAGGTCAGTTTTATGGTGCTGTCTTTAGAATATATAAGTAGTAAATTATTCCTCCTGCTTTTGAGTCTAATGAGCTTTTTATTGAAGTGAATAATGGGAACATATGCTTTTCCAGTTTGTCCCGTTATGTTCTTAAAAGCCAGTTCCATGTGTTTTCTCAAACATCCATTGTAAACAATCTTGGAAAAGTTCCTAGAAATCTTGGCAGCAAAGGTGTTTAGAAGAAAGCATTTGCTTTTATTCATGTATATTGTTTTTGGACACAAACCGATGATAATTAAGTTTAGGCAAAGAAGTGCTCTGAGCATCTATGGAAATGTTACAATGCATATTATGTATCTTTGAAAGCTGTTATATGTTGAGTAAATCTCAGTGGGTAGTACTGTCCTAAGTCACATTATACATGGCAGTAATGTGAGTAGGCCAGAAGATATCAACCTGTTCATCATCTTAGTCTGTCCATCCAACATAGAACAAAATCCTTGCTGAATTTGGTCTGTTCTCTAGAACTGGTTGTTTCAAGAAGCATTTGTTAGGAAACTAAAAAAAGGCTTTCCCTGTGCCATTCTTTAGTAAGCTCTTTCTCCATTCTATTTTGTTTCTAAGACAAACCTCTGATCTAAATCTTACAATTTCTGACATAGTTTCTGGAGTGTCTTCTGTTGATAGTAAAAAGGCATCTTTATAATGATATTGTTTAGGGAAATTTGAATCCACTGACTACCACTCCTCTTGGATCTTGCTTAATTCTCCTCTCTGTTTCATGAAGTAATTGCCCTTAACACTAGTTATCCTAGTTCTTGCTTTCCCCTGGGAAGCTTATCCACTTCTTTCTCTGCTCATACAGGTTCTCCTGTTTTCCAAATATATCCTGGTTCTTACTTCACAGTGGACTATATAGGATTTGGGTGTTACATTGAGGTTGTATCTATGTAACAAACCCTATCTTCGGGTTAAAAACAAATCAAAGAAGGCTAAAATGTTAATAGTTACGGATGTTAAGTATCTTCTGAATCTGAAATCTATTTTCTGCAGCTTCTGGTGTCTGCAAAGGCATAGGAAAGATCTCTTGACTTGGCAGTGTAATACAGCTAGTTTGGTTTGAAAGCATTCAATGCTCTACACTGCAGTTAGGGAGAAGGAGTAGCTTACCCAGTCACAACTGTAAAGAGTCCTAATGAGAGGAGGGTGAAAAACTTTTACAAAAAGCAGGTAGGATGATACATAAAGCTTAAAAAATACACACAGGATCTATAATACAATAACCAAATCCAATCCCTTTCTCTTGCCACTCAAGAGGTGACGTTTGCTCAGTAATATCGTTGGCACTGAGTATCGAATTGTGTCTACTATTCTACCGGTGACAGTATGTTTTTGTAGCACTTGATTGCTCCCTGAAAGTTACCTGTACTATAATTTTTTTTTTAGTGCGGCTCTCCTTATCTTGCAAGAACTGATAAGATGATGTCAAGGATATAAACTTTAGCATTGTTTTCATGCTGCTTTGTTTTTCAATGCAGCCCGATGCATAATCAGAGTGAGGAAACACACTGGGTTAGGCTCTGACTGCCATTACTAATTACAAGGATGTTCTGCACTCAAGTTTCTCTGCCATTACTTTACTGTGATTCTGTCTCACTGTTCCATCTTTTGCACCTGCAGCAGCTTTTACTTTGTCCCTGTGCTAGTCCTGCCCAGGTCAGGTTTTGCTGATCATTTTCCCACAACTAACAATTACTTTCTGGGGTAGGAGCTGCCTTCACATGTTTGGAGACTGCATTCCGCCTCGATGCTCTCCACAGACAGATGAAGCTCCTTGGAGAAGACAACCCGGTCAGCAAGCTTCAGGTTAAACTGGAGCCAGGTATTGCTTTTGGCTGAGGCTGCTCTACACAAAATTACACACATTTGTTATCCATGATGGAATATAGACAAAAAAGGACTAATTTTTACATATCCTTTACGGGGAAAAAAAAAAAAGAAAAGAAAAAAGTACTGGTTTGTAAACCAGTCTAAAAATAAGTAAGGAAGCTTAGCTTTCAAACTTTTTTCAAAGTTGGATAACTCATCTTTATAGATCTTGTTCTGTGTAAGAACAGACTTACTGAGTAGAAACAATGTAAAAACCTGCCTTGAAAGCTCTGTGGGTTGGAAATTCTGGATATGCAAAATAAAGTATTTTATAATGGAAATATTTGGAAACATCATGTAAAATCCTCTGCTATTAAATGTTGCTCTCTTTATGTGTTCATGTGAGAACTGTGCATGTATGTATTTAACATGCAGATAAACAGGTACTTGCTCTACGTTGAGCTGTGCAGAGACTGGTTATTCCCTGAGCCAGATGCATGACTGCACTCCTGATTTACCTACCTCCTTCACTGATAGTTCTCTTGTTCTGTGGTCACAGCTGGGTGGGTGAAGCAGTCTTCAATCTAGGTGATATTTAAAACAACCCAAAATGCAAGTGGGGATGATATTGGAGCCAAATGGAATGGAAAAGCATGTGTTGGAAGCCACAGAGGAGCAAGAAGTGATTACCTTATATTGATATCTTTGAAAATTTGTGGTATGGTGATTCCCAGAACCTGGCACTGAAAAAAGAAAAAAAGATTTGTTTTCCAGTTCCAGATCTGTTTTCAGTGACTTCTAGTTTGAAGTGACTTATTCCATTGGGAATTACTACTTACCTTACAATGATTGATTTAAAAAAAAAATATTATTTTTCAGGCTGTGTCTTTGGACTGCATCTATTTAATTTACTGCAGTAACTTAAATGTACTGACAACAGGCTTGTTTTAAGTCACTATGTCTTACCTTGGTGATCTCTGAGGAGTCTGTATAACTTGAGGGCTGGAAATCACTCTCCTCATTAGAGTTTCTTATCATGTTGTCTTCTCCTTTCAGGTGTAAATCCCAGTAATTTAATGAACCTCTTCACCTATGAAAAAGGCTACTGCTTTGTTTACTACCTGTCCCAGCTTTGTGGTGACCCCAGACACTTTGACTCCTTCCTAAGAGTGAGTGTAAATATATGTTTTCTTGAGATTTAGAGGTGATTTTTTGTTGTTTGGGGTTTTTTCCCCAGATTCTGTCACTGGCTAATTGTTAAGGGTAAAGTTGAATACAAGTATGTCAGAGATGGAGAAATGTTGGGGGCCAGTCTGTCAACCTACGTGAATCTGTCTACAAGATTTCTGAGATTCTGTGCTTATGAGGTGCTACATAGAGAGTAGTAGTATATTTTTGTTATCTCTTGTTCTGTGCTCCAAATAATTAGAAAGCTGTTCCAGCACAGATTGCCTGTGACTGGAAAGATGTGACTTGATTCACTACTAAGAAGCGTTAGCTTGGGGTTTTTTAACCAGGGTGACAAAGGGTATGGGCTACTATGTTGGGGCAGGTTGATGCCTGGAACCACACTTGCAAAACCTATCAAAAATTGTCAGCTACTGACTCATTTTGGAAAAAGAAAAAGAAATTATACTCAGCTGTCAATGTATTTTCAGCTACTCTTTTTTTTTTCTTGCTATGGTTCTTCTTTAATTAACTGGGTGAGGAGGGAGAATATTTTTCTTCTGTTTTTTTAAACCTTCAAATACTTACTCTTATGTTTGTGTTGTTTTTGTTGTTGTTGTTGTGGCATGCAGTGATTCTACATCAAACAGAAGCTGTCTTTCTCCTAATCATAATTTGAACCTTTTACTATTTTAGGCCTACATTGAAAAGTATAAATTTACCAGTGTTGTGGCTCAAGATCTTCTGGATTCCTTCCTGAATTTTTTTCCAGAGCTGAAAGAGCAATGTGTTGAGAGCAAAGCAGGTAGGAGATTTACTTAGTTAACTGTAAACACTGTAGAAAACCTGGATGATAAATTTTGTGCTTGGTTTGGAGGATTCATAGGGAAATGCTAAGGCAAACAAAACCATTTGGCAACAACCAGGTGTTCTTGACAGAATATGTGGTTACTGCCTCTGTGTTGGGGAATGAGACCACCTCAAATTGCTGACAATTTTAGGCATTAATTAGCTGAGTGTTCCTTGGCTAACTTTCTCATTAACTCACCTTTCACTCTGCAGACAGAATGATCAGTGCATGTGAGATTTACACATGCTTAAATGGAAGGAAAAGGTGAACACACTTTGAAATTTCATCTATTTTAATAACAGAAAACATACTTTGAGAACTGTAACTTTCCCAAGATCCTACCCATACATATAAAATCTCTTCCAGAATGCTTCACTCTCCCTTATACCACCCCCTATTTATAGCTGTTGGTGGATTTGTGGAAGGTCCGTGGAGTACCAGATGCTTATTATCTCACTTGCTTAAAGAAATGAGACTCATCCTGCCATGTGTCCATCCCTGCAAGTAGCTACTGAGCCCATTGGTCAGTTTAAACCAGACCAGCAGGGTATAGCTCTTAAGGATACTGGGTGCCTACAAGCTTTGTGGAGAGGGGACTGCCTGTAGAGAGGTGTAGATGAGTGAGTTTATTGTGGGCAAAGCTGCAGCATGAGCTCAGCAGCTCTGTGTTTTACTTGGCCCACTGGCTGGCTAATGAGTTAACCCCAGCATTTGCTAATTTTTGCTTGGCTAATATTCAGGGGGTGCAGAAGATAGGAGTTTTAGTGTAGATGGTGTGGAACAGGAAGTATTGCCAAGGGTTAGGAAAGTACTGAGGTGGTAAAAGGTCAAGAGGAAGAGCTCTGTTGGAAAGCAGGCTCTGCTGCTTTTGAAGAAACTTTTTTTTTTTTTGTTATTAATTGTATAAATAAATTCAAATTGTTTGGGTTTACTGGTGGGTAAGAGGAGTTTAGTCAGCCCTCTTACCTCCCCCTTTTTTTTTTAATAAAGTGTGTTTTCTCCATATTCTTCAGTCTTCCTCAAAATTCTGAGAGAGAAATGCAGGCACACAAATATTAGAGCATAGTTTGAACATAGGTACTTGTCAGCCTGGCTGCCTTAAGAGCACGTGTGTTTCTTGTACTTACTGTACTGTTGAGCTCTAGAAAACTCACGGTGAGGTTTGGAGAGGTGTTGCTGGCACTCTTCCAGCTGTTCCATAGGCTATCCCAATGAGGCTGCTAAGACTGTTGTGTCACTATAATTATTGGTTGCTGTTGTTAGAACCTCTCTTAACTGTGCCAGAAGCAGTCCTGAACTTTGAGGCAGCCAAGCCACCTGCAGAGATCCCTGCTCCACATTTTTGGTGCTCCTCATTCCAGGACTGGAGTTTGAACGTTGGCTCAATGCTACAGGACCTCCGTTAGCTGAGCCAGACTTATCTCAGGGATCCAGTCTGACCAGACCAGTGGAGACACTCTTCAAACTCTGGACCACAGAGCCTCTGGACTCGGTTGCTGCTGCCAGCAGTGTAGACCTCACTAAATGGAGAACGTTCCAAACTGTGCTTTTCCTGGACAGATTGCTGGATGGATCACCACTGCCACATGGTGAGTACTCTTACCAGCACAGTAGAAAATACTCCCTGGAATAATTGATCGAATTCTAAAGCTCTCTACCTCTGGTTGACATTATAATTGATGTAAAGTCAGGTTGATGTCCCTGCCCATGGCAGAGGGATTGAAATAGGTGATCTTTGAAAGTCTTTTTCAGCCCAACACATTCCATGATTCTGTGATTTTATGAACTGTTATTCTCTGATGACCCTCAGAATTGACAAACTAGGTCACAGTTCTTTCTCTGTGTATGTGCTCTCTTCAGAGGTGATAAAAAAGCTCTCGGAATGTTACTCCTCTCAGCTGGACTCCATGAATGCAGAAATCCGTATCCGCTGGTTGCAGATTGTAGTCCGAAATGACTATTATCCAGACCTTTACAAAGTCCGTCGCTTCTTGGAAAACCAGGTACTAACTGCTGGATTAAAATCACTGCACCTCTCAGTGCATGAGACATGTGCATGAGACATGCGACGTGAAAGACCTTGGAACTTCTGCTTCCTGGCCAAGTGTAGCCCAGGTGTGTTGCGAAGGGGCTGAGCATGGCTCACCTGCTAGCGGTGGGGAGGAATGGGCAGATGTAATTTCAAATGCCTACAGATAATCTGCTTTTCTAGCCTGACTCGATACCCTTGTCCCAGCTCTGCCCCGTGCATTTTTTTTACTGGTTTGTAGCAGCCCTGGCTTTTCCAGACCACAAGTTTTTGAACTACAAAATCATGTGATTATTTGAATAATTGCACTTCAAGCAAGTCTAGGGCTCATCGAGTTTTTTTCAGTAGTTGTTATTGTGCAGGAGCAAAAGGTTAATGCATGTGTTCAATGTGGCTTCTTCTATTTGGCCTTTAAAAATGAGTTCTGTTATTTGTGGAAGTAGCTCAGTCTCAGAGAGGAGATGCTTTTTTATTACCATTCATAAAATCTTTGCATCAGACTTAGAATAGTCTCACCTGTCTTTTGAAGCAATGTGTTGCTTGTTTCCAGTCTGAAGCTATTCAGGGCTGTTGGAGTGTAGCTGAAGAGTATAGAAGAGCTGAACTTCTTGACTTTTGTTGAAGCGTTTCTATCCTGTTTTCCTTTTTTGCAGATGTCTCGGATGTACACAATTCCACTTTACGAGGACCTTTGCACTGGCACCCTCAAGTCTTTTGCCTTAGAAATTTTTTACCAGACCCAAAACCAGCTGCACCCCAATTTGCGGAAAACGATCCAACAGATCTTATCCCAGGGCTTGAATCCACTTCCTGCCATAGACACTACAGCAGTCACTACAGACACACCAGCAATGGTGCTTGAGGACAAAGTCTCAGAGGCCACAAATGGTGCCATTTCACTCAGGGATGTCAACGTGTCTGCTTAGATCACCAGTTCATGCCAGCCACGAAGCTTGAAAATGGGGACAGGAACAGAGGAAAGATACCAAGTGTTGCCTCCTTTCCCTCAGCCTTGCAGCTGCAGTATGTTGTAACTGGATTTCTCTTCCAAAACACAAAGCAAATGTGCCTTCAAGTATCCAGCGTGTGATACTGCCAGGTTTCAGAGATCTCCGCCAGCTGTGTGATGAATATTTTGATTCAGTTTTTACTGGGCAGGGACTCTTGGGCTGTTGCTTCTCCATGGAAAGGGACTCTTGGGCTGTTGCTTCTCCATGGAAAGTTCCCTTTCCTGAGGCTCTTTTGGATGGTTTCTCCAGATTTGTTGTTTGGGATGGGGGAGGGGGTGTTCTTTTTTTTTTTTTTTTTTTCTTTTTTTGTCTGAGGCCACTGAGGCATGTCCTACTTGCTGTGTGTATGTTGCTGGGGAGTGTGTATGTGTCAAGCTGTCATTGTCCTGATATTTGGGCTAAAGTTCTGCAAAGGAGAGACTCAGGAATCGTTAGTGGCAGCAAACATGTTTTCATGTTATGCTCCTTCCTGTGACAGAGGTATTGTGATTTGGGAGGAAGGGGACTAATGCTTATATAAAAAACTAATTTTAAATAGCTCCTGTTCCCCTCTGCCCATAGGTGGCTAAATAATAATAATAATGCTCTTTATATAAAAAAAAAGATATATAAAAAAGAACAGGGAAACATTATGATGGATTTGGAATCCTTCTGTAGTTAACCCTACCCTCAGTTTTCCCTTTGCACTTGATGGGACAAGCAATAAAGAAATATGTAGGCTTGAATTTTCAAAAAAAGTTAAATTTAGGTTCCCAAATGCCATCAGTTCTGGTACTAGCTGGATGCCTAAATCTTTTTAACTGTTTTGACAAGTCTAGCTGCAACCTTTGCGAGTGTGTCAGGATGTGTGGTGCACATGCATCATGCATCAGATGCACTCTGTGTGTCTTCTATTCTGTCCTTTAGGAGGAATTAACAAGACCTGTAATTTTTTTAAGATCCCCAGCATATCTTGGCCTGTAAATCAACCATGACAATATCCATGCTAAGATTTTACTGCCTTGAATAATGTTTGCCTGAATAACAGTTGCCCTGTCATACAATAGTCTGAGGGAAGCACCACCTTTCTTGATGTCCCGCTTTACCTGAGTCTGTTTTCTGACTTATGGTGGGAGTAAGGTGCCATTTCATTTCCCTGGTGTGCTGTTTCTCTGGATCACTGGCTAGCCATGCAGGATGGGGAGACACTGTCTTCCCTCTGTGCTGTTTGATCTCAGGAAGCCGAGGGCAAAGTGTCCTGGGGTATTGCAGAGTACAGGCGATGATGGTTCTTAGACCATCATCTGTGTGCCACGAACTTCTTAACATGTGGGTACCCTTGTGCTCTCTGTGAGCTCCCACAAGGCATCTCTGAGCTGATGCATCACCAGGACAGTATGAATAAAAGGCAAAACATTTGGAAGAGACTCAGCTAACAGAGCGATGTGAGAGAGAAATTGTTTTATACTTCAGGGCAAATTTTAGCCCTGCTATGGGGATCTGCATAGACAAGAAGAGGGGGAAATTTGGGAGGGTTTTTTTTCTTCACCAAAAGTATCTGTTTACACCCATGTGTGGATGGGGACTTAGGTGCTGTTACTGGATCTGCATTTTCTGGCTTTAAATTAATTTGGATTTCACCATAGCCTTAGCCTGGGCTGAACTGGGATAAAGCAATAATAAACTCAGGCCTCTGTAGTGCTTCATTAGTTTTAAAAATGGGCCATCAGCATTGCTGGGCTTCAGAACTCCAAGCTCTGCTCTTTGCTCCTTGAATGGGATTATCTTTTAAATTCTGTTTTGTTTTCCCAGAAAGGATGGAGAATGATGTTTTCTGCACAAATCTCTTTCCTTTTCATTTGTTATTCTATTGAAAGAGATTTGTACAAGCTGACTTTACACTTCCGGAGTTGCCGCTGTTGGTGTTGTGTCTCCTGGACCCCACTGCCAGCAGCAGCAGCCTGGTCGAGACCAGGAACCACTAGCATTTTTTGGAATCACAGGCCTCTGTTTTAACATGTTTTATTTAGTGGGAGAATGTTTGTGACCCTGGTGGAAATTTTTCATTTACATGGATGCCTTATGATGATTGTCAAATTAAACTAAGCTTTGTGACAAGTTCAGCCTTTTGGGAAGTTTTTCAGCGTCCCTGCTCTAGCTGTGTGGAAGAGCTAACTTGGTACATTGTCTTTGTTCTGTCCTTTTCTGGGGTGCACGATAGAGGGAGTTTGGAGGCTATTTCAAAGCTGCACAGGAAGGTGCTGGGGAGGTGGCAAAAGCAAACAATCCAAAGTAAATATTATCTATTGTTACTAGAACTGACTGAAATACATCAGATCAGCTCTGTGTTTGCATAGACACATATCAGAGCAAGGAAATGCTGGCTGAACTGAACGGACTGTTTCCTGATTAAAGAACACAAGACATAAGTTGGTGTTTCTGCTCTCATCTCTGTGAGATCCTATCAAATGGCTTTTTTTACTAAGACTTGTTTTCTGAAACACAGAAGCAGAGCAAGATTTGTTGAAAGTACTCCATGCATCCTCCCCCAGGTACTTCTGTTTCTCCTGTGAGTGAGGAGTGCATTTTTTATTTTGTAGAGACAAAAAATTGGCAGCAAGTTTGTGGAGATAAGCCTTCCTTTGACAGAAAATAAATTGGTGCTTCAGGCTACTTGCTGTCTTGATTTGTAGTACACTTAACATTGACAGGCAAATTAGACTGTGATTAAATAGAAACTATTTATTTGCCTTATCTTTGGTCTGTTCATTTCTGATCTGTTTAAGTCAGATTAGACATCAAATTGCTTTTATTCAAACAGATGCCAAGAGATTGGGTTATCTTTTTTATTTTGAAGATGAAAACTATTACTTTATTTCATTGCAGCTTTGAGCAGGGCAACAGAAGATCTAGAAATATCACTTGTGGGAAAGCTCTGAAGAGACAAACCGTTTAATAAAATGGAATATTTCTAACTTTTTTTTTTTTGCATTTCACAGCCACATTGGTTGATACATTAAATATAATTCTTGTTAGCTACAGTATACTCTGTTAAGCTAGTATCAATAATTTTGGTGTCATGTACATTGCAACATTTTAACTCCATCAACCAAGAACAACTCTATCAAGTATCCCAAACATTCTGCTTCAACCAAAACTCTCTCATGTTCTTGCACTGCAGTGACCTTGGCCATTGCCTTTTTTGGATAACACGGGACCTTCTGTACATCTAAGCTCACGTGCTGCACAATTCACTTAGGTCAAGTACACTTCTTCAGTCTGCTCTCCCTGTTTGTCCAAAGATAGAACAACACAGTACAGTCAACACTCTTAAATCGTCACACTTATTTTCACACTTTTTACTATAGATTGATAAAAGCTTAAAGCCACTATGACCACAATAGCAGACTTGGTGTATAAAAGAAACTGCACTAGAAATCACACTGTGAGATTTATCAAGCCACTGTCCTCTGAGACACAGAATTATTGTCAGTTGTGAGGACACAGTTTGACATTGATTTTGTTGAAGCCCCAGGTAAATTGGTTAAGCTGTTGATTACATGCATTCCTGGAATACATACCTAATGTCTAGTTTGAATTTGTCTAGTTTCATCTTCCAGCTCTGGAAACTACTGCTTTGTGAAAGTTAAACTACTTGCTCACATATAAACTACTTACTTCTTTCTCATGTAAGTACTTTTTGATTCTGAACGAATCAAGATTGATTGGTCTTTTGCTGCAAGGTGTCTTCCACAACATCATGTATTGATTTAGCTTGGGTGGAGCATGATGTTTCAGTATCCTTTTAAAGTGGAAAACACTTTATAAGCTTCTCAAAAATTACCTCAAATGCTGCTAATATATTCCACATCAACTTAAAAGGATTTTTTATTAATATCATCCATTCATCCTGCTTTTCCCATTAACTGCAGTAGTAATTTGGGCACCTGTTAGTGTATGTCTTACCTAGACATAAGAGAGTTTCACAGAAAAAGGAGGGTAGAGAAAAGCTATTCCATATTCTGGAGGTGACTTTTCACTCTATACAGAGGGAGACTAGCTAGTTGCAATAAATGATTGAGCCTGTGTGAATGCTTCCCTTCAGTCCTCTTCTTGCATGCACCTTCTGCAGTGGAAAACTCAAGTCTTACACCTCTGATTTCTTGTCCAGAGAATTATGGTTATGTTGAACATAGTATGCTCTGTGCCCCACAAGGAAGGTGTTTTAATATACTAGAGACAAGTCTCCCTCTAAAAAAGGAATGGCATTAGTGGGGTTTGCAGAGCCTTGGACCCTTTTCCAAAATCATATTTACTGCGATGCACCATCTTGTGTGCTGTGGTAGCCAGGCTGGAAATTTGGAGCTGTGCTCTACCTCTGTGTGTGCCTAAGGTAGAGAGGTCTATAACCCCGAACACCCACTCCAAAATGTCCCTTCAGCAAAAAGACACTCAGTGCTGTTTCTTTGATACAGCTCTGATCACTGTCAGCTGAGTACTGCCTGTGCCTTCCTAATCCTGGTATCAGGATTCAGAGAATTGGAAGAGCTCCCTTGTGAACAGCTTCCGTGTGTCAGGATTTGCAGAAACAAGCACACACACTGGGCCCAGCCACTGCTGCTCGATTACTTATACTCCTCTCCCTATCGTTGAACCACTGGGAGTTGGAGACAAAAGCAAACATGGGATTGATGAAACCCCAAAACTGGCAAACAATCATGAAAATATCAAACACCATTCTAAAGGATCATCTTCATTCACATGGAAATGAGCTGGTTATTTAGCTGGACACAATTCCCTTTTAACTTTAAATTCCTATAGCAACAGGACTCAGCCTCTCTCATATTTCTTTCCTCCTTTACAAGGAGAAATGAAGCACTTATGTTAAAGTGGACTGAGAAACAGGTTGACAACAAGGCAAGTATAATTTTGTCTTAAAATGTTATCTTCAAGACATCCTGTCTAAAAAGACTTGTATTTTGTCTTCAGGAACAGTTTCATCCAGCAGGATTGCCAAGAGGCAACAGGGAAAGTTCTCTGCTGCTTTTGTTCCAAAGAGTTTGGGGTTAACAGAAAAAAAATTATCAATTGCATACTGGATTAATTTGCCCCTTTCCAACCTTGCAGTGGGGCAAGGAAACCATGTCAGGTATCTGAGAGACCAAGGTAATATCCATCTCTTTCCTTCTTCTAATAGCTTAACAAATAAATAGACATTTAACTAATTAACTGTTGCAGGTTGGACCTACTGTATTTACAGTTAGAGCTCAACATTTATCCTGCTTTCTAGAATCAGTCCTCTAATGGAATTTATGCAGTTGTGTGATCGCTGTTTCCTAAAGAATGCAGGGGTGAAATCACACAGATCAGAGCCTCACTGTTCCTGACACAGAAGCCTTTTTTTCCCCTTTCCCTCCCCCAACAGACCTCTCCTGTGTCGCTCACTCGCAGCCGCGCAGCTGCAGCTCCCCCGCATGAGCTGTGGACAAGAGGGTTATTCTTACTGCCAGCAATGTTTCCTCTGCTCCCGAAAGGGTCAAAACTCCAATGTGAAAAGTCTTGTTTGTTGATTAAATTTGCAGTATGTGGGGGAGAAGCCTTGTGTCTGTACAACGGGCATGACCAAGGGGCAGAGAACCTATTTCTGAATGTGAGTGGGTGGACAGCTTCTGCAGTTACCTGAGAGCATTTCCGTCAGCTAAGGTTGGCTTGAGAGGAGGATTTCTGCATTCACGTCTGACAGAAACCAGTCAGGCCCGTGTTTTCTGTGGATCTTTCTCGTTCAGATGACCTGTCTACCCAAGGACCAGGTGACCTTAGACTCAAACGCATCATCACAGGCAAGTGTGAAAACCAGATTTTTTGGTAAACACCTCGTCCTTCCACAGTGGCTCAGCAGCTTCTTTATTGACCACACCTGAGCACCTAGAGAAACACCAATTTGTAAGGCCCAAACATGAAAAAGACAACAGCCTGCTTCAGTGTGCCCTGAAACGCAGAACCTTGGTGGGCTGAAGGACGGCCTCGTGGGGCCCTTATTTCTGCATCTCTGTTCTTTGTTCCTGAGCGAGGCAATATTTTTAAGGCATTTTTTCTATTTCACTGGTCAGCGGTAGCTATCAAAGTATGGGAAGCAACATATCTCCTTTGGCAGTTCAGCCCGTGGACGATTATATGGTGATAAACTATCTGAAAATGTGATCTTTGCCATTATGTCGGGAAAGCACTCGATGAGGGCCAGCAATTTCTCTGGATTTCACTGTCACAATCTTCATGAAAACACTGTGGTTTCATTTTCCTCCGCCCGTCGGAGCAGCTCAGGTGCCCACGGCTCGGGGTCAGCTCCCGTTTCTCCCAGGGATCCGCCCGGGAAATCCCTGTCCCCCTCAGCCGGGGGAGGGGCCGAACCAATACGTGGCGCGCGCAGACGTAGCGCCCGCTGATTGGTCAGCGGCCCGTCCGTCATGCGCGGGGTGGGCGGGGACGCGCGTGTCGGCGTTGCCGGGTAACGGCCGCCCTGGGCAATGGCGGCGGCGGGGCCGCCCCGCGGTGAGGGGGGAGCGGAGCCGGGAGCGGGAGCGGGCGAGCCGACACCCCTTGTGGGGACGGGGGACTGGCGGGCAGGAGGAGGCGTGTGCGGAGGGGCCCTGTTGGGGCTGGCTGTGAGGAAAAGGGTGGTGGGGGGGAGCCTTGTTTGGAGGGTGTGCGCAGAGCGGGGGGAAGAGACCTAAATGGGTGTAGGTCTCCTCAGAGGCCGCCCCTTCTCTTGCAGCTGAGCGGTGTAGGGTGGTATCAGGTGCTGGAAGAAGCCAGCAACGTGGTGCTCCGTGTTGGAGTGAGAGGCTTTCCATCCCTAAATAAATCCGCCTTGCCTATTTGCTTCCCTGCTGTAATTTCCCAGTAACACTCGCTTCTGTTGCAGGTTGGTGCCTGGCGATATAAAGTCGTAGGAATAGCCGGCAAAACTGTTTAGGATTGTGTTGAAAATGCTGGGAGAGAAAAAGCAATTAATGGTGACAAGAGACCTTTATACAGACCCCACATTTCCGGCCAGTGATACCTCTATATTCTTTGATTATTGTACCCCGCTTGCCCAATTCAGAGGCGAGATATCTTGGTTGAGACCTAAGGTGAGTTTTAAGGTGTAAAGGGCTGATTTTAGCAGAACAGGGCTTTCAGGTAGTAAATGCAAGTTGGCATTGAACGACTAATTCTGGGTGGTTCTTTTTTGTTGTTTAGAAATACAGAAATGATAAAACCAGTGTATGTCAGCGTTAACAATACTTGAGTAACAGTTTTTAAGTCTGGGTGCTGATGTGTAGGCTTGATTTAAATCCTCTTGTAGAGCTTTTAAATTTCATGGCAGTAGTAGAAATTCAGATATTTTATTATAAATGTTTCATTATGCAAATAACGTGCATACCCAGTTGGAATGTAGCTTTATGTCATTCCCGAATTTTTTGATCCATTGCATAACTGTCTCGAAAATAGGTAATTGGATTTTAGAATTTTTCAGAAGCCTATTGTTGTTTTGTTTTTTTTGTTTGTTTTTTTTTTGTGGTTGTTGATTTCTTTGATAACTAGAAAGAAAACTTAAAGTTTATAACTTGTCATATGACTTGTATTGCTTTTAAACTTATAGCTGGGTTGTAGAGCAAGCTATATTAGAGCTAAAAGCTTTAGAATGCATTTCTGCAGTACACCCATTTAAAGTGAAGTATTTATGATACTGCCTTTGTGCAGAGGGGAAAAAAAGGCTATAAAAATTTAATGGAGGAAAAAAGTATGTTGTCTTGAGTTGTATTTTCTCCCCTTTGTCTGGGGCTGTCTGTAGAACAGTGATAGGGCTGTTGGTTATCAGGTGTAATTGGCAACCAAATGATTTCACGGAGTCCAGTGTGCAGCTTCCTGCTTTTGTACTTTACACCTTGATTGCTATTGGGGCCTGATGAGTTAATTCCCATCTCTTGCAGTGTTTGTGTATAAGAAAAACCATTTCACAAACTTACTTTCAGATCTGATTAAGTGTTCAGGACTTTGCATCTGAAATTCCCTCTTGTCCTACCAACTAATCTTTTTTTATGTGCCCTAGGAAAGGTTTTTCCCTTGTTCTAGTTTTGAGATTTTTGTAACTTAGGATGTGCAGTTCAATGTGGATGGCATCAGCCCTGTTGCAGTTGATCATAAGTCTAGGAAGGAGGTGATGAATTATGTTGTCTTTCACTTATTACTGTTTCTGCTAAGGTTGCACCTGATGGTGACAGTTGTGTACTGAAATTCATGTGGGAACTAGATTTACATTCATGAAGTACCTGAAAAATACCCCCAAAAGCTATTTATTTGTTATTTCTTACTTAGGCTGTGCTTGAAAAGGAAATTTTCTAGAAGTAAAAATTCTCTTGTTTTATGAGAGATCTCTGGAGCCCTCCCAGTCCCTGAAACACAGACTTTCTTAGAATGTCATGCAGGATTTGGCTTTAACTCCTCTTCTTTTAATTTTAGGACATTTGTTCTTCCCCTCGGTTATTTTCAAACAATCTGCAGGATGTGCAAGTAAAACAAGGAATTTTGGGAGACTGTTGGTTCCTGTGTGCCTGTGTAGCTTTGCAGAAGAGCAAATACTTACTGAACAAGGTATGGAGAAGTTTCATTTTAAATAAATTTTCTTCACCTAATTGACATTTGTGTATTGTTCTGGAGTCCCAAGCTGCCAAATGAGTATTGGCTTCATTATGCTCAGTTTCACTGGTTTTGTTATCATATTTTTTTTTCTGTGTTACAAAAGGTTGATATTCAGTATATTTTAAACTGGTTTTGTTTGCAAAAAAAACCCCAACAAAAACCATTAATTCATTGTTTGTCTTGATTTTGGCTTTTGCCCTCCAGGTAATCCCTCCAGGTCAGCCCAGCTGGACAGATGAATCCTACCAAGGCTGTTTCACATGCCGGGTCTGGCAGTTTGGGCACTGGGTGGAAGTGACCATCGACGATCGCCTGCCTTGCCTTGGGGGCAAACTCTGCTTTTCCCAGTGTCAGACAGAGGATTTGTTTTGGCTTCCACTTCTGGAAAAAGCTTATGCAAAGTATGTGAACATTGCTATTGATGGAAATAGAAGTACAATACTTGTGTATTTCTTCTGCTTACTTATTTTTACCTGGCTGCTTTGGGCATAGATCTGAGTGTTGTGGCTCCTGGTGGTCCCATCCTGGGTTGTGCAGAAATTGCTCTTTAAACTGTAGATCTGTAAGGTGTGCTTCCAGTTGCACATGAAGTAAGATAGTCTTAGGGAGAGAATTCTGATCAAAAGTAGGAGCTGCAATGAATTTTCAGGATTCAAATGATGTTTCTTAAGCCACTGTCCATTAGTTACCTAATTTTTTAAAGGACGATGCTTTACTAGGGGAGATGAGAGCTCAATGAAATGCAGAAAGCATGCAGATATTTTCATGGAAAGCAACAACTTTATGTAAGTTTGTACTAGTTGAGAATCTGGTTGTGTAAGTTTCACTGCTCTTTTGTATAATTTGATAGTTTGCTGTTCAGGAAGAAAATGCAGCTGTTTTATGGTTTATGGCACATCAATGGAAAAGCTGTCCACATGGACAAAACAATTTGGAGACAAAATGCACTGGTAAGATAGACATCTAAGGTCCCAAAGAATCTGAGCAGAAGATTATGTTGTTGCCAGCAGAGGGCAGAGGCAGACTTCGAGTATCAAGTAACTTACCCAGCTGTAGATATACTGAGCAGAAGCTGTGAAGCACCAATGTCATGTTAAAGCTTCTCTGTAGGTTCAAAATGTAATATTCTTTGTTTTCTGCAGAGATGTTATTTTTGAATTTATAATTCTATTTTAGTCTTGATTTCTTTTGCTATATTTTGCATTTGCTACATCAGGTGGGGCAGTCTCTTGGTTTGCTTAGGTGGTTGGGGGAAGTGCTACTCTGGTTATTTGTGCAGAGTGAATAAAGGATAAATGAAGAGGAAGAAATATTTTTATTTATGCAGAATACTGTTAGTATATCACAAAGATAATAAGGTACATGGATAATAAGGTACAAATGACTAGCAGTAGACAACAGCAGTTTTTTAAATAGGATAGAGAGAATGTAAGAAACTTCCCATCAAACAGTGGAATATCTAATGGCTTATCTATTCTTTAGATGTTGTATTCTGTATAAATAAGGCAGTACGTGCTTTCTCTTGCCTACTTTGGATTATGAGGTAGGGCACAGTCATGAATGTGATATAGGGTGGGGTTGCAAGTGTGTAGGAACCGTGTTTCTTTTGTTCTGATGTCTGTACAAACTTTTTCTTGGTTTTTTTTTTGTTTTTGTTTTGGTTTTTTTTAAATTTTTTTTGTTTGTTTTGATTTTTTAGAGTGCATGGATCTTATGAGCAATTGTGGGCGGGACAGGTGGCAGATGCTTTGGTTGATCTGACTGGAGGAATTGCTGAAAGATGGACCCTGAAAGGCCCTGGAAAAGATGTGGAGAAAGAGAAGACTGGCATGGTTTTGGAGAAAGCAGTGTTTAGAAGATTATTGAATCTGAAGGAACAGTGTGTAATAAGCTGTTCAGTCCTCAACTCCAGACAAGGTGATAGTAAATGTCTCTATTAGCAGGCTTCAAAGCACAAGGCAGCCAGCAAATACAGGTGCTGATTCTAGTACCATGCCAGTTTCATGGTGCAATTTTATATAAGTTTGGATAAATAAAGATTTAAGGATGTTCCTGAGTTCAGGATGGAGGGGTGCTTTTGAGAAATGCTTTTTATATTAGAATATGGTCAGTTCTCAAAAACAAATGCACCCGCCCCTAAGTGGACCTCCTCAAAAACAACCTCGAAAACCCCAATGAATTTCAGCCCGGTGAATATGTAGGGGTTTGAGATCAAGCAGTGTGTCAATACACTTTGAAATGTTACTTTATTTCTCTATAGTCACATTTAAAATGCTGTTTGGGGTTTCTTTTTGCTGTTTGAATACAGATTTAAAAACAATTTCCTTTTATTGCAAAATTGCTTTCTTTCACTGGATAGTTTAATGTCACTGTAAAATATGAAACAGATTCTTTTGTTTAATTTTTTTTTTTTTTCAGGTGCAAGTGAACTAGGAGAATTTCATGCCTTTATTGTGATAGACACAGTGAATCTGTCTGAAGTGTCAGGCAAGGAAATCTTCCTACTACGAATACGAAATCCTTGGGGGAGGCGATGCTGGAAAGGGCCCTGGTGTGAGGGGTGAGCAGTTTTATATTCATTTGGAGAACCATTTGTGAAAGTTCTGAAGCACAAAGCTTATCTATGTATTGCATAGGCAAACATTGCTAATAATCTGTAGCGGAGGAGAGAGGCTTCAGTGTGCGTGCAATCCTTTAGAGAGCTGGGAGTTCACACAGCTGACTGGTTCTGAGGCTCGTAATTTTGTTCTCCTAGTTCTGGCAATCTAAATTTTTTTAATAAACTTTTTGTTTACCAAATCATCATATCATTTTTATAGAGACAAACTTTAAGTGTTGGCTAATTTTTTGTTTCTGATTTTTGTGGTGCTTTTTTGTTGTTCTGCCATTGATCTAAGTATCTTTGATCACGTTTGTTTCTTGTAGTCACTCAACTTTACTTGACTCTTCTCATTTGATTCTGGCTCAGCTGCAGAAGACAAGCAGAGGAGTAATTATAAAACTAAATGTAGCAGAAGGAAGGATGCTTATGCTTGTTGCTTGTGTGCTCTCATTTCTGTAGATTGATATAAGTAGGAGAAGCTGGAACTGAGTCCATATAAAGTAGAAATAAAGAGGAGAACTATTTTAAAGGACTTGCAGAAATATGTGTAGCAGCTCAAATAGCAAAGTATCAAGAATGAAAGGGCAGACCCTGCTAGCTTATTTTGAAAAATGTTAGCATGTTTTGACTGTACAAAAGAGCATGCAATACTTGACCCAAGGAGCAAGCATTCAGCATTAAAATATGTTAACAATGTGGTGATGTTAATGAGCATTGTAGAAGTGAGTTTTTTCCCCTGAGTTAGAAAGATAATTTAGTTGCATTTATTGTGAACTTCAGTTGATGTTTTTTGCTTTTGACAATGTTTTGGTTATACACTTGGTCTCTTGTAGTTTCTTTGTCAGAGTAAGTTGCCATGTAGTTGCAAAAGGATAGGGTTTCATTGGGTGAATTTAGAGCCCTGTTTTATTCAAGTCCAGAACTGTTCTTTTTTGTTAGTGAAACAATGGAAAATGTTGAAACTACTAGCTTTTAATGAGCCCTAAATAATGAGGTGTTTAAATTCTTGGTTTATCAAGACTTGGCAAGCAGATTCATGGGGGTAACCAGCTGCTTGATACAAATGGCAGTTTTTTATGTAAAGCATTAAAATTCTTTTAGAACAATCACAGTGCAGCTTGTTTTACTTTTTTGTTTCTTTTTTTATGCAACAGTTAAAAATCTTTATTTTGCTCTTAGACTTCTTACTGTAGTGACGGTTGTAAACAAAGTACCTATTTCACCTAGAAGTCTGTTCTGCATCCAGTCTGGTGGTTAGGCTGTTTCTAGGTTTTCTTTGATAAGTTATGACTTGTGTTTCCTATGATCCCTCTCACTGAACAGCAATGTGTAGAGAGATTTTCAATGCAATTATTTCACAATAAAATGAAGAAATCTCTTCTTACTGTCCTGCTGCATAAGATCTTTGGTAGAATATTGTTCTGGAACTCTACTGGGCAAAGAGCTGAATGTTAACTTTTGTCTTATATGCAGTGGTCAAGGATGGAACCAGCTAGATCGAGCAGTTGCTTCAAAACTCCTCTCACAGATCCAAGAGGGAGAATTCTGGGTTGATGAAGAGGAATTTTTCAGGGAATTTGATGAGATTACCGTAGGCTTTCCAGTCAATGAGGAAGGACAACTTCAGAGCCTCTATACAGGTGTGGTATGAGAAAACATGTTTCTCATGCAGATGACATTATGTCAATGGGAAGGATTGATTTGAATTGCAAATAGATGCAACTAGACCATAATTTCTCTTTCTCAGTTTTTCCCTTTCCTTTAGCTCCATAGCCCTTTTCTGTCTCTACTGAAAAACAGAAGGATAAGAGGAAATTAAAGATCTTTAGAGAAGCCATTGATATTTCTATGAAATCTAGTTACTTGCTAGTTGGTTGAGAGATTATTGTCCTCTGTCTAGAAGGCTGTTATTCTGGACAGCCCTGTGATGTTTTGTTTTTAATGGTAGATACACTTGAGATTTCTAGTAACAGTTTCTTGTTTTAAAAATCATGTAATTGGTCTGTCATTACCAACTGTGGCATTAATTGTCATGCCTCTTAAAATTTTGGTCATGAATTTCTGCTTTGGAGAAGTGTCAGGCTATGACAGCGTGTTTTCTTGGGCTGGGGAATCTCTGCCCTATATCTGTTGTGTAAAATTAAGTAGCTTCCTGTGTCTGAAATTCACACCATGTTTTTCTTGCTTTTTTAGAGAAAGTGCTGTATCACTCACAGAATCTCTTTGGATCCTGGGTGAGAGGGCAGTCTGCAGGTGGCTGCCGCAACAACAGCAGCTTCCCTACCAACCCCAAGTTCTGGCTGAGGGTCTGTGAATCGAGTGAGGTGTGCATTGCTCTGCTGCAGAAACACAGGAAATACAGCACTGACTGGGCTGGAAGGATTCAAAATCCAACCCGCTTAGCAGAGGAAAATCCATCTTTGACTGAAGGCATACAGGGGAAGAATTACCAGGCTGTGGGATTGCATGTCTGGAAGGTAATACACAAGTGACGTTTTTCTCTTTGCAAATAGAAGTTTAAAAGCATTACTGAAATATTTGAGTAAAATCATTCATTTCCCATGGCAGTGATATGACTCAACTGGTCACAGATTTTCTATCTCTGATTTATGCTGGAATGGTTCTGTTTATCTCACAGTTACTGTCTGTACAAACTATTAGTGGACTAGTACTTCTTATCACTGAGCACTTGGGATTGTTCCAAATTAGTGCATGACATTTCAGGCCGATTACTTGAAGCCATTCCTAAATTTTCTCCTCCTGAATATTGACTCTTCCTACTTCTCTTTGATGTTCAGCTCATCTGCTGATACTCTTGTCTTTGTTTCATTTGTAAATGTATGCATTTAAAAAAATGTTTTAAACAATATTTGGTAATTTTTAGTTTTATAAAAGCTACTTATTTTTCCTAAACCACCACACATCATTATGCATCTATTCTAGGTGGAGAAGAAACGATTTAACCTTCCAAAGACCCTCTCTGCTCCTCCAGTTGTAGGTACCATCTGCCATTCCTACGATAGAGAAGTCCATGTGTGCTGTGACCTTTCACCTGGCTTTTATCTTGTTGTTCCCAGCACTTTTCTGAAAGATGCAGTAGGGAATTTCTTGCTTCGTGTATTTTCAACAGGAAGGATCTCTCTCAGGTAGGTTTAAAACAAAACATTTCTTATAATTGTTGATGTAAACACAACAAGTGTAGCACTAAGTGGGAATGTTCAAAATATTTTGAAGAGTTGAGCAGAGTGCCAGGTAACAGCATTGTATTGTCTATGAATTCATGCAAGTAGTGCCCCAGCTCCTTGTTTTTGTCATGAAGCTGCTACCACCTCTTGTTAAAATACTAATCGTAAGTAGCCAGATGAGTAGCATCTTGACTCTAAACTGCAGCTTAGTGCTATATGCAGAGGCAAAATGTAGTGTTGGCAACTGTTTAAAAGCTAGTCAGATTTGTTTATTTTCTGGTAGCACATTTTATACATTTTAGTTTCTTTTCTCTCTTACGTTTGATAGTGAGCTAAAGCCACCACCCACGGATGCTGCCCTCTGTGAAGAACTCCCAGCTGGTGAATGGGAGACAGTGCAGCTGCATGGATGCTGGAAGAATGGGCTAAGTGCTGGAGGTAGCAGGAACTTCCCCTCCTTCCATACCAATCCCTGCTTTCCCCTCTCCATTCCTGCAGGACCAGGAAAAACCAGTGTGAAAGTCACCCTCCGTCAGCACTGCCTGAATAGCAAATGTTGTCCAATAGGTTTCCATATTTTCCAGGTAAGGCTTCTGGTCGGTTTGACTGCTCATTTGCCAAGGGGTGAAGGTTGGCCTGTCAGCAGAGGCCTCCTTGCAGTTTGCAAGGGACTTTCTTCTAGGAGAAACACAGGCTGACTCTGGGCAGTAATGCCCATGAAAGATACAGAATAACTTACGTAGTTACATAGCATAGTAACCCGATACTTGGTTCCACTGAATTCTTACAAGGTTCTGAATTAGTTTTAGCAACAATGAACTTTTAAGGATTTGCAAAGAATTCTCAGTGCCTTAGTGATTGAGGACCAGACCTTTTGGTAATTCATCATGAACACTTACTTTCTTCATGTCTAATAATTATATGTCCATAGGCAAATGATACTGGATCAAAAGGACTGTGATATCTTGAGCAGGTGATCAGAAATAAAACAAGATTTGGTTTGGTATGGATAGATACACGTTCTACATGTGTGTGGCAGTGATCAACTGCATAAATGTAGCCTGAGAAGCTGCTGCTTAAGTAACTATTTTGCAGAGAAAGGTAGCTTCATTTTTAGAAAACATGCTTCAAAAAAAGGTGTTGCTTAAGTGAAAAATCTGGAGCTGGGCATCAGAATTAATCATAGAACTTCAAATATACAATATGTGAAGAAAGATTGGCATTTTTTATGCCTATAGGAGACTGAGATGAAGTCCAATATGACTTTTTAGTACAGGAAAGACTACTAGATATAGGAAGGACACAGTCCAGCAAATCCTTGAGGTGAAAAACAAGTGCTTTAGGCTACAGCAGGGAAGAGTGAGGTTAGATGACAGAGAAAGCTCTAGAGCTATGTGAACAGCAGGTTCTATACATTGTCTACAAACAAGCTAGGAGTGATTCATCTGTTCTTAGTACTGCCATCTGGGTTTTCTGGAAGCTTTTTCATTCCCCTTCTCTCTAGCTCTGTACAGCAGAGTGAGTATTTTGAGCAGAATAGAGATGGACCATATCACACTGTGGTGTCCTAGGAATGAAACACTGTGAGCCCTGAAACAGACGTAAAGGTAAACATGTTTGCATTATTTTTTTGCAGGTGCCTAACAGCAGCTGGAAACCACAAACTACTTCTTTTGTACACTTGGAGCCACTGGTGAGCTGTGTTCCTCACTGCTATTCCCAGGAAGTCAGCCGACTTTGCAGGCTTCCTGCAGGAAGTTATGTCATTATGCCTTCTACATACTTGCCCAATACAGAAGGCAATTTTACAGTGGTCATAGCAACCAAAATAGACAGGTAAAATTATATTGCCTTCTATTTGCTTTAGTTTTTTTAGTGCATGTATTACAGGATGCATGGGAACAACTGCAGTAACATGTTCTCTTGATGGAAATTTTTTGTAAAGTCTTTATATTTCTGTTGTGTTTGCATGCACTGCTTACTACTTTGATTGTGTTGGAAGAATGACTTAAAAAGTAGTATTTGTTAAATTATCTTGCATTAGTTGCTGAATATCAGATGTCTAGTGCTGGAGGAGATGACACTGAAGTAATTAATTACCCGTATCATCAATGTTAGGATTTATGTTGAAATTGAGCAGCACCTTTTAATAATCAGGGTTGTTTTTGAGAAAATGCGAAGAGTAGCCAGCCTTATTCCAGGTAGTTCATGACTATGATGTGAAAAACAGCATCTCTGAATCAGAATTGTAAATTCCATAAGACTGCAGTAAGGCTCCATAGAATTGCAGGAAGATTTGGTAAGGGAAGGGATGTGGAACGAAGTCTGATACAACTTCTCTTTTGGAACTGGGATAAATACTTGATATTTGCAAGATTCACAACACTTTGTGCAGAAATAAGCGTGGTTTGGGTTTTCAACAGGAAGCGCATTCACAGCCAGGAGACACTTGGACAAGTATTACAAGAGGTAAGTGATATATTTTAATGGATGCATTTTGATGTATTCATTCTTGGTGTCACCACAGATCTGCTTGTTTTAACTATATATTGTATCCTTCCTCCATCTGATTGGTTTTAATATTTGGTGTCCTCTGTATCACAATTTAAAATTCTAATGATATAGTGCTGTAAAGGCTTAAGAAAGCACAGCAAAATGAGAAGATCAGGTTTTTATTTGTTTCTCTACAGCCAGCCCATACAGCATCCCACCATGATAATCTCTCCTGGAGTGCAAGTTGTTTTGATCAAGTTAATGACAGTTATTTCAGATTTTGGTTTTGTTTTGCTTGATTAGATAGGCATGTAATATAAAAAGGTTGGATGTGAATGCAGAGTAACTAATACTCTACGGTGTTTTTACTGGGTGCAGATTTTAACTTTGGTTAAAATTTTTAAAATTAAAAAATAAAGTATTATTTTAACAGTGGTTTAAAGATATCTGATTTGGTTGGTGGATCAAAACATGCTCTGCTTATTAGGTGGAACAAGACCATCTAGATACTTGTGTCTTTCCTTTGAGGCTTGAACAAAACAAAAATTGTAGAAAAAACTCTTCACCCAAGTTTAGAATTGGCTTACTCATTTTCTTAATCTGGGTCATGTTGACCAGTGATTACATTTTGTTCTTAAAGCCACACAAACATCGTGGATTTTGTGTGCTTCACGAAATGGGCACAGACCTGTGTGTACTTTCCCTATGGTTCCTGTTATTTTAATATTTGGGAGCTGAACCATGTAATGAAAGTCCTTCGTTGCCATTGTTTTGGGAACAAAATGTTGCAAGGTCATTATATCAAAAGGAATCTATTCAAACTTATGTTTCTTTATATTATTACATGGAAACAGAATCAAAGAAACAAACAGTTTAGATTCTTCAAGACAGCTTCAAGAATCTGGAAAATGCGGTTATATTTTTCTTATCAGGGGAGAAATTAATGTCTGAATCTAATCTTCAACAATATGGGCTTTTCTAAAGACTGGGCTTTAAACTTTCAGGGGTTTAGCTCCTGAGGGATCCAGGCAGTCTGCCTCACTTTGGGCTAGTGACTTCTAGGGGATGCATGACAACAGCAGAGCTGGATGTCAGTATATTTTTCTAAAAGTTTGACAGTTCTGTAGTTACTGAAGTGATGGGACTTATGAGTTTTAAAGTTTTTTTTCTTTTAAGATGTTTCAGAGGAAAAGCTTGCATTTTGTCCTTAGTTTCTAGATCTTTCTTTTCTCTAATTCACTTTAATTCCTTCTTGACAAAAAAATAACTGATGAAATAGCTTTTTTTTTCCTCTGTATTGCACATTTTCTTATAGGTTTCCTTTACAACTCTGATGAAAAGGTAAAGTGGAATTCTCACACTGTCATTTCAAGAAACATCAGAAAGCTGAGGAATGCCTCATCTCTTGCTCTTCTCAGTTTTAAATGGAATAACAAGAAGATGCTCTTAGCCCAACTGTTTTTCACTGGTACCAACTATCAGGCCTGTGATGACTTCTTTGTAAAAAATACCTCTTTTAATCATGAACACTCTGAATATTTGGTCTTCCCACATTTTCTAGAAAGAGCATTGTACGGAAAATTATAATGTACCTCAGTTCTTCAAAAATACAGGTGAAGAACATGTGCATGTTTTAAGCTCAGCTACAGTTTTGGAAGAAAACCAGAAAACTTACATGTAAGGCCAGGTTGGATGGAGCCCTGATCAGCCTGGTCTTGTGGAATGTGTCCCTACCCATGGCAGGGGGATTGGAACAAGATGATCTTTAAGGTCCCTTCCAACTATAACCATTCTATGATTATGAAATAATATTTTGTGGGGAAAAAAAAATCAACCTGACAGAATAACTTCAGGTGACCAAAGGGGTGGTGAACACAGAGGAAAAACTGGAGTATTTTTTTCAGGTAGGACATACCTCAAGACCCATCAAAATACCCTGGAGCAGAAACAGTCCAAGCTCATATCTGACACTGCCAGTCCTGTTGCTGAGCACTTTACCTTGGGCCCTCTATGGAACCAAGCAGATGGTGGGTTCAAAGGAAAGATTTTTTTGCTGAGTTTTTCTTTAATGAACGCCAGAAATAAAAAAGACAAGACTTGAAAACTTTTGAACTATCCTGTCAGACTGCTTTTGTAAATATGTAAGAGTGTGTTCTATGGAAGATCTGCCCTTGCTGCAAGAAATGTGAAGTTTAAGAAATTTTTCTTAATTTATGTTTGAAAGTGTTTCTTATTCAAGCCGGATTTTTTAATGTTATATTTTCCTCAATAAAAATAAAGTAACATTGAAGTTTTAAAATGGCTTTTATTAAAAAGGTGAAAAATGTCAATGATGTCAAGTTTGCATTTGTTCTGTGGTAGCAAACATTACAGTGTTTTAGAACCCTGGGGTGTTTTCACTTAGTGGAAGGGAATAATTGGAAATATTTGCAAGGAGAATCAAGTCTTTGATTAGTTTTATGTCCCAGAAATATGTAGTATTCTGCTTTTGCTTTTAACTACATCCTGCCATAATTTCTGCTAGCTCCTGTTGAACTTTGAAAATTGAAACTATTTGGGATGCTTTTGGCTGAATTTTAAACTGTCAAAACCTTCCACATCTGTTGATGTGGAAAAAGAACAAAAGAAAACACCGTGAGTAATAAATCTCTACTGTACCTACTACAACAACTGCTGACATCTTAGTTTATTTTCTTAATTTCTTGAAAAGCTGTTCCTTTCTCTTCAAATAGGAAATTATTGGATCATAGAAGAATGTTTCTAAACGGAAGGAAAAGTTTGTGAAAGTGCATGGACCCAAGTTGAGATGAAATAGAAATTGGATACTGAGGAAGCAAAAAGAGCTGTAAGGATTTCTAAATGGGCCATGGTTATGAGAGGCCCTGCACTATGATCATTTTTGTGTGTGTGAAGCTTATGCTACACTCCATAACGCTTTGTGGGAGAGTGAAAAGCAAAGGAATCAACACTAAGTGTGTGTACACTGTTACCTCCTGCAAGAAGATGTAAGAAAAGACCTGTGGCCTCAGAAGAGTAACATCTTACTGAAGAAAATTTTGTTCTAATCAGCATCCTTACTGAACAGTTGTGCCATTTTAAGAGTGTGATACCTGACAGAGCACAGATGCAGGAAACTACTTGATACAGGCCACTTCTCTAACATCCTACAGCTAATCCACTGCTACTGTGAGTGTGAAAATACATTTTTTTGGAAACATTGTGTGTTTGTAAATGCTGAAGACTTAATTATGTGAGCTTTGGCAAGTCCACTTATTTTCATTTCAGGAAGTTCAGTAGATGAGGTCAGACCTCCTAAATAAAAGCAATATTCATTTGCTGTGCTGAGCTACCTACATTTGAATATGATTGAGATAGTGAAATGTGCTTTCAAAGGATCTGCAGTTATGAACAGGTTGAAGTCTCTCAGCATTGTTGTGTGTTGCAGACTAGCGTGGAATAGCACAGAGTTTATATGGATGTGGCTGCAGTATTGCACCCAAAATGTACTCCAGATTGATTTCCTTCACTCCCTCAGGGAGCTGGAATGTAAATGCCCGAAGGAGGTTGGTAAAGAAGATGAACAGTTCAACTCGTGCCATCTGTTCCCCCAAACATACACGGTGCCCTGCAGATGAAAACCGAAAGAGTTGGTTGAGTAAAGTTAAATTCTGTAAAAGAATTTCACACAAAATTCTACTGAGCTCCATAAGTTCTGTTAATGTAAGATAATTATTTCCTATTTCCTTCTGTAAGGACAGGAGATGCTTTTGGAGGAGGGGGGAAACATTTAACTGAGAAACTGTGCATCTCTGTCAAGTGTTTGATTTGGTGTTTTGGTTGGGTTGGTTTGGGTTTTTTCACCCCTGGAGCATGTATGGGATTCTCCCTTTCCACTGTTGGTTCTTGTTCTGTGAGAGCCATGACTTGCTTCTCAGCTAAGCCAGGTTTTAAAAATTCAGATTCATACACTTCAGAGTCTTATTTTGGTTGTTGAGAAGGCAGGGCTGGAGCATTGTGGGATGCAGGTCTGAAGCCAAGGAGAAGGATGGAATCAGGATTTCTTTAACAGAAATTCAGAAGGGTGTATTTGGTCCTTGTAGCCCTAGCACTGTCAGGAGCAGATGTGTGAGCTAAGGGAGTGAAATGTGCAGTGATATATAGACTCAGTGACTCATTTTGGCATATTGTTTTCATGGGTTATTTCAGGATATCTATATATTCCAGACTAAAAAAAAAAAAAAAAAGATAGATATTCCGAATATATAAATACTCAGATTACATAATCAGAAAACAACCAGAGCAAGTTAAAGAAATAGTCCTATCCCAGGGTTTAAACGGGAGCCCAAATTAGTTGTCTCAATTCATGGCTATTTGGTGAGTGAAAGAGGTAAGATGATAAATACCTGTTCTGCAAAGATGATTTTAGGATTTACAGACAATTTAGGCAAATTGTTTTCAAATCTGGATTTACCACATTTAAGCTGACTGTGTGGTACTCAGTATGCTCTTTGCTTTTTCTCTGCTAGAAGTGTGTAATGGTGTAATGTCACAGTAACACAAAAAAAGCCTCAGCTGTTTCCTAGTGGTTTTACTGGGAAATTTTTAGTAATGATACCAGATTCCTGTTTTGTGTTGCTTTTTTTCCCTGATCTTTGTATTGGAGAAACTGGTAAACTAGAGAAAGTTGCTAGAGTTGTTTTATACTGCTTTTCACTATTTTTTCTTTTTTTTTCCTCCCATATTTTGAATCCCTGCATTTTACACTGTAAGTTAGCTAAGCTGTACATTGGAATATGCTTTTGAAAAGTTACAATTTGTTTGGTTCCCTAATAATATTCTACTGAAAAGACTAGATTTTGCTAGTTTTCTACAGATACAAGAAAACCTGGTGCTAGACTACTGAGGTAGGATTTGGGAGACTGAGGTTTCATTTCCTACTTTTTCACAGATTTTTCTCTGTGTATTTTGAAAAATCATATTACTTTTGTCATCAGCCTTTCTGTTTGTAAGATGAAAATAAATCAATTTCCTGATTTAAGGGAATTACCTTGATTTAACACATTAGGAGATACAAAGCTCAGATACCCTTATGGTAGGAACCCTACATATGCCGAGGAAAGAGCATTGTGTCTCCCAGCCATACTTACCCTCTGTTTGAATATATGAAAAATACAAGTACACAACAGTATTTGTGGCTCTTACAGCAGAAGACCTGACTTTAAATCTTTGTGTCAAATACATTTTTATAAATGTGTGGTTTTAAAATCTTAGAACTTAGAAATAGTGGTTTTAACCTTGCAGCAAAACACAGCAAACAGGAAATATTCAAGGTCAGGGTGTTTACCTGCTGAGAAAGGTAAGAATGCCTCTTTGTTCACAAAGTTGCCATCCAAATCAAGGAAATGATCTGGGTTGAACTTCCAAGGGGTTGCCCAGTGCTCAGTATCATACACCACAGAGTGCAGATTTGGCAACACAAGTGTGCCCTGCGAGAAACAGCAGAGATCTTATTTTCCACGAGTGATTGATTCCTTTTTTTAGATTTTCTTTCTATGTCATATAAATGCTAAATATTAACAGCTCAAAGTTTTGAGAAACAGGAGGGTATCCTCTGTACCTTTTTAATGTGAAAACCCAGCAGAGTTGTACTTTTCAGGCACTGTCGAGGGACCCCAACAGAGGTGACGTTGCTGTAGCGCAAAGCCTCATGAATCACAGCAGTCGTGTAGGGCAGCTTCTTACGGTCTTCATAGCTGATGACGTGGGAGGGTTCCAGAACAGCCTCTATCTCTCTTTGAACCTTTTCTGCAGAGAAATGAAAATATCTTTTTCCCCCCACCCTGCTTTTTCCCCCCATTTTTTTCCAGCAGATTTTTGTATGAGAATGTCCTGTACGAGGGAGATAAAAGAAATTATGTTGCTATGAAATGCATTGGCATGTAGTTTGACTGCTGTGTAGGTTTCAGTTGATCAAGGAAGTGCATCTCCCCAAAGCACAGGATGATGGCTCATTTAAGACATATCCTACTTGCTGATGAGGATAGTACAGTTCTGTGTTTCAAAAAATGGCTTAAAATGTGAAATGGCAGGTATAATTTCCATTGCTTATAAATACGCATCAGATCAGGTATCTTTAAAAAACTTTTCCACTTTGAAGGTTAGGAGGAGGCTAGGTTGCATATGAAATGTCTTTAACTTGTTCTGTTTTGCCAACCCCTTCTAGTGAGGTAAAACAGTGGCTACTAGTAATTTCTGCTAGTGTTGCTGGTGAACCAGACAGGGAAGCACCTGTTTGTTTCATTTTTGACCTTCCGTTTTCTAGATCTTAATTGCTGATGTACCACCATTTACGTGCATAGCTGAGGGATTTTTTGATGTCTCGCAAGTGATTGAGTTAATTACACTGGTGATGTTCATTATGGTGTTGAATGGAGTCCTCTCTGATAGTGTTTTTGCTCACCTTGTATTTCTGGGTATTGTACCATGTAGAGCAGTGCCCAGAGAAGGGTGGTGCTTGTTGTTTCTGTCCCTCCCAGCAAAAGATCAACCACGGTCTGAACCATATTGTCTTTATTGAATGTAGAAGTAGGGTCGTCCTTGGTCTGTAGGGTATATTCACAAGAAGACTATGAAATGGATCATTTCAGACATTTCATCAGTCACATAGAAACTGTCATTGTTTGATGAAAACAGTGAGCAGCCCACCAACACAAACACCTTCAGTGCTACACAAATAGAGTGTGTGTGTAAAAATCCTTTGGCAGTTACTGAAACAGCAGGTGTCTGTAGTAGGCATTGAAGCCAAGGAAGGGAGAATGTGACAAACAGATACTTACTTTTGTTATTTGAGCCAAGTAGAAGTCAATGAGATCCTGTGGATCACTTGTGTTCTGTTTCTCATGAGCCTGGACCTCCTTCATGACTAAACTATGCATGAAGTCGTTGTATGCAAACACTTCCTGGTGAGGCCCTGGGAGACAGTGCATGAGCCATGGGAAAGCATCATACAGCTGTGGTGTTAAACAGAAAGCAAGCAATGTGAGATCCCAGTTCTGATTCCCTGATAATTGTGAAGTCACTGCAACAAATGGGCAACCAAATTGGGATGAGGGGCAATAGACACAAGTAAAAGAGACTAAATACTGGGAATGTTATTATATTGTACTTTTTGGATCAATACCTAATAATGTAACAGGGGTTCTGAAAATGGGTGGGTAATTGAGTGCTGAATCTGACTCGCAAACAGATTTTCTCAACCTTGAATTTTTTACTGTAATTTTTTTTAGGCATCCCTTTATGAAGAACCTGATAGTCTTTTAGAATGCCAGTGTGCCAAAATCTGCACAACTTAAGCAATAGCTAGGGTTTCAAGAACTTAAAAAATATTCTTCTTGATGTGATGAAATTGTAACCTCTATCTTATAGGAAGTTCAGAATTACTCAGATCTTGGTAGTAATATGAATTACATGAGAAGCAAGATATCTTTTCAAAAGGACATCAGTTTGAAGACTTAGTTCTTATTAACTGCATTTCTGGATTTGCAAGACTAAATGAAAGTTAAATTTTAGAAGTTGCTTTCATTTTAAGAACTAAGAATCTTAAATGCACAGTATTCTGCAAATGATTGCTCATTGGAAATCTGTGAAAATCACAGATGATCTAGAATTTTAACTTTAGGATGTGATTTACAGACATAAAGAAGGATTAGAAGCCAATAATGACATATACAAGGTATATATTGATTGACAAGGTATGTATTGATTTATTACTTCACTGTGGCTTGCAGAGCAATGGTACGTTTGGAAATGGAAATATTTGTGAATAATTGTCACTGACTTTTAATTTGTTTTGACTTATCAAGTGCAGATGCACCTTAAGGAACAAGAACAAGAAAATTAGGTTCTTACCCTGCCCCAGATAGTACCTTGAAAATAGATCACAAAATAAATAGCTTTGATGAGTTTGCTGAAAGATTCATCCTCGCTGGAGAAGCGATGACCGAAAACAACAGCACAAATGATATTTGCAATTGCACGGACGATGGAAGTGTGGGGGTCAAAAGGTTTGCCTGTGAATATGGGAGATGCTGTGAGAACTTCTGAATAGACTACAGCAAGAAAAACGAGGATGACTTTTTTTTTAATGGTTAAAACAGTGGGGGATCAGACTGCTTTTAGATAAATTTCATGTAAATGAAGCCTGGTTTAATACATATTAACTGCATGAACTGTAAGTGCAAGGAATCTTAATTTTCAATCTGCTCTTTACTCTTGTAAAACACAGTGATTGTCAGTTTTGAGAAGACAAACATAAAGTCTCTTTTCATTTCTTTGACTTGTGGTCTGGGTTGTGTGGAAATACAAGCAATTAATTAGAGCATATGCCTTCAAATACAGAGGTAGGTATTTAAGTTTGGCAGTTAAAAATGAAAACAGACAATCTCCCCTGCTTCCCCTATCCTCATTCCCCCCCCCCAAAAAAACCCCAAAAATGTTTTAGAGTTTTATTTTCTACGTTCTGTTGAAATGACTTGCCTCTTTTTGGTTTTCAAGTAGCAGCTTAACAATGCAACCATATAAGTATTTTTTTTCTCCACAGACTGAAAAGGCAAAGCTCACTTAATAGGATGGAAAACATCTGCCATTGAAAAGGATTAAATCCAGAAAAAAGTAAATTAAGTACACATTTCAATGGCAAGGACGACTTTTGAAGTATACTCCTATGGAAAATGCATCCCTGACTTCAGTCCAATGCTCTTGATTGTTCTTGGAAAGAGTAAATACATTTTTTGAGTTTAAAATTGAGAAAGGATTGCATGGTAGGTGAAGATTTAGGCTGTACAGGGACTCAGAGTATCTGGTTTTATTCATCTCCTACATTTTAAAGATGTGTGAATGTGTTGCTCTCAGAAAAGAGATGGGCCTTGTCCAAGGAGGGTTGGAGAGAGACCTCAGGCAACCTTTCTGTGTTTTCACATCAGTATGGAACATGATGTGGGTGAGCGATTTGGCTGCTCAGATTATTTATATTTAATTGCTTTATTTTGGCAGCTTGATAAAATTCTATTGGTTTCTATTTCATCTAAACCTTAAAAAGAAGTTTAGCTGGATAACTGAATGATACATTCCTTGTGCTGGGGTTCTTTCTCTGCCAAATCCTAAAAGTCTGCTGTCCTAGAATGACTTGCAGCAGGTCACACGTTGTGTATTTTAAGGAGGGTTTTTCTATACTCCTTGAGTGTAAGAATTATTACCAGCTGTGTTGATAATAAACATTTTTTTAAACTCTCCTTATTTAAAAAAAACAATTTTATACTGCCCACTGTGCAGACAAAACATTTTTTGCAAAGAATGCAGTTAAGAAGCCAGTGAAAGTTCTACTAATATCAAATATATCTATATTACTTGATAAAATGTATTGTGAAACTTTTACCATCCCTAATATTTCAGGAAAAGCTCTAAGTGTTGTTCTTCTAGTGAATTTACCTTTTGTATTTGCAAAGATGTCCACAAGGTGACAGGCCTCTGTTTGAATTTGATGCTCCAAATTATTCTTACCAAGTGCCAGGCTTCTTATAATTGTCATGCCAAAACGTCTCTGCTGCTTCCAGGTGTGGCCATTTGTCAGGAAAATACCTGAAAAACACAGAAACATCTAGTTCATTGCTGGGAAGGGAAATCCTTTCACTGCAGGAGGCAAAATTTGATTTAGATGAGGTTATATTTCGCTAACAAGGTACAATTATTTTAGATTTTAGAAGCTGGGTTTTGGTTTCTGGGGACTTTATGACCTTCAGCTGCTCATATAAGTGTCCTTGGAAACCGAGTGAGTTTTGGTAAGGACAGAACAGCTTTGTCTATAGATATCTTCTAAGTGAACAGTCCTTTGGTTTAGAAATGATACAATTGAAGGGGAACTTCTCCAGGCGAGTATTCCTTTGGATCTATCAGGAAGGAAAGAGACTGAGTAATGTGCTTTATAAGACAAGCAACTTTTGGTTTTTCCTTAACATGCTTAGCTCTGCATGAAACATTTTTGCAATGAAAGCCCGGTTATGCCCTGGTACAGCAGTAGCTGATGTGTGTGCACAGGAAAAAATCTTCCTCCTTTACACCTTGCTCCTATCTCAGTCTTGTGTAACATATTGTACCTTTCTCGCCCATCATATCCCTGTAGAAAGGGGTGAGAGGTCTTCCAGAAACTTCTTCTGAGTGGGTGACGATGGCATCTCTTACTGCTTTGTATCCATTCAGTACAACCAGAGGTGTCTGTCCCATCCACAGAGTGTAGATGTTTCCATAGATAGTGGTTAACTGAAGAGGTGATAACAGGAAATTTGTAACTATAAACCAGGGAAAGCATGCACTCAAATATCAATTTATTTAAAGGTTTTCTGTAGTTGTAACTAAACCCATTTGTTGGCATCAAATTGAATTGCGTGTTTCAGAAAAAAAAGTCTTTCTGTTGTTAGTGTGCTTTGGGAGCAGAACATAATTGTTCTTTATGGAATAGATGCTAAGGACGTATCTTGGAAGAACACCTCTGAAAATTTCACTGCAAGAAAAACAGCAGGTTACTCTGTCAGCTCTGAGTCAAAGAACAAATGAATACAGGCAAAATCCCAGAGCTTTTCTCTTTATTAATGAGCCAAAACCCTAACTTACAGAGAAAGCAAAGCAATGTTCTTGCATTCTTTTCCATAGCTTCCACAGGATTTTTCTTATTTTCCTCTGTTGTCATTCCTCACATCATGCTCACATTTTTCCCTGCAATAGTTGGAAGCAAGTTCCTTACTTTTTAAAAATAGTTTTGATTAGTTTATAAAGCAGTCGTGCTGTGAGCATAACAGCAATCAGATTTTCCTGCTTTGTTTTAGCAGTAACCTGTTTACGGCAGACAAAAAATCTTTTTGCTGTAAAAACAAGAAAAAAAAGAGTCTGTTTAGAGTATATGTTTGGTCTTCTAAGGGAGATGTTCCAGTGACATTGGTGTCAGGCAAGGGGAGCTCTACCAGAGGTGGCTTACAGGGCTGGATATCAACACAGAAACAGAATGAAACTGGCAAAGAAATACCATTTTGTGACAGTGCTTGTGAGAATGTAACCAAAAGAGAGAGGAAAATAGCAAGGACTAAAGCAATGCTGGTGTTTTTTGCTCAGAAATATTTTTAATAATGCAGGGTCCTTGGAGTCTTTGAAACGGGCTGGTAATCAAGCTTAAGGTTTAAAAAAATAGCATTTTAGACTGTTCCTATGCAATGCACAATTTAAGTTAAAATAGATTCAGACTGATTTTCAACCACAGAGATAAATAAATACCTTACTGAGAGTTTCTCGGCGAAGTTTGAAGTCCAGCAGCCACAAATTTCCGATGATGGGGAGAGGAACTGGTCCTGGAGGAAGCTGGGTACGCATCCATTGCAGCTTTAGGAACTGCAAAATCAGGAGACATACTACTAGAGCTATAAAAATCTCACTAATCCCCAACATTTTATCAAAATTTTAACTTGTCCTTGGGTTTTGGCTTTTTTTGGTCTTTTTTTTTTTGTGTGTATGACTTCTTCTGAAAATTTGGATGTGTGGAGATGTTTCTTCTACTGAATCCAAGCTCTTTCTAAGGATATACCTCCTGTAGCCATCTCTCTCTGACAATCTACAGTTTTCCCAAGCTGAAGTCCTTAGAAAACCAAACTGTGCGATCCTTTGTGGTCTGCCAAGCCACACCCACTCTTTTTTTATGATCTGTAATTGCTATGAGTCTCTTTTTTCACTTAGAATTTTTTTTCCCTTTTAGTCTTGATACTGGGTCAAAGTGCCAATTATTGAACAGTTATCCTAGGTTATCAAGAGTTTTGCATAATAGTAACACCTCAGGCAGTTTCATGTAGTTGAACATTGAAATACATTAGTCATTGTTATTCTGAAATACTACAATTATTGTGTGCTTTCTTTATAGAAGAAGAAACATCTACACAATACCTGAGGACTCTGAGGTGTAAAAGAATGAGTTCATGCATCATAAAGCTAAATTATTGTCTTTAATAAGAAAAACAAAAGGTAAATTAAGAATTTGGAGAGTATCTTGTTTCCCTTTTTATCAGATTCTAGGTTAAATTATATTATGTGAACACTAGTGAGTGATTCTTTTTCTATCCATCAGATTATATGACTTGTGTTTTCTGATTTAAAAAAAAATTAATTTTATGCTAAGTTTTAAAATCTTCTGGTGCAAATTTTAGAGGTGAAACAATGCACAGGTTCTATTTGATCTGTGGAAAAGAACAAATAAATGGAAGAAAGAGGCAAAACTTTTAATCCTTACTTTTTTTTTTGTGGACCCCATAAGCTTATAGGAGAGGTTTGTACTGGTGTGTAGCAAACTCTAACTTGACTCTTACAGTTCACTCTTACTGATATATTACACAGAATTTTTCAACAATTTGTTCAAGAACCCAGCTAATGCTGTCTTCAAGTCTAAATAGGAGATTAAGGAAATCCATACAATTGCACAAGTTGCCTGTTTCAAAATTTTGTTATAATTTCTCTGAGCAGGCTTGCTGAGTTTTTCAGTCTTCCCTTTTCAGCTCAAAAAGTTTCTGTAAAATCAAGATAATTGATTGGAAGCAATGTAGATAATGGTCCTGAAATATAAAGTTTTAATGCTATGCATGGGCTTCTTAAGAACTGAATTAAACTTCAACAAACTGAGAGTTACAGGTGTGGACACTCATTTCAGTTAGCTTTCTACCGAGTTCAAATTTTTATTATGTGGGAGTTAGTAAAAGAAAACGTGTTAGATACAACCTTGCATTGTTCAGTCTTGAAAAATGTGTAGATGAGAGTTTGTTGGTTTGTTTTGGTTTGGTTTTTAATTTGCTCTAGTGGACTGTAATAACTTCAGGTTCTGATAGGAAACCCAGGGGCAGTTTCAGGGGGCTGCAGAGCAGCAGTGACATTGCAGGATTTTCTTGCCTTACTTTCCTGAGCAGCCGCCGCTTGACTTCTCTGTGCAGTTCCATGCAGCTCTTCTGCTTTAGTGTGCTGCATGTGCAGATGCTTTTGCAGGAACTGTGGAAGTGGAGCAGCCATCAGAGGCCAAAGAGTGGGCCTGTGTGCCTCTGTTATCTGTTTAGGGTTTTTGGGCAGAGAAATGGAAACAGAAAAATTGGATAAGCATAATTTCCAGCAGCATGTTTCTATGAACCTTACAGTTCAAGAGTTAAATAGACAAAAAATGGAGGGAAGCAATTTGAAACTCAATAACTTCTATGGTTTTGTCAGCCAATTCTGACAATTCCATATGTATATCAAAAATTGCAGTGTTATTGAGTTATGCTGTTGAGCAGTCATTTATCCACCCATTTTTTCAGATTTTGATGCTATTTGAGACTTTAAAATGAGTTACCTGATGAAAAGATCTAAATAACTTCACTTGCTGCTTGTGTGCATCACAACTTCATTTCTTCATATGTTTTACTTCTCCCCATTTCATCCAGCTGGTCTAGTTAAAAGGAAGTGAGTGCTGTTCTATTTCTTATTTGTGCACAGAATAATTTGTTAAGTTTGCAAGTTTTTCAACAGTTAAAGACCCCTGAAAGCTGTTGGTGCTCACGTACCCATCAGTGAGGGTATGATTTATACACTTAAAATTACCAGAATTAAGATGAGTTAAGCCTTGAAGCTGCCTATTAATAACAGTGATTATGATGCAACTTAAGAAAAGAAAACAAAAAGAAAAAAAAGGGCTTAATGTGAGAAAAATCTGGGTCCAGCTGAGTAAGTCTGGATTTACCAAGAGGATTGGGCTGAGCCTGACCGTTTGAACTCTGTGGGCAGTATGTTTTCCTGCTGCTAGGTGAGAGCTGTGGGCAAGCTGAAATACAGTGAGGCAAAGTCATTTCACAAAAGCTTGGGCTGAAGTTCGCAAGGAGAGAAAAAGCAAGGAAGCTGTTTTAATACTGCGTATTTTAATATTTTCAGTATACATGTGCAATAGCTCTTCACATAAATCTTGCTCCAACTCCTCTGACACAAATACTATTGCAAGAGCTGCATCTCCAATTAAGATGACAGATTAAGATGACTAAGTTTGGTTGTTTTGAGTAGATGAGAAAACCTGCTTTTGTAATGAAGGTTTCAGGCCATAGGAGTGGGAAGCAAAGAAGAGCATCTTTAGGAAGGTGTGAAGCAAATGATGAATGTTCATGCTGGGGTGGGCCGGGTTCCTGGCACACCTCTGCCCAGAGGGTGTGTCATCTGCTCTGGCAGGAAGCCAGGGCTCATTTGTCTCTGTTGCAGGGACAGGCTCAGCACGTATTGGAAAACACTGCCTGGTGTTCTTGCTGCCTGGCCTGGCCTCAAGCTAAACAGCACAGGCATTGCTAAGCAGGTTTTGGGGTTTGTTTGTGGGTTCGTTTTTTTGCTGTTTTTCTTTCCCCCAGTGGAGACACTAATTTTGATTTCTCAGCTTAGCTGTCCCTTCCTTCCCTGCACTCTCTGATCTTTCAAGAGCTTCATAACAGGAACTGTTAACTGGTTGGAGACATCAGAATTTCTCTGAGGGAAGAGAGTTACACTGACACTCTGTCTGGGCAAGCACTGAGAGAGGGAGAATGTGGGTTAGAGCACAGCTGGAGAACATGAGACTGGGAAATGTGAGCAAAGGAAATTCCCATTCTGTGTTTCTGTTCAGTTCAGGAAAAGAGAACTTTGCTTACATGCATTATAAATAGAGTGGGTAGGTTTTTTCCTCCTACTGTCATCTGTTTTGTTGGGACTCGAAGATTGATGAACTCTTTAGGTTGCATAGACAAAATAGTGGAATGGGACTTGAAACTTCAAATTTTTTTCCTAGGTTTGTTTATAGCTTCTCTGTGACTCTCATGAACTTGCTTTATCTCTCTGAACCTAATCAACCCTGATCTTCACTTTTCCAAAGAGCTTGAAGGTTGACTAATGAAAGCCAAGTTATAAGTGACAGGTATGACTGTTTCTGTTCTGTTCTTTCCCTGTATTTTCTTCCCACTCCTCTGGTCTAAAATCTTCATTAGAAAATAGGGGTTTCTGAGCTGGCTAAACATCTTCCATCTCTGCCAAGGAGCTCTTATGACAGTATTTGTCAGATAATAATGAGTAAGGCTTGCATGGAGAGGTGCTGCTCACATCTAATGAAGGTATTGGAACCAGGAAAACTGATTTTCCCCAAAACAACTTGCTTGGAGAAAGCATCTCTATAAACACCTGCCTCTACCTGCTTGATCTCACAACTACTTTATTTGTATTTTAGTCCTTAGTTCGTGCACTGAAGTCCTACAATTCATGCACATAGATGGAGTTAATTTAAATTCTATCACTCTGCATTACAATGAATTGTAACATCTATCACTTTCTCTTCCTGCTAGTAATACATAGTCATCCTAGTAATCTCAAAGTAAAACCAGTTGGTATATCTGATCTTATAGAGATTTACTAAGTTTTTGGCATCACTGACATGCAGTGAGAGCAGAACTAAAAAAAGCAAGAGCTCTAGCTATTAGGAAGGAAAGTGACTGCTGCAAACATTCCTCTTTTTGTTTTCCCATTGTTTTTGTTGTTATTTGTGTCATTTGGGTTGTTTGGTTGGTTAGTTCTGCCTGTTTTGGTGCTGTAATGCAGTGCTATTGAGATGAAAGCAATGCAGACCTTACACAGGCACTGTGGTGCTGTATACCCTGATGGTGAGGGAGCAACCAAGTCCTGGTGCCCTTTCAGTCTCCCTGGTCTGTGAAGTGCTGTGTAATCTTGGCAGTGCTCTGCATTCAGCTGCAGAGGAGCTGAACAGACACAAGAATTTCATAAGTTGACCACAGCACATACCCATTTCTCACTGAAGTGTCAGGAAGAAGTAATTAATGTTGTACAGACAGTTTTCCTTCTGGCATTTCCTAATGTTTGAATGTTTGCAGCCTCAGCATTCTTTTTGACAATTTTCCAGAGCAGTATCTGGTAGCCCAGATCCTGCACTTGGAACGTCAGAAGTTGTGGACAGAACAGAAAATTTGAGGTAAGACTTGTACGGATGAATTTGCCAGGGACAAAGGTTTAGAGACAGCCTAGGACCAACTCTTCCTTTTCTGCAGGACAGTATGGTTATTGCATGTGGTTACTGTCCTGACTGATTCCTGAACACTGAAAGAAATTTCTGGAATCCAACCCAGATTAATTACTGTGTGAGAAAGGATTTTTTTTTTTTTTTTCCTCTCCAGGGTTCTTGCCCTTGACAACAGTGGTTGAGATAGGTGCCTTGAATGCTACTGAAGGACTTTGATGAATGAATAAAATGTGAAAAGAGCTTTCAAAATGTGCCTGATGTCCTTTCTGCCAGCTGGTACATAACACCAATGGATTATGCAAGTGGAGTTGCGAGGATGAGTTGAGTTTTTTTAGACAGCAAATCTTAAGACAGAATGACAGCCCCCGGGGATATCTCTGCTGTGAGAGGAGCAACAGCCTCAGAGAAAGCATAGGGCAAGACAGCAGAGGTGTGGTGGAAATAGCAATTAAGATCAGTAATTGCCTTCTTGTGTTCTTTCTGCAGGGCTATGTATATTTTTGGGCAAGCAGTCAGCACACAGGGACTCCTTTGTCTTCTGCAGCCTTTTGCAGATGTTTAGATTCACCCTCTCTGATGGAATTAAAGACACTCCTTTGGGGAGCACTGCGCAGCCCCATCCCCATAAGGTCTGCTGCTCTTCTTAAGGCAGCTTGGTACCAACATCCCAAACAGCCTATTCCACTAGCTGCACTCTAGAAATCTTCTGAGAACTGCTCCTGTTTGTAGGTTTGGGGGTTTTTTGTGTGTTGAGGAAGTCTTTGCATGTCTTGCTTCAGGTGCTGTGAATTAAAAATTAAGTAAAATATTACAGGCTCTGGAATTAATTCAGCTGAGCAGGACTCCTGCTACTGAGATAAGGCAGAAACTAATTCATAAAGCCTCATAGGGGACAAGAACTCAGCCCCAAAATGGAGTCTGAAGTGAGGTCTGTTACACGTTTTGCCAACAGCACTAGTTATGTTTGATTCTTCACTGTGCTATTTGCAGTTCATCTGTATTGTTTCCTGTGAAAACTCAAATTACAACAGTTCATTGCTCTTGGTTCCCAAGTCTGCATCTGCACCCACTGTTGTACAAAGCTACTGGCTACTTCCTTTTGCCTCTGCCCCAAGAACGCTACCTGATGAGTGTTCCTGCCCTCATCTGACAGCTGCAGCTTTGTACCTGAGCATGTACTTGGCATGCGTGTAGTCAGTATTTTGAGTGACATGTTCCGTCAAACTGATTGCTCAAAGGGATGTTTCTGGCTGAGGTTCCCACCTTCTCTGATCCAGCCTCTGCTGGATCTTAAAATAATGGTGTCTATTAGCATATTGCAGCATAGCGATGTATTAAATAACACTCAAGAATGGAAATACTCCTCATTTTGTTGGATCAGGAAGAGTGGTAGGAAAGAAGGGAGGTGAAAATTCAGAAATCTTCAATGTGACAGGGAAGAGTTAAGAACAATACAGAGTCATTTCAACAGACAGATTCACAGCAGTTTTATAATACGAGTTTGGAGGTGTGAAATGATGATAAGTGTAATTCTCATGTCCTTGGTTCTGTTTCTCCTGAGCGCGCAGTTCCTGAATTTGCAATGGAAGAGTCGTGGGTTTCCGCCTGGACCGACCCCATTTCCCCTCATTGGAAGCTTCTGGTGGACAAACTTTCGAGCTGATCATGGGAGCCTGAAAAAGGTATGTATTTGCAGATGTGAACTAAAGAGCTATTGAGGCAAAACCTGTAAAAAATGGTGAAGGTTGTTGATAGGCTGATGTGGTAACAGGGAGAACTCAAACCTGAGAAAAGTTGAATTGTGGAAGTGAAGTGTCTAAACAGGTTAAGGTAAAAACTTGCAGACAGTCAAATTCATATGAAAGATGATATGTGTGTAACTTAAACAGACCTGAAGATAGTAATTTTGCCTCAGAAAAGACTTCTATTTTTAAGGAAATCTTTGGCCTTGAAAGAAAAAAGTGATTCTCAGATTTCCCATCATAGGCATATATTGAAAGTCTTTTAAAACAAGGTGTCTTGAATTCAGAAGATGTAAAAAGCATACCAGGTTATCTTCTGCTGTCATGGGGCAGAAACAAGATTGTATCCCATATGCAGCCAAGTCCTTTGATCTGTTGTTTCTCTGAAGTCCAGTCTGGGATGTGCTCTTTGACATCCTTGGTTTATCTGCAATGATGGAGAAAGGAAAGAATTGATGGGAAGAATTAGGTCCATGCTAAGCCTGTTGATACAGTGTCTTGCAGTTTTCACCATCCTCCACTGAGCCAAAATGTCACAAAATAACCCAATGTGGTAATGTATTTTTCAAATTGCTGCCTTTCCTTATATGCTAAGTACAGCCTGCAGGTCAGAGAGTACCTGGCTGCAGATGGAGGGAACTTAAAAGACGATGATGCTAAAATTTTCTGATGGGTACATGTTAGTAACTGTGAGAGGACAGAGCTGTACTGGTTCTTCATCTAGAGTCAGGGACTTTGTCCTTGCAGAACACCAACAACATTGCCTGAGAGCAGTCCCCGTCACTACCCAGAGATGGGATCTATGCTTAGATGGCTCAGTTGACAGTATTTCGGTGTAAGATGGGAAGAGTTCCTGCCATTGAAATGTGCAGTACTAGAGGGAGAGTTACACCCGGAATTCATAATTTCAAAAAATTCTGGTTGTTTTCTGAGGGAATGAAATACGGAGTTGAAAAATGTAACCAAGAATGGGCAGGTGAAATTTCCCAGGAAACCGTGTACAGATCCATAAACACTCAAGGGCGTTCACCCTACGGTTGGTATCTCAAAGGTAACCCAGGACAAGTTTTAGGAAGGGACCATTTATTTTTCATCGCTGACATTTCTGTGGGTAGTGTGTTCCCAGAGAGAGCCCAGACCCTCCCTGTGGAAAGCACCCCCACCACAAAACACAGACACTATCCCTTTCCACCTCCTGAACCCCTGAGTAAAGTTATGCTGGACGAGAGCAGCCCGTCATGTGTGTGTGTTCGTTGATGTTTCTCCCATGGGTATTTTTTTGGCATTGATGTTACCTGCAGCTGGCAAAAACCTATGGCAACATCTGCACCCTGTGGCTGGGTCACAGACCTGTGGTGGTGCTCTATGGGTTCCAAGCTGTGAAGAATGGTCTCACCACCAACTCGGAGGATGTTTCGGGGCGAACACAGACCTACGTTTTCAATGAAATGGCAAATGGAAAAGGTAAGATGTTCGTGTCTGTGGAAGGGCTTCATCCTTGACTTTCTTTGTTTCCTCTCATGTTTTTCTTACTGAAAAACCCTTAGTTCCCAACTGACTTTTTCTGTCTGTTCAAGGTGAATCCTGTAGCATCACCCTAAGTGGTCCCCAAATCCCACTGTCACACATGTGTTTCAGAATCTTATCAGAGCAGCACGGTCTTGTTTGTCCATTCTTAGTGTTGTCTGTGTGTCCTGATTTGAAATAATCTGGAGCTTGCAGCCTCCTCTGCAAGCTGAGACTAAAGTAAATCCTTATGCTCCAGTTGCTTGTTTACAGCAAAGGCTGCTGTAAGGAAAGCATATACAGAACTTTGGACAAGATCTAGTCTTGTTCGGAAGTACAAAGTCACAGGACATTCACTGGAGCTTTACATTTATTAGCTAGAGTGTGGATGCAACATATTCATGTTTAGAGCTTCGTATTGTGCTATCACAGACACTGCTGAATCACAATGGGTGGAGAATAAAGACAATGCAGTGTTTAAAACAGAAATAATTGAATTTTTCCATCAGCATCTTGTCCAGAGAAAATACAGCAGATGCCTCTATGTTCAGGATTTGTTTCGCATGAACTACAGTCTGGAAACTTTAATTTGTAATACTAGCTAATGTAAGTAGAGAAAAAGCACTTTAATGTATAGAGATGATTAAGTCTGGGGCCATTTCAGGCCCTTTGGAAGGATCTGTATTGCCACTTTTTATCTCGGTGCTGTGGAGAAAAGTAGCTGGGTTGTGACAAGTGCCCTAAAACTCGCAATTTGTAGCAGAGATGCCTGTAACAAACAGCTGCAGCTCAGCTGCAAGTTTGTGACTCTGCAACATGAATGCCATCTCCCTGTCCCTGGTTCCCAGGACAGCAGAAGGAATAGGGGAGAGTTACTCCAGTCTGTAGTGAAGCAGTTGTTTTGGGGAGCAAGCTGGCTTATCCAGGGGAAGTGCAGGCTAGACTGGTGGAGGGAACTTCCCCACCAAGCAGATTAAATGGTTCATGCTGGGTGGTCTCTGCTAGAACACAGACTCACAGCAGAGCAGCCTGGGATTCCTTTCCTTCCAACAGGAACTCTGGTCCTAAGAAGCTGTTTGCAGATTGGCTAAAGCCTGCTTTTCCTTCTCTTGGTTTGGCTGGGTGGTTCTTGCCCTGGCTTTGTTGTCTTTCCAGGAGGGACCTTTCCAGGATGAGAACTTGATGTTTGGTGTAAAGAGCCTGGTAGAAGAGGATCCCCCAAAGGCTAGAGACAGATGCTTCAGGAAAATAGGACTAGGTTTGGAAGGCAGGTGTGTGAGTCCAGAGATCCAAGTGGGTTTTTTTGTAGGGGTGGGAATATCTTAACCGAGGTGTTTTCTCTGCCTCTAACAACTTTCAATTCAAAGAACACCGCCATGATGTGCCTCTCCTCTTTGACTGACAGCATGATGAGATGACTCTTCCTGTGTTTATCATTTACAATTGTATGAACATTATTATGACATAAAATTCGTTCTTGATGGCTAAAGGTATCTTGGTCTCAAATGGTCTCATCTGGAAACAACAGAGACATTTTGGAATCAGAGCTCTCCGAAAACTGGGAATGGGGAATAAAGGAATGGAGCGTGGGATACAAACTGAGGCCCGTTACCTGATCGAGTTCTTCAGAGACAAAGCAGGTATGGCTTTGTGCTCAGGGGCTGACACAATACAGAGTCTGCTCGACTCTGAGGGTAAAGACTACTTTTGTTACAGAGTAGAATAGATTTGGAGCACTCCTTAGATTAGCAGTGCAAGCAAAACTGTACAGTTGGACCTCAGCAATTTGTATTTTTGGATCAATACCAAGATTGAGATTTAAAAAAAAAAAAAANAGAGAAAAGAAAGCAAAGAGGAAAGCAAACAAAAAACCAAGGCCAGTAGTTAAAGATTTGAGGCCTTCCTGTCCTCATTTTTGAGCGAGGTTTATCTTTTGTTACATTTCCTAGTGCAATTTGGGTGTTTCTGAGTATCAGTATAAATATCATAGAGGGCATCTATTATAAAATGTCATTGTAATCTTGTTTTCCCAAATAGCAAAGGAGGTGAAGGAAGTGCTTTGGAGGTGAATGTTTCTCTCTGTCTGCAGGAGAAGCTGTCGACCCTTCCTTCCCCATTGTCCACGCTGTCTCTAATGTGATTTGTGCTGTGGTTTTTGGACATCGTTTCTCCCTAGAGGATAAAACCTTCCGCCAGCTGATCGAAGCCTTCAATTTTATAGTGGCTTTTGGGAACAGCCACTTATATTATGTGAGAATATTACTTATTTTATATGCAACATACTTGACTATTGAGCACATTATTTATTGTAATATACTTATATCAGTATGTATATTATTATAGTTATTGCATTATTGAATACTGATAAATATTCTGACCGTGAATACGAACTGGACCTGCAGTGCTTTGGGTTTGACATAATTCAATTATGAATATTGTATTAATAATCTTTATTAGAATGCCTTAGCAAGAGTAATGTGCTTGGATTACTGACCTTTTCTGTAATGGAAGCACCAGTACTGTTAGGGTGAAAAGATGATACTCAGTGTGAGAATGAAAGAGAATGATTTTTTTTTTTTTCCTGTGTGCTAAGGTAATAGGTATAAATGTTTATTAACATTAGATTTATTAATATTAATATGTGTTACATCTATCTGCAAAAGCAGATTATTTTGTTGGTGAATTAACAGGGCAAATATAAATGGAGTTTTGCAGTGAGGATGGGAAAAATCCAGGGTGGAAACTGTGCTGTCTTTAATTTGTGGTTTTAATGTGTGTTTATGTACTCAACATTTCTTTTCGATGCCACAGGATATTTCCCACAGAAATTAATTCAGCAATTTAGCACTAAAAATGTCCATGCTATATCTCTATCACAAGGCTTCTCTACAGTGTAGCTTACTGCATCTGTGCTGAATTCTTGCTCCCTAGATATGTGAAACGTTCCCGTGGGCTGCAAAGCACCTCCCAGGACCTCTACATAAAGTAAAATTTTCCTGGGATTTTGTTCGTTCCTTTGTAAGGCAGGAAATCAAAAGCCACAGGGAAAAAGGCAAAATAGATGAACCAGAAGATTTCATTGACTTTTACCTGAAGCAGCTAGAGGAAGTGAGTAATTAATGCTGTACATGACACAGATCCAACCTTAACAGGTTTCCTGCCTCTTCCCTGCAGTTGCCTGTCCACAGCAACATTACTGCAGAGCTCTGCAAGTACAGCTTAAAAACTCTGCTGTCAAACTCAAAATCTGAACTTCGAATAGTTAGTTCAATAACTTGTTCCAGAAACACACATTATTTACATTGGTTTGTTTTCATACTGTGGATCCTTAGTGAGGGCTGGGCAGTAGGGAGGACCTTGAAAAGGTGCAGGTATTTTGATGGCTGTCTAATTCTGATTCTTTTTGCCTTATTGTATTATTTTTGGGCTTAGTTGTGCTGTATGAGTATCATGACAATCTTAAAATGTTGGCAGTCTCTGCTCTGAAAAAAAGCATAGATCTTTAAAAGGATAACATTATATATCAGATAGATTGCTGAAATCAGCGAATGTGCTGAGAGTGGCAAGGGTGGGATAAAACTACCTTGAAATGTGTTTTTCTGCTGTGGAAGTTAACAGAAGTCAACATGCCACTTTAGAAGGCAGCGTAACAGGACTTACACACCTGACACGTTCAACAGCACCTGTAATTTAAAAATATCGGTGTACCATTTGAGTAAAGTCTTTGCCTATATCTATGTTCTGCTCAAGTACCTGTATTTTCTCTGTCCTTTAGAAATATTGTTCCTTTAGATACAGTGATCACTGTCTGTCTCAGTGCTGTTACACAGCTGTACCCCATGTTACCTTTCTCATTGACACTTGTAGACTAAAAATGTCCCCAACTCTACATTTGATGAAGACAACATGGTGCAGTCTGTTTTTGACCTTTTCCTGGGTGGCTCAGAGACCACAGCCACCACTCTGCGCTGGGCTCTGCTCTATATGTTGGTTTATCCTGACATCCAAGGTGAGTTATAGACACAAACATGGGTATGATTCAAGTAGAACAATTTTCTGTTATACTTTTTTTTTTCCTTTTTTTTGGGCTAAGATCAAGGGTTTTTTTAAGATTAGCTTTCTTTTTCTTTCAGATAATTTTTGAGCTTTGCTTTTAGTAAGCCAGTGTTGTAAAAAATTTTTCAGGCAAAGATTTTAAAATAATTTCAGGGATATTCAGCTTCTGGTGCTGTATTGGGTCTTGTTGATTTTTGTCAGATTGTTTCAGTACTGTAAGCATATAATGGAGGATACAGTCAGGCTGAAAACACATGAGGTGAAATAAGAGTTTGGGTTAGGGAAAAAGTGATGCTTTTCTGGTGTCCAGAATGTGTAATAAGGTTATATTATTTGAATTCATTAGCTGAGACATCAGCTTTATTTCTGTAAAATAGATATATTTATTCTAATATATGGGAATGTTAAACAGAGAATGAAGACAATCATGGGAAGACAAAAATGATGACTCAGAAATTCTGGACAAGAGCATAGTTGTGCACTAGTTTCAAGATTTTTGGATGATTTGGTAGAGGGTTTTCAGAGGTGATGAATTACTAAGCCAAGTACATGTTCTTGACTCTCAGATTGAGGGCTAGAAGTTTTTTTCATGCCTGTGGTTCTAGAATGCTGGAAAAACAGAGCCCTGTGCACACACATGCATTTCAAATTCTGACAAATTTTAAAGAAAAAAAACTCCTTTTGGCTTTCTAGCCTAAGTTTTAAGTATGAAATCTGAGCCCAAACCATCTGAGACTGTATAAGATTGTGTTAGTTACTGAAGCTTAGATAGAAGCCCAAAGAGATTAACACTTGGTGATGGTTTAGTAATATGATCCTGTCTCAGTTCTCAGCATTACATATGTATCAGCCTGATGTGATGGCTTGCTTGCAACACCCTCATTAGTGTGCTGTGAGTCTGTATTTACCTAGAGTAAAATCAACAGCTTAACTGAATTGATCTCTTAATAAGATGATCTTGTTATATGTACAGTTTTCTCTCCCTCCTTTAAATGTAATGCTCCATAAATCTGTTGGGCTTGTGGAAAGAGGGTCTGAACATAGAACCTATCAACTAGGAAACAGAGTGTAGTAAACTCATAACTAGCTAGTTGTATAAGTGCATTTACACTTTAGGATATGGTAAGTATACATTATTTATATATTGTAGTTTTTTTCTATCACTACTGTACTCCAAAAAGGAAATGAAAGCTCTGTTTCACACAAAGCAGAGTTCTTATATCTATAATTTTAGACAAAGTCCAGAAAGAGCTGGATGCTGTTCTGAGTCCCTCCCATCTCATCTGCTACGAGGATCGGAAGAAGCTGCCGTACACAAATGCTGTGATTCATGAGATCCTCCGCTTCAGCAGCATTGTTCTAATCACAATTCCTAGAGAAGCTGTGAAGGATACCACTGTTTTGGGGTATCATGTTCCAAAGGTACAGATATCCTTCTCTTCCAATGTGGTCTTTGGCCACGGGTAAAGGTTTCCCATTAAATCCATTCCCCTCCAGCTCAGGAGAAGAAGATCATTTCACTAGATTTAGGATAAGGTGCTAAAGAACTCCAGACCACACATTCTGTGGCAGTTGCTAACAGACTGGAAAAAGAGATATGAAGGAATACAGCAGGGAAATTCCTGAACCCCAAATACTGAAGTTTCTTTGCTTATTTGTTTTTTGAGATAAAAACCCCTCAGAACCCTTGAGTTTATTTTTTTTCTTTAATTACATAATCTTTCGTTTCTGCTGCCTCTCCACATGCAGAAGTATAGCTGGAATCTGTTTGTGTCCTTTTCTTGATGTGTGAGAGACAGAACTGTGCCAACTGCATCTTCCTTTCAGGGCACTCTAATTATGGCAAATATAGACTCTACTCTTTTTGACCCTGCCTATTGGGAGACCCCTCACCAGTTCAACCCTGGCCATTTCTTGGACAAGGATGGAAATTTTGTGACCCGAGAGGCCTTTTTAGCCTTCTCAGCAGGTGAGTGCACTGAGAACTGAGCCCAGGTGTGTTGGTTAGATGAAGCTCTGTTATTTTCTTTGTGGAGAAGGCAAAGGGGAGTGTAACCCCAAACTGCAGGAGCACATGGTTTTCCCAGCCCAGAAAAATGTTTGCAAAAATAAGTTGTTTGGCAATTGTATGAACACTTGATCTTAGATTTTTATGAAAATGCAGAGAAAACAAAAGGAGTAAGATCCCAGAATTCGCAATCACTGGGGACTTGAGTCCTTACACTGTTGCCCTTGGTCCTCCTCTGCATATGCCAGGTTAGTGTATTACAGTGGATATTCTATGGCAGGCTGCTGTGCTGGAGCTGATTTATTTTGTATAAAAAGTTCAATATTTATCACTGTAGAGAGATGAATGGAAGATCCAGAAGCTGGATCAAATACATCCAGAAAGCTATGTCTTTCCTATGGATCTTCTGGAATCACTCTTTCACCAGCGTGTGAGTTTATAGAAGCTTAAACAAACAAAAGCTCTTGGAGATCATGCCAGGAGGGAATAGCCTGGCTGTCAGAGCCATCAGCTGAGATGTGAAAATGTCAGGCTCAGGTTTCTGGTCTAAATTGGGCAGAAGAGGAATTGGTTTCTCACATCCAAACTGAATGATCTGACCACTGCGTTTCAGAGTTTGTCACTGTCTATCTCTGGGAATTATATCCTGGACAGAGTTAATTGATAAATTGGGAAGAGATTTTTCTTTAACAAGTTGTTTTCACTAAAACCATTATGTAGGAAAATGTTTCATCAGATGTAGAATGTTCCCTGTCTTCTGATTTTTACTGTTATTAGGGAAGATAAATCAGCCCTGTAGTAAGTGGAAACTGTGAGGGAACCTAAAGATGCTTTCTTGTTGTTTTTATTCGGAATAAAAAGACTGAAATCCCTTTCATAAAACTGGGGAGTCCTATAGATTAGGAAGCATGAATGAAACTTCTGAGAAGCATCTCTGGTATCTTTCTCTATTATCTGTGCAGTTCCTGCAAAGATGGATTGCAGACAATCGTGTGTCCCATTCAGTCTGAGAGGAAATTGTCAAATTCAGCAAAGCTCTTTGTTCATTGATGAGCAATGCTCCTGTGAAAAGCTGGGAAACAGGTGCTGGTTACAGATCTTGGTGGGGACTGACTTCTCTTTCCCTTCACCCTTTGCAGGTCACCGTGTTTGTCTGGGAGAGGTGATGGCCAAGATGGAGCTTTTCATCATCTTCTGCAGCCTGTTGCAGAAATTCAGGTTCACTGTACCAGAAGGAGTTAAGGAAATCAACACAGACTTTATCTTTGGGAGCACCATGAAACCCCATCCATACAAGCTCTGTGCAGTTCTGCGCTAGGTTGCTCAGTATTAGATAATTAAGAGGCACAGACACAGGTTTGGTAGTGTGCTGGTATTTGTGCAGCTTTATGGTTCTGATTTTTAGCTCAAATTCAGTGCAAATCTATCCTTGTTGTGTTATATGTCTAAGAAGCCAGCCCTGAAAAATACTCTGGTTTTCCTATGTCTGGAAAGTGTCTGTACTTTTCTTTTTCCTGCTGTGTTACAAATGAAATAAACATAGACAATTATTGCGCTGTCTAGTCTTACTAGAAACTCGCAGAATGTTACTGGAGGGAGCAGGAACATCAAAGCCGGATTCTGATGAGTCTTCCCACACATTCTCAAATCCAGAGTGGTATATGGGAATGCTGTTCCCAGAGGTGGTGGCTCTGGGCATTTCTGGAGCTCCCAGGTATGGTTGCATGGGAACACAGAGTTGTAGAGGGGCATCTCGGCTTGCTTGGAGCAGCTTTCTCTATTTAGCCAAGAGCCATGGGCAGATGATTGCTTGAGACTGGAAGTAACAGATGGCAGTGCAACCCTTCATTTGGGTATGAAGCTCGTGACTCAGGCCAAGAGCAAAGGCAAACCCCTCCTATTGCCTGCTGGAGAATTGCAGAGGGGAGCCCCACTGCTGGTGAAACACAGTGGGTGGAAATGGATATGGACCAGTGGGCTGGCCAGGAAATCTTTGGGGTTTTTTTTTTTTGACATACACTCTTGTGGTGCATGTGAGAGGCATTTCTGTGACAGAGGAAGTCCTCTCACACAGCAGGGTTTGTAGTGACAATGATGTATAGCAGATTAGGTTGACCATGTCTCTCCATTGGTGCCCAAAAGCACAGTTCAGGGGGCACCTTGCAGTCTTTGCAGTCTTGTGCAGCAAAGCTTGGTGCCTGCTAAGGAGGGGCAGGGCAGGAGACATTGGTGTGGTGTTCCCCAAAAGCTGTGGGAGAATCAAAGCTCTTGAGAGTTTTATGTGAGCAGAGGGGCAGCTGCACACAAGCAGCCTTCTGACAGCTGAGCTGAGCCTGCTGAGTCCAAGTGCACAGTGAGGGAAGGGCTGTGCAAGGTGCACCTGGCAGGAGCAGTGCCCAAGCAGAGCTAGTGGAGGACAAGAGCCAGAAGCCACTCTCACTGTGACACTGGCTTTGTTACCCACCCAGTAAGATTTAAAAACCAAGATCAGAGTGAGGGTTACTAACCCTCACTAGAGTGAGGGGTACTGTCGCTCTACCAGTTTCCTTCCTTGAAGAAAAGACTTCATAATTGTTATTGCAAGCATGCTTCAAGGGCTAGTTGGCACTGCTCTGTTTATCCATCATGTCATGGGCTGAAAGGAAGGGGGAGAAGAGAATGGTCCAGCAGCTCTTCTGGCAAGAGTGAAAGGAGGAGGATTCACTGGTTAGAGAGATACCTTTCTGTTCTTTTGAGCTGTCAGCCAGCTCTAACCCCTGCCTCCCCAGGCATTCAATTCTCATTCATGAAAGCTGTGGCAAATACAGTTTACAAAACCTTATCAGGCTTCTCTCTTCCCAGTCCTCCAGCACCATCTTGTATGAGGAGAAAAGCAATTTGTATCCCCTCTAACATCCCTCCCAAAGCTGCTCGGCAGCTGCCTTTCTGCATGCAAGCAGTTCACGTCTAGGTTGAGAGGTGCAATTGCCAGAATGTGGCTAATCTGTGTGGAAAAGCCAGAGTGATCCTGGAGAGCCAGGGGACAAGCAGAGCAGCCAGCCAGGACTGTGCAGGGCCGGATGGGGCTGCAAGTGGGCAGACAAGGCGTGGGGCTGTGAGTCTCCTCCCAGGAACACTTTGGAGAATACTAAACTCAGAGCTGGGAGCAGTTTGAGATACAGAAAATGCAACACCACTGATGGAACTACAAGTCCCAAAAGTGGTCTCTGAAGTGGATAATTCAGTTTTTCAGGTTGATTCCAGCTCTCAGTTCCATCACTGGCCAGCAAGATGGGCAAATGTTATTTCTTTGCCCTGCTTCAGGAGTAAACCAACTTGCTTCGCACCTCAAGACTTTTATTTCTTGGTGAGCCAGTTCTGTAAGTTTGGTGCATGAGCAGCAAGGCCATCTAGGTGACTTCCCAGAGTGCCACATGCTACTGTCTAAGTCAGAAGAGCCAAACCTAAGATAATGCTGTTCCTGTGCAAGTGCCAAATCTGTGTTGTCCATGTCCAAATGCCACCCTTTGCAGAGCTGGAGTTGCTCAGTTGCATGAGAGGACTTGTGAAAGAAGTTCTCAGAGGCAGCTGTACATTATCTTGGTTCCTCCTGCAGGCAATCCAGTGGGATTAGCCAGAGGCAGGTGGAGGGGTGAAGAAATTTTGCTTTCTGCTTGGTCAAGGAGACTGTGCAGCCCCACTTCCCTGTGCAGCTGAGCACGGAGTGTGAGGACATTTAGGTGTTACATCATTATTGCCATCAAACTCCTGTTACCCAATGATCAGTTGTAGTCTTTTATGCTCTGTGTGCCCTAGGCACAAAATTAAAAGGTAGAGCCATCCCCTGAACACCTTGCAATATAAACTGTGAAGAAAAATATTAAAGGAATGGCAGAGAACATCAGAATCAACAGTATGGGGTGAGTTAAGTAGCAGAGCATGTGGTTGGTGCATGTGATGGCTACTGATGAGCCTGAACTTCTCAGTAGAATCACTGCCCTTGGGTGTGCAGCCAGCCCTCAGGAAATTTTATTGATTTCTCATACTCGCAAGAGGTTTTTTATGAAACCAGGACCGTGGGCAGAGATTTTTGTCACAGCAGAAGTCATGGCACAAGGAGGTGTATAATTAACCTACATTTTGTATCCCTTGAAGAGACAATGAATGACAGATGTGTTGTTGCAATGTAATGGCATGATGTCATATATGCTTAAAAATAAGAACACTTAATTCTCTGGGATGGGGAAGTAAAAGTGATGAAGAGGGAAAGAAGGCGAGTCACAGGAGCTTCAACAGTTTTTTCTCTTTTCAGGGAGGTACCACAAAAGCAAGATAAACTGGATCTCTCCTCTGTCTACACAGCAGTTGTTGAGAGACAACGTAGCTGTGTGAATCAGAAGTAAAATGTTAACAGTGAGTGGGGTGCTGGTATTTTTTGTGGTGTCTCTGTTGTCGATACAGTTTCTGAAATTGCAATGGATGCGAAGACAATTTCCTCCTGGACCAACTCCATACCCCTTCTTTGGCAATCTGCTGCAGATGAACTTCAAAATTCATCATGAGCATCTTAAAAAAGTATGTATTTTCCAGCAATTAATTACAGACTCATAAGCTGATTGAAAAGTAAATGTGTTTAACACAGTCTTATTTTGAATGCTAGGAAGGGATTTATTCTAAATTGCATAAATGTGGAATTAGGTAGAGATAATTAAAATATCTGTTTCTTGGTGTGAAAATTTGCACTTACTATGAAATATATATTTAAAACCTTATGTGCATATGAACAAAACCATAGTGATGATAACAGTCCTGTCTTACACGTAGGAAAAAGATGCATTTTAAAGTAGACTCATTAATCTGTGCAGTCTTTTGCATCTCTTTGTTTTGACTGTTGTTGCACTGGCATTTTCTAAGTATCCCGTGAAACAGGTACCGAAGACATGTGTGTTTCCAGTATAAAAAGGATGATTTTTGAATATACTTATTCAATGGATTTTTTTAAAAGGTCTTAGAATCAATTTTTTTCTGACATACCATTTGGTCAGATTTTCACAAGAGATTTCAGTCTGCTTAGCAAGACTGAGCTTTTAAGTGGCTAAAATAATTCATAGTATGCTCAAACCCTTTTCTAAGTCCAGTTGTAATGCGCAGCATGTCTGAAGTTTGCATCCTGTTGTTTTATAGCTCTTATGCATGGATATTAAGTATTTAACATTTAAATATATAAGTAATAGCACCTCACTCTCTCTCTTTGTGTTCAACCTTCCCTTTCCCTGGTTCTTCCATGTCCTGCCAGTCCTGTCCTCCCGAGCTGCATATTTCAAGGCAAAGTGGTATTATTCCATAACATGAAATAATAGCCAGTGCCTGTCTGCTGTGTTTTCTTCTATTTCTGACATCCCAGACCTGAAGAGTAGTATTGCTCATCCCAAGGTTTCAAAAGCCATGAACTGGTCCTTACAGAAATGAAATGAAACACGAATGTGCCAGCACAAGCACATACATTTTTGCTCGCTGTGTGTAAGTGTTCCCCCTTGTTTGCTCCCAGGCAGCAAAATTTTGTAATCCTCTGGTCCTGCACTTCTTGGGATGTCTTGGCAACACACCACTCTTTCCAGCCTATTTTGCTACTTTTCTAGTTCCTGATTCAGCAGCCAGGGGAAGGACTGTCCTGCCCACTTCTAGTGATGCCTGCATGCACGGCGGGTGACGACAAGACTGTCACAGCTGAGCTAGAAAGGAGAGGGTGATTCCTGCACTACTCAGCTCCTCGACTGCTTTTGCTACGCTTGACGCACAAAGGGGAATCTGTGGATGGTTTGCATCAGATTCACGAGCTACTTCTGTCTTGAAGCAAATGGTGAAGATGGAAAAATTCATCTACAATGAGTTTGAATCGTAAGATGTGATAAGAGACTTCGGCAATATTGGCTGGCATTTTAGAAATACCATGATCTTTAATAAATGAGACTTTAGATAGAAACCTGACTTCCAACTATATTGTATATAAGAACATACACAATGCTCTCTTCTCAAAGTCAGTCACCCTTAGGGCATCTGCCCAGGGAGAAGATGTGGTTCATCTTGGTTTATTTAAATGCACCGGTTCTCACTCCTGTTATTCTGATTCTGCTTTGTTCTACAGATGGCCAAAATTCATGGTAATATCTTCACCTTATGGATTTCAAACACTCCTGCAGTGGTCCTGCAAGGGTTTCAAGCAGTGAAGGAAGGTCTGACTGCCCATGCTGAAGATGTTGTTGGAAGGCCCGTACTCAGAAGCCTTCATGCTCTGACACACGGAAATGGTAATTATTATTCTCAGAAATTCTTTTAATGTTTTCTATCCCTGGTTTTGAAAATTGATTTAGAGCCTCAAAGCCCTCAATTACATTAGGAAAAATGTTTATTATTTTCATGAGTATTTTGAAACAGTGCTATTCTATATTCTGTCAGAACAATAATGACAGCATAGAGCTAATGTAAGAGCTTCTATACAGGAGATAAATGGCTAAAACACAAAAAGAAAGAAAAGAGGAATGTTGCCAGACTGCTGTCAAAATTTTGAAAAAAATTCGAAGAAAAGAGAAGCTTCTTGGATGTATCAATTATATCAATCCATTAATTTATAAGGCATTGACAGCATTAATTCATTATGATCTTAGGTGTATTGTTCTCTAATGGTCATCTCTGGAAGCAGCAGAGGCGTTTTGGACTTGCAGCAATGAGAAAAATGGGAGTAGGGAAAGAAGATCAGGACTACCGACTGCAAGAGGAGGCTGCTCACTTGGTGGAATACTTACAGAAAACAAATGGTACGTGAGAGTGGGCAGGGCAGCCTGTGCAGTGGGAGACTTTGCTGGAGAATGAGGCACTGGTAGCTTTTGGAACCATTTGATTACAAAAATGGATTCAAAGCGTATGTGCAGAGCTGAGTCTCAAAAGTCTCTATCACGCCACCTGCATGAGACATGTACTTGCAGAAGTGTGAAACCCCACAGCATGAACACAGAACTAGAGACTCCTGTCTGGTTATCATATACCAGTGTGTGTATACATATATATAAAATACACCAGTATATATATACTGGTCCCTATCAGTGTTATTAATTCTGAGTCAATTTGATATTACTTATGGTAACAGCATCAGGGTAACAGCAAACAGTAACAAAATCAGTGTCACAATGCCTCCTATTCCTGTGTAGAAAAGAAAAAGCATAAAATATGCAAAGCTTTGACCAAGGATGCACAGCCCTGTGCTCTGCTCTGGCAAGTGCAGTAGAAAAAGCTCAGCTCACACAATTTGTGGTGAGCTCCTCATAGCAGAGGGAGTTTGTTCAGGTTGTGCTGCTGAAAAATGGGGTGAATCCATGAGTAGGCTGAAATATTCTAATGTAAAATGGTTGGAGCAAAGAATAGAAGGTGGTTCTCTTCTCAGTTCATCTGAGTATACAACAGAAGTGGTTCTCTTCTCAACTCATCTGTGTATTTAATGTCTCAACTGACTGGTTTTGTGCCCTGGTTATTGCCAAACGTGAGATTTGCTGATGCCAAGGTTTGATGAAATCTGGGTATTTTTATAACTGATACTATTAATTCCATTCCCACCAGTAGGTTTTCCTTTTTTTTAACCAACAGTGTTTCTTAGATGTCTGAAGTTGATTTTTTAGTCAGGCCTTTTACCAATAAATTACAATTTGCCATCCAGTGATCTAATTAATGTCAGAAAGTTGTATGAAATTTTATCAGCTCTCCTGTCACGGGGAAAAGCAGGAACAGTCAGTGTTAGTGGTGAATGCAGTCCCTTGTGTTTACAGGAAAACCTCTGGACCCCACTACACCTGTTCTTCATACTGTTGCAAACGTGATTTCTTCTGTGATTTTTGGACATCGCTTCTCCAGAGATGATGAGAATTTTCACTGCCTGGTTGACTCCTCTGGCACTGCAGCAGCATTTTTGAACAGCATCTCCTTTTTTGTGAGGAAAATCAGTTTTGTTTTTTTGCTTGCTCTCTATAGATAGACAGTGAAAAAGGCAACTTGCTTGTTACTTTTGTAACAAAAATAAATAGTAGAGCACCTGGTATTGCTGGAGTGCACATCAGAACCGTGCTTCCAGATGCCTGGTTCAAAACTTGTTTCAATTGCTTATGCTTCATCATAGCACAGAAATTTCCTGTGTCTGGGGGACAGGGATGAAAACACAAAGATTTGTTACAGGGTTGGGAGATGTACAAAGGACCTTCTTGCAAAAGTGCTACCTGTACAACTCCAGCGTTTGAAACCATATCTGAAATCACTAGTAAAATATAGGTAGATATTTTAGCTTTATCTGAAAAGCTCCAAAATAGGCTTATCTTAATTTCTGTCTGGCAAACTGGCTTTCTGCATGGTATGATACAGTATGATATGATATGGCTGTCAACAACTGTCAAGAGTAAATGGTCTTTACTGCTCCCTTCACTATGCCAGCCAGCCTCATAGAAACTGGAGTAGAGCAACTGTTTTGTGCAAAGGTAAAATAGCATGAAATTGGTTAATGGTAGCTTTTCCCTATGGTTTTTGGCAGCAACACCTGTACCACATCTGCATGTCCTTACAAGAATACAGTGACACACGAAGTCGTTCTCCCTTAGCTGCCGGATGATTTCTGTCTCCGTTCAAGACACCAGCTCCTAACTTTGCATCTGGTCCATGGGAGAGAAAAATTCTCTCTTGCTTCTGTATGTGCAGCTGTGACTGCAGCTGCCAAAGCAGCAGAGCAGGTGGCCTCAGACTGGGGCAGTTTTACCATGAATCATTTACGAAAGGGAACCACAGTACTGTGTGTAGTCCTAAAAAATCAATTTACCCATGCACGAGGCAGCTGCTTCTGCAGAACTTGCTGAAACTCATCCAATTCTGTGTCTTGTATGATTTCCACCATCTCAGACTAACTGGAAACTGCTGTAAGCAAGGTCCCAGAGGATTTGAGGACTAATTTGATACTTTTGGTAGATAAGCTAAAATAAAATTACTCATTAGTAACTATCCCAGAAGATGCTGGTGAAATGATTCCTAAGCTACCTTCTAATCAGGGTAGACACAGGTTCAGCTATTTCCAAAGTGCTCTCAGTAGGTATTTGTATAAGTTGTTTCTAAGACATCTTAATAGTGTGTCCACAGCCAACAAAAACGTTCTAGTCCAACATTTCATTCTGCCCCACTCTCCACAGTGCTTTCACAGGGATGTACAATCCCTTAATGATGGGCTGTACTTATCTGTTTTCCTGGTAAGTGGACAGGTAGTGTTAAGGAAAATTATGCAGTAGGCCAAAGAAGAAATAGAGCCAGGAATCTGAATAGGCTTGTGGGGACATAAATCTTTGTAATGCAGCTGCCACTTAAATAGGTGAGACCAGAATTATGGCCTAATGGATAATTTAAGCTGCAGTAGTTCTGTAACTGGAAGGACACAATGCAATCTGTAAAAGGGGGAAAAAGAAAGTGAAATGAAGTAGAAGAATGGAATGGATGTAAGAAGTGTTTTACTTCTTTTCTGCTGATAAGTGGCTTTATAAGAGTATAAGGACAAGAAGGTGAATATGTTTAGAACAATGAATAAACAGGAGGGAATCCACACAGCTCAGTATTTCTATGTCATTGAGTTGTTTTGCACATCACACAGATGGGATCTATTTGTTTCTTATCTATGAGAAGGCGAATGTGAGTAAAATCCCCATGCATTCAGTGTCCTACTGTAAGAAAATAAACCTGGGTTTGGATAGTTCTATTTTCAGTTAACAGATGTGTCAAGGAAGTCAGCCTGGATCTGTTTTTTTTAGTGATGAGATAAAAATTATATATGTGTTGGATAAAGTGAGAACATGGACATGTTTCATGGGAGATTCTTGGTTCAGCCAAGCAAAGTTCAGCCTAGCAAAGAACTGGGGTACAGAGGAATTTAATTTATTCTTTGTACATCACATTTATATTTATATAATCTCCAAATATATGTATATATATAAATATGTAGTATAAAACTGAGAAACTGAGAGAAATTTTTATTTTGCTCCAGAGAAAAATAGAATTAAGAAAGGCTTTAATGAATCATGAGATAGGCACTATCCCTTCAGTCTAATGCTGAAGATTCAGTCATTAGCCTTTCATTTTCTTTTTCCACTACTCAGAAGCCTGTATTAGAATTCAAATTTAGTTTGCTAAATGCCACATATTTCTATGTAATATCGCATTTCTAAAATATCTCTTTTACAGATGTATGAGTTGTCTCCCTGGATTGCTGGTCATTTTCTGCCATCAGTTAAAAAGACAATGTCCTGCTTAGATTTTATGAATGGTCTGTTAACAAAGGAACTTGAAAGTCACAAAAGAAAAAGAAAACTTGATGAAAATCGAGATTTTATTGATTACTATTTGGATGAGATAGATAAAGTGAGTACCTCTGAAATTCTCTCACACTTCACTAACAACAAGGTGTTTTAAGTGTTCCTTTGATTATAATGATGTCTAATATAAATTTAGAAGTGTATGATTTCTCCAGGTGGTTTACTACTTCTTTTGTGTGCCATAACTTTTTTTTCAATTCATACCTGCAGACTAAAGGAGATGCTGAGGCTACTTATAATGAAGTAAACTTGATCCAGACTGCTGTTGACCTCTTTCTAGCAGGTACAGAAACCACAGCCACCACTTTACTGTGGGCATTGCTCTATATGGTGATTTATCCTGACATTCAAGGTAAGCACATCCAAAGAGGTCTGCAACTCTAGCAAGGATACAAGTTCAAATAGTGGTAGTGCCTGTTCAAGGAAAAGTAGAGGAACTAATTATTAAAGTATGAATCAGGCGAACTGCATTCATTTTTTTCTTGCTGTATCCTTTCTAACATACCGGCAAATCATTCCAGGTTTTGTTTTTAAGAGATCTACACAGAATGCAGGATGTGATTAATTTAATCAGATGGAGGACTTTAGTCTCCGATGAGATAAATTGCACCATTGCCCCTCCACGGACAATAATGATTAGACTGTCACTAAGGAGTCTTTGGGCCATCCTTTTAAATCCCTGACTCCTACTCTTTGCTTGCCTCTTGGCCTCTTGAGGCAGAAATAACTTAAATACAGTCTGAGGTTGCTAATATGTGTGATTATTCCATCAAGCTTAAAGCTTCAAGCAGCAATATCTACACATAAATAGATAGAAAAAACCACTGGGGGGAGTAGCTTGAAAATGTGTGCTTCTAGTAATGATATTCACAGAAGAGACACACAGATTGGCAGAGTAAAATGACTGCAAAAAAAGAGTCAGAGTGTGAGAGATAGAAAGGATTAGAAGGTACAAAACTCACTTTCAAGGCCTCATATTTGAGAGTTTAAGCCGAGTACTAGGCACAGCAGGAGCCTGGCAAGCAGAAAATGGTGGAAGTGTTGAGGAGAAAGGATCTCCCACTTTCGTTACCTTCAAAAGACTTAAAACTTGAGATTGGGTTGCACGTACTGAATTTTCACATGATCTTTCATCTTCTCAGGATATATTAACACATTCTTAAGTTTCATGGGGGTAATTCTAATTGCAATGATAGAGTCTGTAGTATTAATAAAAAAATAATCAGAAATTACCATTTCAGCTGGGATGGAAAGTAAAAAAAAATAAGTCCTTGGGAAAAATTAATTTGTATAAGTGCTTCTCAAGGCAAGTAATTACAGAATAGCAGTTAGGCCATTTGTAGATGACAAGCAAAATCTATGTGTTTCTAAATGAAGAACAATCCCTGATCAATTACTAAACTGTTCCCCTAATACACGATTAATATTTTTTCCAGTTGACTCCCTGCCTGTAAAAATAAATATTAATAAAAGTATTTTTATAAATTACCTTAGAGCAGTAAATGCAACAGGAACCCACATATTCTTATAGAATGACCTCATCTGCTATCTTTATTTTAAAAGTATCTATGCAACCTATATGCAACAACCTCAATGTCAAATTTTATTCAGGTCATCTGTATGGGAATTTGAAGGCATTCTTTTTTATAAAGTATCTTCTTCATCTGGTTGGATGCCATTCTGACTGTAAAAAGCAACAGGAAAAATGATGACTGTAGAGTTTATAGATTGTTTGCCATATATTTAAAGCTGAATATTCCTCCTTAGAGAAAGTCCAGAAGGAGCTGGATGCTGTTGTGGGTCGTTCCCACGTATTTTGCTATGAGGACAGGAAAAGGCTGCCCTACACAAACGCTGTAATTCACGAGATCCAGCGATACAGTAACATACTCCTAATTGCACTGCCCAGGCTGAGCGTCAAGGACACGGAGCTGCTGGGATATCGTGTTCCAAAGGTACAAATGTGCTGCAGATTTGAATGTATTTGATCTTTGGTACGTTAGATGATTTTAGAAAGGCTTTTGAGGTTTTTCCTGACCGGGGACATGAACTCTGTTCTAGCAGTGCCGCTAAGGTATGACTGTCTCTGTGGATGGACTTTCCCAAGGAAAGGTGTGCTTTGTCCTAAATATTAGTAGATTCTGTAGTCTTAGTTTTTGTTGAAGCCACTGCTCCTTTTTTTTCAGAACACCATGATTTTAATAAATGTTGACTCTGTTCTGGCTGATCCTGGGAAATGGGAAACACCTGATCAGTTCAACCCAGGCCACTTTCTGGATAAAGATGGAAACTTTGTAAACAGAGAAGCATTCTTACCATTTTCTATAGGTAAGTGCACCGAACAAAGATTTATTTACTCCTTGTGAAAACAACTTCAGATCCATTCATTCCCCAAAATAACTGGGAAGGCACCTACAAATGGGCATATACAAACTGTTTTAAAGATCTCCAAGAAGAGAGAAGTTCAGTTGTATATGGAAAAGATTGGAAGAGAAGGAATGACACATGGAAAAGCTTTTCTTGGAAGACAGATCCAGTTTCTTTCTGAGAAGAGATCCAGCTATCAAAGCAGTAGCAGGAAAATGCAGGGTGCTGGGAAGACTGTAAATGTTAACTGTGCCACGCTGGTGACAATTTCTATAATGTCTTGTTGCCTGCTGGAAATATAGATCAAAATGTTTTGTGGAAATACAAACAGCCTTTCAGTTATGAATCATTAAATGACAAAGTTAAGGGAAAAGGATAAAATCTGCACAACACAAGCAAACAAACAAAACCCCAAGCAGGTTAGAAAGGGAGGCGTGATAGAAATCCTTTGGCTGATTGCCTTTTCAATTTCTTCACAGGGCACCGTGTGTGTATGGGGGAGCTGTTGGCAAGGATGGAGCTCTTTATTGTCTTTTCCACCCTGCTACAGGCATTCACATTCACCCTGCCAGAAGGAGTGAAGGAAGTCAACACCAAGTTTGTTTTTGGGAGCACAATGAAGCCACCTCCCTACCAGCTCTGTGCCATTCCTCGGTAGGAAATGGCAGATTTGGGGAAGAGTTACTCTGTAAAACTGCTTCTGTATGTGATTTCTTTTTTGCATGTCCTAAGATTTTTGCTTTCCTCTTCATTTGGTTAATCACCACCCTGAAAGATTCTTGACAGACAGTTGCATCATGAGGATTATAATTATAAAAAGCTCATATATTGCTATTTTTTTTTCTGTTTGGAAAATATTGGTAAACTTCTCCTGATGTATAACAAATAAAGACATGAAGGGGAGAACTAGAATTGGGACTTTTTTATTATCAACTGGAAAGAGGTTTTACGGAGAAAAATCTTGAAGTGTGGTCTATAAATTGGAAGGCTCATGAATAAAGATTCTTTCTCATAAGCCACAGTTGCATTTGTGGACATAGGCTCAGAGGTCTTCCAGTCTGTCTCGGGATATTAGTGAGTGCAGGAGGTAAAAGAAGCTCTTGGAGGAAGCCTTCAAGAGGCAGATAATATGCTCTGAGAGAACATTCCCTTAGACTGATATGGTTTGCTGTCGAGCAAGCTTGTTGTATACAACTCTATCATTGTCACTTGGGAAAACAGTTCAGGGTTTCTCTCACTAAACCAGGTAGCCTTTCTACCCTTCAGATGAAAACAGAAGAGTGGCTTTATCAGGCAGCTGTGGAGAGCTTTTCATATCACAAGCAAAGAACAAGGACTGGAAGACAAATTACAACAGTGAGCAGGCACGGAGTGTTGATAATTTATCCTTTTTTATGAGCCCATTTTTTGCCAGCAGCATGAGAACATCTTCATGCCAGGTAGTCCAGTAATTTTTCATTTTGTTGAATGGATTCTTTATCACAGCTAGATGATTTCACTTAGCACACCATGACCAAGAGCAGATTTGGCACTGCTGAAGAGTTCTGGAAGCCCTTTATGAGCCAGGTGCCTTAGGACCTGGCAAAGTGGATGTTTTTTGCTGGTTTGCTTACTGGCAGTTAACAAGGGATTTTATTTTATGGCATTGGGATACATTCTTCTTGTATGAGGTACAAATTGGATACTGCATGCCAACACAGGAAGGATTATTTTTATACTCTGATGTAGCGGGTTCAGTTTGGGTAACCGGGCAGAAACACCAATTTTAGTGTAGTGGTTTGGTTCAAAATGCCCATTACTTACTTATTTTCCTTCTGTGAGATAAGAACCAGGAGAAAAGCAAAGCAGGCACAAAACTTAAACCTTAAAAGCATAAAGAAGTTTATTAACAGAACTAAAAGGCAGAAAAAAAAGTTAGACTAAACCTTCAGAACACTTCTCCTCCCCCCACCTTCTTCTCTTCCTCCCACCAACAACATGAAAAAACAACCCTCAAGGTTTTCCAGAGTCAGTTTACCATCTCTAGAAGAACTTTCTCAGTCCACCTAGGGAGAGGAGTCTCTCTTGCTCATGCTATGGAGATATCTCCACACGAAAACAGTTAAACAGTTCTCTTTACCCATCTGTGGGTGCATATTCATCTCTAGGAACAGAGGTCCTCCCTTTCTCCGGTAGTGAGAGGGTCCTCATCTCCTTCAAAACAAAAGTTCTTTTCACCTGTCTGTAGGTGCATCTTTATCTCTAGGCACAGAGGCCCCCTTCTTCTCTGGCAGCAAGAGGGTCCTCATCACCTTCAACTGAAAAGGCACAGAGGCCTTCCTCTGGGAGCGAGAGAGTCTACATCACTTTCAACTCTCTCTGTTAAAACTTCTCAATAAATCACAGCTACTTCAGTAGTTGCTTAATGCAGCACAGGTACTTCTACCCATGGGTTGCGGTTTTGAACGCTCTGCCTCCCCCCACCATGCTTCATGAAATTACAACGGGAACACTGATATATATTATAGTCCATCACCACAGCCTTACAAGAGAATTTCAGCTTCCAGGAGAAGCATCTCCTCTTTCTCCTCTCTCAGGGTTTCAGCTCCTCCTTCTTTGCTGACTTTGGTGTCTCTGTGCTGTTTATTTCACGTGCCATCATCTGTCCTTTTCCTCTGACTCAGGAGAGGATTGAATGTCTGGAGGCTTCATCTGTTCTGGAGAAATCTTACAGCACTAAAAGAGTTAATCTCACCCGGCCTTGCAGCTGGAATTCGCTTATCTCTCCTTGCTGGGCAGCAGCAGTGGGTGAGGGGGGGCATGGCCCGTCCGGAGCAGCCGAGAGGGCCTGGCCCGCCCGGAGCATGGCTGGGGCCGGAGCAGGGCTGAGGGGGCCGGGCCGGGCCGCAGATGGATCAGGGCCGCTCCAGGGTGGGCTCCTGGCCGGCCCGGCCGGGCCGAGCAGGGCCCGGCCCCGCTGGGCCGTGCCCCGGGCCTCCCCCAGTTACCTGTCCGAACGCCGGAAGTCAGAGAGAGCCTTCCCGGGCTCCGTTCGTTCTTAAATGTGTATCACAGAGGCGTACCAAGCTTCTTAAGTGGCTTAAAGAAGTTGTCAATATTCCAACTAGCCAGTTGATTGGTTAGGTCAGGTCTAGAGGAAACTGTAAGCACCTCTGTGCAAAAAAAATCACTTCCGAGGCTGAAGGAGTCTTTCCTCAAAACTCAAACTATGCTAACCCATGACATCTGATTAGCTGACAGTGCCATCTCCAGGACTGACATCATTATCACAGCTGTGTTTGTTTCAGGTGCCTCTGCCCACCTTGTGTTTCAAAGCACCCCAGTCTAACAGGCAGGGATGAATCCTGGGTTGGCAGTTTCTTCCCTTGCAGGATTACCTTTATGGGATGGTTCTACCCATGTCCAGTGTGTCCTGGCAGGTAGGTGATTGATACGAAGTCCCTTCATGCTGGACCTGCAAACATCCCCCTAGCAGTAGCTCCATACTGGTAAGAGAATGATTCATTTGTGTCCATCTGGATCCAGGAGGGGAGGCAGCAGTTGCTCTCCCTTAGCAGGTTAAAAATCACTAATCCTAAAGAATAGGTGGTGGATAGTGCTGAAGAAATGCTGCTGCTGGTTGCATTAAGTAATTATTAAGAAAATGGAGCCTTGGCTATCTCATAAATAAATTTTCCATCAGATAAAGTAATATGAATCCCATGCCTCAGATCTGAACCAACCCACAGTCATCTTCCTTTTCCAGTGTGAGAGAACAATATTCCAGGCTGGCTCCAGTTGAACACTGGTTAAAGGTGTGAGACTGCGGCCCTTGGGGGGTGAAGGCACCGGGGCTTAACTTCCAGTGGACAAAAATTACTTTTCCTGATGACAAATCATTTAGATAGAAAATCTTCTAATATCTAAAAGAACAGGGAGTGTATAACATTGATTCAAAATTAAAAGTTCTGATAAATTGGGGAATTTGAAGCAAAGTTTGTGAGATTACACTGGAGACAGGGCAGGCAAAACGTATCAAATTTATTTTTAAAGAGAATTTTATTTTCCCTGTTGAAGGAGAGAGAGAAATTAGAAATGATTGTCTTGAAAAAACAGCTTTTTAGTGTACAAAAACAAAGCTTATATGGAAACCTGCAAACATCCCTTGGATAATACACATTAATCAGTTATGCATTAGTGGTAACGAAGAGCTGTGGTTGGAGGCTAATTGCCTTGGAGGTTTGTAAACTGTGGGCTGGCAGACTCCAGGCTGTTCTTTCTGGATAAGGGTCTTCCGTGTTTCAGAGCCACAAAATCTGGAAATAGTTTCTGTCCCAAACTCAGCTTTCAAGAAGCGAGCTGGTGCACAAGTCTTGGCAATTTTCTAAGAAGATTAGTGAAAACACGTTTCTTTTACAACTGCTTTCCTCCCAAGGGATGGGCAATTTTGGCAGGGAAGAATTTCAATCTGGATCTGTTACACAGGACTGCAATGGTCATTGCTATGTGCTGCCCAGAATCTCTCTTGTGAGGTTTCCATGGATTCGACTGCAGCATGAGAACTCCCCTGGTGCTGTGTTTGTGGTTCCTGCTGGTGTTGAGGCTTGGCAAAGAGCCTTGGCTACAGACTCTGTTTTCAAAGTTCCCAAGGTTCCACACTCATGTCATGACTAGTTCTTGCTGGGGCTCTTTATTCTGGTTGTAGCTCAAGATCCCTACTAGGTTTTTCCCATATTTAAATTTTTTTTAAAAAATCTGTATGTTTAATACTAAATGTACTTTCTTTATGAATATGCATTATCTCACATACTTTCTGATGATTTTCTCAAAATATCCTATAGGGTATCCACCTTATGTCAAGATTGAACAGGGAAATGCAGAAGCAGACAAAACCCTCTGTGAGGTTACCTACTGCTAACAGGTTAGGAAAAAAAGTGAGGTCATATATTAATCCAGTTATGTTTTCAATTACATACAAAAGTGTAACAAATTTTGCTTTTTGTATTAAGCATTAGATAGTTGTATATGTATCTTAAGATAAATGTGGGCTTTTAACTTGTATCAGCCTTGCCATTACTAGATATAACATGTACATGGAATATATACAAACCAATTTAAAAACTCTGAGATTTAATATCCACTTACATTTGCCTGCTTAATTTGTATGTATGGCTATTGCTTTTCTAAAAGCATTCCTGGAGTATTTGTAGGAACACATACCATTCCAAATTGTCTCAGAAAAACTAGATGGAGAATTTACGTGTATCTGCATTTCCTGGAAAACCTTGTCCTTAGTCTTTTAAGACATCATTCCTACAAATCCTGTGATCCATATTGGATAAGTATAATCTGGATGAGAAGCAGAAGAAGGGTGTGCATCTATTAATATGCTGAAGCATGAGAATGTAATAAGTGGAACAAAAAGGGAGTGGTTGATAATAAAGAGGGAGGGTTGGAGGTGGGGAATACTTATTATATGAATTCAAGCTCTTAAGAAAAAACTGGTTTAGCAACCAGCCTTAAAAGCTTCAGTAAACAATTTTGAATAAAGGCAAGCTGGTAAAGGCAGACACTAAAATGTTGACCATAAGTCAAGCTCTTGTAGTAGTGGCTGCATTTCTTCTAATTACGCAGTTTTTAAAGTTGCAGCGAGTGCGGAGACAGTTTCCTCCTGGACCAGTCCCTCTCCCAGTCCTTGGGACGCTGATACAGCTGAACTTTCAGTTTAATCGTGATCTCCTCATGAAGGTACTTATTTTCAGATACTACTAACTGTCTAAAAGTCTTTGTGATTTCTCCTTTCTCATGTTGTTTGTTATATGAAAACATCCTCTCCCAAAGCTACATTGGTAGCACTGTAACTGTTAACTGGCCACTGTGATATCACACTTGGTTTGGCTCAGAACTGCTGGTTTGGTTGGCAAAATAAGAAAAAGGTACTACAGTCTAAAGTAGTTTGCCAAGATAAGAAACCTGGTATTGGAATTTCTGAATGTGTGAAGATCATTCTGATGTTTAAACCTATCCCCTTTTAACACTGATTTTCACAGAAATTCATGTGAAACTTGATATCCTTCTATCACCCCTTGCCACTAAATTTGATGGCTTCATGTAAAAATTGATATAATTTAGGAATAAATACCTTTAGGGATGATATATCAGATTTGGAGTTAGGAAAAAAATACGATTAAAAAAAATTACTTTAACAGCATGGATTTGTAGCTTTCTGAGCATTGCCGCTCTCTAGCTTGAGCAATAAACAGATACTTCCCTGCACTCTGTGTGTATGAGCTTGTTTATATGGACAGGATCAAAAAGAGATGGGAGGAAAAAAAGAAAGTAACTGGTCCAGTCTCTACAAGCTAGTTACTCCTCTCACAGCTCTGTGTACTTTTGTGCTACTTTACTTGTACAAATGATAGAAACCCTCTTGAAATAAATAAATAAATAAATAAATAGAAAATACCCTTTATCCCATGAATCACTGTGAACTGAGACTCGGCTTATATACAGTAATAAAAGGTACATAATGTTTCTTGACATAGGCCTGTGGATCTGAAAAGTGGGAATATACAGGTGTTTCCAACAGTGAATGCTGGAAAAGACATTCCTGCTTTCTCAGTGATAATTGTAGTCTGGTGGGAAAGACAGAGAACATCACTCCACCTTAGGGCTGGTTTGGTAATCACTGCAAAAACAGGTTCATCCTCTGCTTGCAGTGTGTGGGATTTCATCCGTGCTTTCCTGGCTTCTCTCCCATCTCTAGCTGGCAAAAAATCATGGCAACATATTCACCTTATGGTTTGGATGGGCCCCAGTGGTTGTACTGAATGGATTTCAAGCAGTGAAGGATGGCATGACCACACACCCTGAAGATGTTTCTGGGAGGCTGGTGTCTCCTTTCTTCAGAGCAATGGCCAAAGGAAAGGGTGAGAATTTCCTGACATAAATAGTACACAGAAGTGTCATCTTGACAAATTGCAGCTCTTTGTAGCTTGTGACCACTTTCAGAGGTAGCACAGAGGCAGGGTTTGTCTGTGAGGAATGACTGCTAGGTGAACTGCAAGGTACAGAGAAGTGAAATAGCTTTTGGAGAGTAGCAGGAGGAAAATACTATCAAGAGGAAAAGGATTCCTAATATCTTCTATGGAATACTCACTGGGGCAGATTCAGAGGAGATGAGATGAGGCAGTAATAAGTTGTGCCACAGAGAAAAGGAGGAAAAGCAGGAAACAACCCAACTCCTTGTCCTGGACAAGTTGCCTCCCACTGTGACATTTTCCACTGAAGAGTGAGCTTGACAGTGGGATCTTCCTCCCATTCCCTTCCTTTTGTGAATACCTTTCTGCTGGCACAGTTGCACCTAGAAGTTCAGTATGCTTCTGCTTCAATCTTGCTGTAGGTTTCATACCACCAACCACACTAGAAATTCCCAAAGCCTGTCACAAGGCCTAAATACTGAACTGTCCTGCCCTGCAGACAGGAACTTTCCCCCCTGATTGTGGACAGTCAGAACTCCCTTTTTCCCTTCATGAGAAGCCTTACCCTGATTCAGGTGAGCTTCAGGCATAGCAGAAAGTGTGAGACAAGCACTGCAAAGAGCATCTAGAGAAGCAGCTGAGATATCCTGAGGTATCTGGTTTTCTGGGGTCAAACTTAATCCTGCAAGCCATCTTATTACTCAGCTGAGTTTGCCCTTTTCAGCCCTGCCAACATGATTACAGGACACAGCTGTTCCTTGGTGCCTCTGTGTTCACAGGCAATGCAAGAGTTTAATTACGTTCTGTGGCTTAGTGAATCCTTTAATGTAGTCTTTGTCTACAATTAATATTAGCATGATATGGGGCTCTTCCTTTAATGGATGCAGGAATTATGTTGGCAACTGGTCACACCTGGAAACAGCAGAGAAGGTTTGCTCTGAGGACTTTGCGCAACCTTGGTCTAGGTAAAAGAGGTCTGGAGCACCGAGTTCAAGAGGAAGCCCACTACCTGGTAGACTTCTTTGCAAGTATGAAAGGTATCTCTGCAATAAATATCAATACATTTCTGTCATTAGTCTGATGTCTTTAGTGCATGAACTTCTCTGTCCTGTCCTGCAACTTAGGGCAGCTTTTGTTCCACAGGAGAGTGTGCAGGGTCTTACAATGTCTATGTGGAATGGACTGAAAATGCAAAGCCCCCAGTCCCTCTTGTGTTTTCAAGGAGACTATTCTTGCTCAAAAATATTTACAAAACTACTAAAATTGAGAAGAAAAACTGGAGTTTATATATTATTTACATTATAGAACACCCTAAGTGGAAATGGATCTCTGAAGACGGTCTGGTCTAACCCCTACTCAAAGAAGGGTCAATTTGAGCAGGTTTATTAGGGTTGAGTTGTAAATATCTGCAGCAGTGGAGACTTCAGTACCTCTCTGGGTAACCAGTTCCACTGTTCAGTGAGCCCTCGAGCAAAAATGTTTCTTGTGTTTACACAGAATTTATTGTATTTACATTTTTTCCTGTTGCCTCTCCTGATACCACTGAGAAAAGTCTGGTTCTATGTTCTTTATACCCCTCCACCAGGTATTTATACATATTTAGATATCTCTCTAAGCCTTCCCTTCTCCAGACTAAATAGTCCATCTCTCTCAGCCTCTCTTATGTCAGATACTTCGATTCCTTAATTGCCCTTGTGGCCCTTTGCTCAACTTGTTCTAATATGCTGATGTCTCTCATACTGGGGAGTCCAGACCTAGAATCAGCACTTCAGCTGGGTCTTGTCAGTGCTGATCACAGGGGAAGGATCATGTCTCTTGGCCTGCTAGCAATTCATTTCCTAATGCAGCCCAGGATGATGTTGTCCTTTGCCTCAAGGGCACATTTTTGGCTCATATATGGTGTTGGTGCATAAAGAGACAAAATCAATGCTGATGAATTAAGCCTTGTAATGCCATTTGCACGGGCTCTGTAAAGCACTGACTAGAATCTTGTCTTCATTGCAAGATTCTGCTGTGATCAACCCAGTTAGGATCATGTGAGTTGGATTTCCCAATGTTGATCAATAAATCAGGACATGCTGTGGCTAGCATTGTATCAATTAAGAATAATTAAATTGAGCCCAATTCTGTGGTTTAAGAGCTAGGAGATATTGAGATGTGACCATGTGTGCAGGGAAAAAAATCCCAGAACAGTAAGTTGCTAATCAGAATTGTGCCTTGGCTGTTGGGCAGTTGCATCAATACATACACAAATAGAGCTTTTTATGGTCATACATTTCAGAGTCACAAAATAGTTTTCTTGGGATTTGGTTTCAAATAACTGCTTTAAAATTAATTATTATATTGTTGACACAATTGGTTGAAAGGCATTTACAACATTTTATCCAACTGGAGGTTGTACGTCTCTAGCAAGGTCAGACAAAACACAGTAGCCTTGGATGCCTCTGTGTCCTTGCTGAATAAAGCTGCCTCTCTTCTTGCTTTTCTACTCTCAGGTTCCCTTTGTCCATAGTGTTCTCAGTCATTCCCATGTTTGAGACATATTTTGATTTTGCCAGAAAGCAAATTTGCACAGAATTTTTTCCCTTACCTCTAAATTTACTCTATCATATGATGCAATATTTTACACATCTGGAATTTCTTTAGGGTGCCACACACTCCTGGGCTTATGGGATTGCAATGTGGTTGTGAGGAATCAGTTTGATACTACAGTTTTAAAAGAATATTGCTGCTTCTCTGTGAAATGTAATGCTTTCTTGAAAGTTCTGTAGGTAACCTAGAACATTCTCTGATTTCACTAAAACAGGAGACATTAACAGTAACATTTATTATTGTGCTTGCAGGGAAACCTGTGGATCCTTCTTTCCCTCTGGTCCATTCTGTCTCAAATGTAATTTGTGCTGTTGTGTTTGGACATCGTTTCTCCAGAGAGGATGAGACATTTCATGAGCTGATTAAAGCTACAGAATATCTCTTCAAATTTGGGGGCAGTTTTATTCATCATGTAAGTGAATATCTGTTGTATTTTTCTGAATAAGAGAGTGAGAAATGCAGATTCAAGAGCTGCCTCTCAGGCAAAAGTTTTAGAATGGGCAAGTGATGCCCCACACAGTTTTACTGGACAGTGCACTCTCTCAAAGAGTGATGGTGAAGCTCCACATGCCAGCCTCGGGCATTTGTGGTCATTGTCCTGTGTTTGGGTACTGTGATAGTTTGCCCCTAAATCTTTGCAATAAGGCACAGGTTCATGGACTTCTCCTGGGTCATGTTTGTTATGTCAGCCTGTGTGCACCACAGGTTCCTGCACTGGATGTCATGATTCCCAAATATTAAATGTCAGTTCTGAAAGTGTGATTCACGTGCCAGGTTTAGATACTGTTCTATATACAGTCAACAGAGAGAGGAATGAGTCAAATACCAAAGTGTTTTACCTGTGGCTACTTATCTCCATTTCTTCTGTAAGACAGACTTGAAGACTTCCCAGAGAAATTCCACTCGTTCACCCTGAGTGAGGAGCAGCTCCAGGCACAGGCAGCAGAAGGCAGGAAATGCTAAGACAGCAAATATATCTGCAAGCTTGGCAATCAAGCTATCTGGGAGTCAAAGATCCATCTGATACTAGGCCTGCTTTGCACAGAAGTAATTAAAAATTTCCTGGCGGTTCTGGTTCTGGTTCCGCAGCTGAAGTTGTCCCATACATCTTATGAGTAACTCTTTAATATAGAATACTTAAGCAATCCCTGGAATACAGATTTCTCCCCACATCCCATGGAGCATTCTTCTCACTGAGTTATGGTTGGGTTCCCTTTTGCTTAGTTCAGCTGTGGTCCTGTAAGTTGGGTGTAGTGGTGGCAGGTGAGACCTGCTTTTAGGACAGATCACATACCTCTTTTTCTTCTCTGTTTCCTATCCTGGTTTTGATTTGATTTAGTCCAGTGAATAAGATACTGTTGAGAAATAAGAACAGGGGTCCAAACCTTTCCAGAGGGATGGCCACTATCTCCCCACCTCCCAGATGCAAAGAGTACTCAGCAATATGCAAAGAAGTGGATATTGCTGCATCCCAATTTCCTACCGGGATCTCATGCTGTCGGGCACTGAACAGGGGGACACTGTCATTGGGCTTCTTCAGAATGGAGGAGGAGTTTTAGCAGGACTGGTACCCAGGAAGGTGGATGGACTCAGTTCCTGACTTGAATATTGACAGCTAAATTCCAGTTACAGTTGGAGTGCCAGAGTAGCTGGAGAGAGCAGACATTTGGGAGTAGGAATGCCTACTGTAATCTGGGCACCTTTGTGTGATTAGTCAGACCACAGTTGTACCTAAGGCTTCTGAACACATTTTGCAAGTAAAAAAAGAGATGGAACTAACCAAAAAGGATGTGAAGTTCCATGTGAATTTGCCAAGGGCTGGACTAGTACTTTTTTTTTGTGATAAGGCAATCATTGATAATTGGATGTCTGACAATAAGAACAGATTTCCCAAGAAGACACAAGTATAGTCTAATTCAACCACACTCCAATGAAAGTTCTTTCTGTGGTGTGATTAAGAGAGTACAAGAAGAACTCAGCAAAATGAAGGCTGAGAAAGGATAAAAGTTTTGCTGCTAAATAAACAATGAAATTATATTTTGAGCAGAAAAGAGCTATTAAGAGAATGTTATATCTTTCAGATACAAAAATATACAAATTACCCAGGCATAAATGTAGGCTGGAAACCAGAATTAACTTTCTAGCTATCAGAATAGGTAGAAATCAGCTATTTCTCATACCAGATTTTCCCAAATGGTAAGACCGATGGAAAAATATAATCTGGTTGTGTCAGCAAACCCTTTCTTTCTTTCTAGGGGGAAGTACTCAAAATTGTCAGGTAGCTGGTCCTTAGCTTTTCTGGGTTTCAGATATTTGAAATTTCATGGAGGAACCTTGAGAGCTCGATTGGTAGAGTACTTTGGGGGTTACCCAGCCTGTAAAGCAGCCACCAGGAGGCAGCCCTTGAACTGGGTTTCTCAGCATGCTGGTGAAGAATTTCAATTTTTGCTTCTCCCTTCCAGGTATTCTCCACTGGAGGGCAGGAGCTCGCTTTTAAAATGCCTGAATGCAGTTCATAGCAATTGAAGACATGAATAACTGCATAGATGAATACCATTCTTTCTAGTTAAAATAATTCTATTTTGGCTTGTGATTGAGCTGAAAGCCTGTAGAGCTCTGAATCTTACCATCAAAACTAGAAATTATATAGTTTACTTTTCACAGCTTGAAAGCCTAAGTGCCGCCTTTGTCAGGATATTTTACTAATGAGGTCCTAATTCGAAGCTAACACAAATATTCCCTCTCTTTTTGGTAGGCTTCCTAGTGCATTTTCTTATGATAGAGACTTTGCAGTACCTCTTGTGTGTCACTCCCACAGCTCTATGAAATCTTTCCCTGGCTGATGAGCCATCTCCCTGGACCTCATAAGAAGGCGTTGGCTTGTTATGATGTCCTGAGCAACTTTACCCGGAGAGAGATCCGAATGCACACAGAGCGTGGGATACCAGAGGAACTGCAGGATTTCATTGACTTCTACTTGGATCACATTGAAAAAGTAAGTTTGTTCTGCCCAATCATACACTCATGGGGGAAAAGGTCAACATGGACCATTGAATCAACCCAACCACTTGAAATCATCAGTGTCTCTTACCTTTCTAGACATCGTAATGTGACTCCAATAACCAGGCCCTTCCTAAATCCTTTCTGATCATTGCTGTGTCACAGCACCTTGCAATCCTCTCATTAAAGGGCAGGTTAATACATTGCGGTTTTTTTTCATTGGCACAAGTTGCAAAATGATTGAAGGTCTCCAGGAAAGAATACTGAATTACTAAATGAACAACAAGAGAACAGGGAAGGCCTTTGGAAGACAGAGTGGGATGTTCTGGTTATGATACTCGGCTGGTAAAAGTTTGCCAAGAGAATTTGCAAGAGGGCAGTTGGATTTTGAGAACATTTTATGGAGAAATAACCTAGGAGTCAGCAGTGTTTCTGGCAAGGCTGGAGAAGAGGAGAGTGCCAAGGTCAGTGAAGTTTCAAGCAGATAAAGGAACTGGGACAAACAAGGGCATTTTGGTCAGGCAGGTATAGTAGAGGTAGGTGGGAATCTGTAGGGCTTTGAAGGGCTGTAGGAGCCATGCACAAGATCTCTCCCTTTTCTTGACCATACCAAGATCACTTTGTACAAATCTCTTGGGAACTGGATCACAGCTCTGATCTGTGGACTGGCAGCTGCCCTTCCCCTCTGTGACTCCTACCTCCACTTAATCACTTTTCCTTTCTCCTCTCCTCCACTGCAGCAGGATATTTTCCTCCTCCTGTTCTGCTTGGTGACAGGAAGAAAAAGGAGAAAGGGGAGGAAGTGGCAAGATGAGACTGGTGTGACGTGGGGGTGGCAAGGCAAGGGTGGCCCAGAGAGCCGAAGGCCCAGGGGAAGGGGGCAGTGACTGTTGCTCCTGGTGGCAGTGCTGTCCTGCAGGGACAGCCAGTGTCCCCTTCACCACTGCCATGTGCTGGTAGCAGCAACAGAGGCAGCCACAACCTGCTGGGCTGCAGGCACTCACCTACCTCTCCCTGATAATTCTTTATAGATCAATTCCCACATCAGCTGCTATATTCTTATGTATGCTGTGGATGGCAGCCTAAATGGCTTCTAGCTTCTTGGATCTTCTTGTTTCAAATTTTTTTGATACTAGCACAGTAACACACCTGGCCTTCCAAAGCATTTGACTGCTTCTAAAGCCTTTCATTGCTGTTCTAGGATTTATGAGACTTGAACATCAGTATACGAGAAATAGTTTCAGTGAGCTCTTCTGGGACTCTGCTGGGTGGAAGTCATCCAAGTTTGTTTATTAAAAAAATTGAACTGTCTGTAATAGATGAACAGGGGCAATAAAAAAAAATATTAGATGGTATTACAGCAGGGAGAAACATCCCTCCTTCTTTTCAATTGGTCCACTGGCAAGAGAAAGGTTCAACACCCCTGAGCATAGCCTCCCTAAATATAGACAATGAATTCCCTCAAACCATAACCGTGTTCTTTTATAATTTCAGCATATACATACACATCCTCACAGTCCTAATTGAAAACTGTAGAACCCCAGATAGCTGCACGTGAGTCACTGTGCCCTTGTTGTGCAGAAGAAACCTGAATGCCACAGGTTAAAAACTTTACACAGCCCAGTGTTCACTGCCTGGTCATTGTATTGCTTGGTAGAACAACTGAGTGGTGGACTGTGACTTGAGACATGAAGAATGACACACTGGTACACATCTTTAGAGGAAGATTTACCTATGAAACATTCTAAATTAACCACTAGTTGCACATTAAGCCAGCAATCTTTTTTTTTTTTCAGATGTGATTTAACATGTGATTTAGCTTCATGATTAAGAGTGGAATAAACACGGCTTGTCTGTTTGTGAAATGTTAATTTTTGTGTTGATAATCATCCATGGTGTCTAACATTCCTTAGCAGTCTTTCTGTATTGTCCTATAAGGAGAAGGCCATGCAGCTTGGAACCAGTTATAAAATCACATTTAATCCTATTCTGTTTTTTCTAACTTTCATGCATAAGCCTCTAACTTTTCATATCATTTGCAGTCCAAAGATGAACCCAAGTCAACATACAATGAAGACAACATGGTTTATTCTATAAATGACCTTTTCTTGGGCGGATCAGAGACATCAAGCACTACTTTGAACTGGGGCCTGCTCTATATGGTGGCAAATCCAGACATCCAAGGTGAATAGATAAACCCATCACAAATATCTCTCATGCAATAGAAAAATCAAGTCATAACATTTTCATGGATCAGAGATTATTCCTAGATACTGATACATGCCTAGCGGCACATGTACCTTTTTGTACTTGTAGGTCTGCCCTAGGCAGCATCAGTAGATCCAGGGATTAAATTAAGTCTGTGATGTATTTGAGTTTCTCGTCACAGAAATTATTCCAGTCAGGAGAGGAAACAGATGGCTCTTCTGTTACATTTATGTGTATTTAAGAAGTTTGGTTTTAAGTCTAGTTTTTAAATAACCACCAATCCCTTTCACAGAGCACTGAATAAAAACCAAAGGAAAAAGGATTTTTAATGATGGATAACAGAAATCTCACTGTTAGGTTGCAGAATACATGCAAATACCCAGAGGAGAACAGGATTTTAAGTGGAGGAAAGAGATGAAAATAAAAAATTGCTGAAGTTGTAGCTGTCAGACAAGAAATTCTGCTTAATCTCATGTTATCACCTGTTTTGTTATCACTTACTCTAAGTTTATGAAAGCACTGACTCACCTGTATAATTTTATTTAGCTAAATATGATGCCTTGCACATATTTGGGAAAGCAGAGTATGTGCATAGTGATCCTTCCTGGGCTTCTTGAGTAACACATTAAATCAAGGCACTCAGAAGGAGCTGACACCACTATATCTGTCCTCATTTAATTAATTGGTGGCTTCTTTTTGAACCCTTTCATACTTTGCCTGTGTTGACATCCAGTGACAATGTTCTACTCTGTACCATAAGGAGAAGTTTGGCCTTTTGCCTCATCGCTGAACTGGGAATAGAAATGTGTGTTGATATAATGCAGTGACTGATTACTTCAAACTAACTGGATTCTCAAGTAGTCATGTGCTTCTGCAAGATAGTTCTTTATAGAAGGAAGTTTACTTAAAAATACTTCTGAATATACATTTTACATTCTGTAAGGTGCTTAAATCTCTGCTGTCAGTTTAATGAAGGACTGTTGGCAGTCACAGGGCAGGCTTGATGTGAATGGGCACAGACTGATCAATGCAGAATGGACTTCCCTGCATCTTACTGTTGCTTCAAAAGGCCTGGAAAAATACAGGATGGTTTATTAAAAATCTAAGGTATTTTTATTAGGTGTGTACTGCCTCTCTTGAAGTTTATAAATCAAAGGTTTTATTTTTGTTAATGCTCCCAAGGCCCCTGTGCAATAAGTAATTTAAAACACGCTGTTCTTGATTAAAAGGCAGATGCCAAGCAGTAGATCCATTTTTTAAAATGGTATTTGGACCTTGTTCTACTTGGCATGGCTTCACTTAACAGGCACCCTGTGTAAGGACCATTTCCTTTTAACAGCAATTAGACTTTTAAGGCTCAGACTCACCTGGCACAAATTTCAAGGAGCTGCAAGCCTAATGTTCTAACTGGCTGTAGGTGTTTGGGGCACCTAGGCAAAAGAAAACCCAAACTGTTATCTCTTGGATTTGTGGTAGTAAGGTAACACTTAGTTTTAAATTTTTGAGCAACAAATGCCTTTTCTTAATCTACGATCAAATAACTTCTGACCCAGAAGCAGAATTCTCATATGTTTAAGCTGTTGGAACATCCTGCTACTTTAATATTCTTTATAAAAAGTTACTTACATTTCTATATTAATTATGGTGTTGTTCTCATAGTTCTAAATGAGAAATGTCTTCAAAAATGAAATTGTTGAAAATACTTGATATGTTTTTCTGCCTGAAACAGTGAATATTTTCTACAGAGAAAGTGCAGAAGGAGCTGGATGCTGTTCTGGGTCCTTCCCAGTTAATTTGCTACGAGGATCGGAAAAAACTGCCCTACACAAACGCTGTGGTTCATGAGATCCAACGCTTCAGCAACATTATCTCAGTTGGCATGCCCAGGGTGTGTGTGAGGAACACAACCTTGCTTGGCTTTCCCCTCAAAAAGGTAAGACAGTTTTTCAGTTGCTACAGACCTTTCCTGCATCAGTAGAGCAAGGTGTGGATTAAAATCTGTTTGTGCCAGGGTATTCTCCTCAACAGAAAGGGGGCTTGATGCCTTTAGGTCACGGTCTGAATGTGAACAAGGAACAGAATGAATGTTTTTTTCCTTTCAGGGCACCATAGTTCTTCCAAATATTGCTTCATCTTTGTATGACCCAGAGCAGTGGGAAACACCTCGACAGTTCAACCCTGGTCACTTCTTGGGTAAGGATGGAAACTTTGTGGCCCAAGAAGCATTTTTACCATTCTCAATAGGTAAGTGGGCTACAGCACAAACCTCAACAGTTTGGATTGGGACTGTAGAATGAAGATGTTTATTAAAAACCTACTGGTTGTCTATTCTAAAGCTTTTTGTGGAAAACAGTGCTTAAATCAACATGATTACTTTCAGTAACATATATTCTACTGAACAAAAAATAACATGGAAAATCAGAGGTGTCCTGACAAACATATACATCTAACTTGCCCTATTTTTGGAAGGAAATTCTCTGCTAATGATTGTGGCTATTGATTTCGGGCACTCATGTCATACCAGACATATATATGGAAAGCACTTTCAAGCAGCCCTCTTGATTCTTTATGCATTCAACACTACAACATGACATCTCCCAGGAAAAGCAGGTCCTTACTCTTCATTTACATGAATTCCTCTAAAGTTGTCAGCCAAACAAACATGAGGCTTTTGAGGTAATTGGAGGGAGCAGAAGGGGTACACGGTTATCTACAACTGCAGATAAAATTATTTGAAGGAAGAATTACATGAAGCTTTGTGTCATTGATTGCATTTAGTCCTACAGAAATTCTGGACTTGGCAAAAATACCTTTGCACTGTGTGAGGATGAATACAGTTGCTGTTGGGTCAGGGTTATTCACTCACCATCCTTCCCCTCTTCCCTCTGCAGGGCACCGGGTGTGTTTGGGGGAGCACTTAGCGAGGACCGAGCTCTTCATTTTCTTTGCCAGCCTGCTGCGGGCGTTCACCTTCCGGCTCCCTGAGGGAGTGAGCAAGATCAACACTGAGCCCATTCTGGGGGGCACGCTGCAGCCCCACCCCTACAGGCTTTGTGCCATCCCACGCTAGGCTGGACATGTGCAGTGTGTCACAGACCGTCTATGAAACATCTTTCTTATTTTTCTGAATGTATATCTTGAGATTATATAATGCTTTTTGTCTTGGATTTGAATTTCTAGTCCAAAAGCCACCTTTTGACTACAATAGATAATTTTGTTTAGACTCTGTTACCTGCTCATGAAGGTGATCTTTTTTGTGGTAAAAGTTCTTTTGATCTGTAAGACACCATCATTCTCAGCCCTAAAGGCATCTTGCAGTTGCTGTCTGGCCTGGCAGGTATAAATCCGTGACACTGCTGAGCAAATGACAAAACTGACTGCCAGATTTCAAAAATTCATTCATTATCTCTGATAATTAATTCATTCATTATCCTGTTTCCAAAAGAAAGTTGGGAAAACATACCTGGAAAATTGTGCCTCTTGATGTCACTATCATCAATAGCAGCATTTCAGTCAACTTTTTGTTGATGGTCACTAATAAAAGATATGAAGGAAAAATTAACAACTGGTTTTATTTATAGATGACTTAGAGCTCACTGAGTATTTCTAGGTTTGATGTAGCAGAATATGTGTAAGGCATCTTTCAACCTGGCAGATAATTACTGAGTCCAGTAGTGAAAACATGCAGGCTGAAACTTGGTGATGAGTGAAGGTACAGAGAGAAGATTTCTTTTAGGGCACATACTTTTAGCATTTTAGAAGTCTGACAAGTCAGTTTTTGGAAGGTCTTTTCTAACAGGGTAACTGTTTACTCCCATGCCTGACGCCTGTTAGGACCAGCACTGGGAGGCTGCTACAGCAGGTACAAGGACTTCCCAAGGGACAGTTTGGGTGAGGAACCTGCTTTAGTTAGAGATGATGGTAAATTGAAAAATGTTCATGAAATATGCCAAAGATACTTTTTAAACACCTCAGCAGATCAGCTTCCTGAAGCCACAAAGGCTTGCCATATACACAAATACTAATCAAATGCAATTAAACAGTCTATAATTAGTAGAAAAGGAAAAAATTGGTTCCTATGTTAAGTATTTATATGGTCTGGAAAAGTAAAGTGTAAGTGAACTTGTCCTTCATTAATGTTCCTGTTTCTATGAGAGAGGACAGGACAGCTGAACAGATGATCACCTGCTAAATCAGTTATCGATGTCATCCACTGTGTGATTGAGATTAGTTCTGGCAGTTCACCATGAATCACAAATTTAGACCTGTCTCATTATTTCTAATTCAATAGCTGAAGGAACACAGCATCAAAATAGTAACCACTTGATATTTAGCTGTTATTAAGTTAAATGGCAGGATAGCACTAGTGAAATATGGAAGATCACATCCTGACATTTTATGTGGCGGAAAACTGTGCCCTGGTAAAAACTGATGTCAAAGTCTGTGTGGATTTGCATGTGTGCATGGGAAGATAAGGCAAAGCTGAAACCACTGTGATTTGGGGATGTTGGAGCTGTCTTTGTTGCTTAGAAATGAAGCTGGAAACATCAGTAGCACTACAAGCATTAACATCACTGCTTTGTGATGCTGTTGCTCCTGATGGCCATGTGCTTCCCCAGATCTCCTTCCAAAAGGGAAGCTCATAAATGAGCCTGGGATGGAATCATGGCCAGGACAGCCCATATGCACCCAGAGCAGGTTGAGTTCCCTAACCCATGGGAATGGCACAGCCCAAAACAAGGGGCATAAAACACCACTTGTGCAGGTGTGCAAGAGGAGACATGCAGGGCGCTTCGGAGGGAAATTGCACGTCATAATTGGGCAGATTATTGGTGCCTGTCTGTGACAGGAGCTGCTCATTGTTGGTTTCTATCCCATTGTGCAGAAATGTCCAGGGGATGAGAGCCCAGCACAGGAGCCATGGCAGCAGCAGGATGTCAGAGGGAAGCTCACAGCACCAAGATGGGAGAGCTGTGCTTTTCAGAACCTTTGCATTTCTGTTCCTGCCTGACCTATTTTAAAAGTGAGTCACTTTACCTCATCTTCTAATAAAGCCTGGTCTTTTTGAGCTTTTAAAAGCCTTTTTAAAGCCTGGCTGATGTTGCCACAGAAGGCCAATGAAGCTGAGAGCAGATTTGAGAGAAGCCCAGCTCCCATTCATGAAGTATGTGCCAACCCTCTCAGCTTTGGCCATGTGGTGTCACCTCCAAACAGGCTGCTGAGCTTTAAGGGGTGTCTTGGAGACACCCCCTCACACACACATCCTTCATTCCTCTCTCTTACATTCTTCATTACTTCTATGTTATTTCTCATGTCTTCCTCAGGCTTCATTTTTGTAGTGGTGTTTGCACCTGCTCAAGCATACAGGGGAAAAAGTCTGGCTATAAAGGAAAATACAGAAAATATAGAGAGGCAGATCTGAAGATTTTGGGTTCATGAGCTCCCGGAGAGGCTCAGAGCCTTATGAATCTGTGATGCTCATCTGACACCCTTTTCACTGGAAGTTTATATGCAAAGTAAATATAAGTAGAAAATAAAAATTCTGTATTTCAAGTAGTATAATGAGGAAAAAGGAAACTGGTGTTTTCTCAAAACTGCAGTATATCAGGAAGACTCTCTGGCGGATGGGAAGCTTAATGGCTTTTTTGGGTTTTATTGTCAATGAAAATGGCCAATGCATTCAACATCACCGGTGTTCAGGAAGATTTCTGTCTAGGTTAGGAAGGAGAAGTTAGAAAATAGCTAGATAAATGTGATGTTTTCAAATTGGCCGAGCTGATTCATCCCAGGGCACTTAGGGGAACAGTATCAACCTCAGAGCTATTAGCAATTATCTATGAAAACCTGTGGAGGATGGGAAAAGGTCAAACATTTCCTTGTCTTCAGAAGGTAAGAGAAGTTGCAGTGTTATAAATCAGTCAGCCTGATTGCACTTCTCAGAATATCCTGCAAATAATCAAATTGTAAGCACTGGGAGGAAAACAGAGTCAGTGCTCACCAAATAATGTCAGTTACTTAGTTCTGTTTGATGACATTGCTAGAGGTCTGTTTTCAGAAGAGAAGCTGTTAATGTAATTTACTGCTCTTTAATGTGGCTTTGACACTCTCACGAACTCTGTGGAAATGTGGGGTATCTGAAGCTTGATAAAACTTCATGGAAAAGTCAGGAAATGTGTATGAACAGTACCATGTCAAACTGGAGAGATACACTGAATAGGATTCTGTCCTGCATCTGGTACTCTTCAATACTTAATCAAGGACCTTGACAGTAAAAGCACCAGACCTGGGTCAGGCCTAATTTCTTGATGCCACCAGATCCAAACTGATGTCTGCAGCAAGGTAGGAAAGAGGTATTCCCAAACTTGTCTAAATTCAAAGAAACTTTAATGCAGGACCGTTTTATCTGGATTTATCACCTTCGTGAAAGTGTGAAGGTGCCATAACATGGATACTTCTCCTTAGTAGTTTTAATGTCACATAGCTGAAGAGGCAAGAGAAACCCTATTCCAGCATCTCTCATTATTCCCTCCTTCCTTTCTTCCTGGAGTCACAGTTTTCTCTGGGAAGTTTCTCTGGGATTTTTTTTCTTGATCATTATGGTTTCCACAGAGCAGTAAGCTGCAGCAGGATACATTTTAGTTTTGCAGTGATTCAAAATGCCCCTAAATGCTATAGAATTCAAACTCAAGTTTGCTGTACTGAGCTAAAATATTTACTTTGGATATTCTTGAATAAAAGACTTAGTGATAAAATCAGGGACTTTTCATTAGGAATTTCTGAGACAGGTTATTTAAAACTGTATTAACCCATTGAAATCACTGGACTAAAAAATCCCAATGAACTGTATTAATTTGAAGTAATATTTCAGCTGAGTTTGGGATATCTTTTGCTTAGCAAAAAGCTTATGAACTCCTCCCAATATCTTCAAAGAAATCACATCCTGTGGTATTTTTAGCTGAACACTCCAGGAACTATTTATTTGCTGTCCTGCAGTGTGAGATTCTAATGTTAAAGGAATAACAATAACAAAATTGCAGTCCTTTCCCTGAACAGTTTATGAGATACAGCAAATGAGATTAGAGATGAGCTAATAATAGGAATATATTCTGTGGTCAGCTGATGATATGATGGTATTCTACAAAGCTGCATTTTAAGGAGCATTACAGAGAAAATGAAAAAAAAACCAACTGGAGTGTTTTATATGATATTCTTTTTGAAGTAACTTTTGAGCACTATAAAAGTGCTTATTTCTGTGGTGCAGTCACATGAGCATCGGCTCTGCCTTGTAAATTCAGGTTGGACTGACAGCTACAAGCTATGGGTGAATCTGGTTTCTCAGGTAACACAGGCAGCTTCCCTTAGCCTACTCGTGGGTACTTTTGGGAAGGGACAAATGTCACTACCCACCCGTAATATTGAGAGTATCAGTACTTTCAGCACTCATGGACAGCAACCTAAATCCTAGAGAAATGCAGGCCATTATGGGACCTGCAGGCTGGGGTACATGGGATTCCAGGCTTGCCACTCTCTGACACTACTGTGGCATTGGGCTGCCCTGGCAGAAGTGGGCACAGCTCTGTGGGAGCTCTCTCTGTAGGGATCCAGTCCTGACACGTGTGTTGGGTCTGAGGCTGCAGCTAAGGGAAGCTGTCTACCTTTAAGCAGAACACCAAGAGCTGTCAGGAAGCGTGCTGGCTAATTCAGCATGGATCAAGCGGGAATCCCACAGCACAAAATGATCCCGTATTGATATTTCAGCTGCTCCGAGGCACCAGGCAGAGGGCAGCAGAGGCCGTCAGCTGCCCTTAAACAGACCCGTGTTAGCAGGGGCCGCTGGAGTTCATCACACCTTCATTTGCAGACAGCATGGGGACTGGTTGAGGATGAGATTCAAATGCTACAATACAATGTCCTTAATAGATTTCTTGGACCTTTTGGTGGAACAGTGTCTGCACGGTTTCTTGATTACATGGGTATTATTCACCGTGACCGTGCTCTCTTCTGCTCTCTGATCAAGATAAAATGTTCATGTTTCTCTCTGTACTCACAGTCTCTCCCACACAAGGGAGTGCAGTACAACAGGGAAGCTCCCAAACGAATTACTGTGTGCCTTGCACTAACTTTCATTTTCTCTAGGTGAGGTAGTGGCATTTGACCAGGCCCAGACGTTGGAAAAACGAAGTAATTATATAATTTGAAATGTGGGAATCACATCCATGAGGCTCAGAAGCAGATTATTTATTTCCTTTGCCCTGCCTCTCTCCTTTCCTTTCTGTTAAGTACTGCCAAGAGAAAAGAGAAAACTTTGAGATAATTAAAACAAACAATCAAACAAACAAACCCATACCAATGCCAAACATCACTCCCACCCCCCCCAAAAAAAAAAAAAAAAAGGCAAAACCAAAACAAACCAAGAAATATTGAACAAAATACTTATGGCTATTCTCCATCAATTTTAGCTTGTTGTTGGTCTTTATCCAGGTTGAGCTTCTGCAGTAGGGGAGCCAAGACTAAAATTGCCTTTTATCTTTATGATGTGTTTGACAGGATGCTTTACACAGAGCTGACCAAAGTGTTTCTCCTTGAACAATGCCATCCTCTGATCTAAGAAAGCACTGTAATTCATGAATCTGAGCAGCTCAAAATGTCTCCTTGCTTTTCTCTAATTATAGAATTATAGGTTTGTTTAGGTTTGAAAAGACCTCTTTGACCATTGAGTCCAACCATTACCCCAGCGCTGCCAAGCCCACCAGTAAACCATGTGCCAAGTGCCAAATCTACACGTCTTTTAAATACCTCCAGGCATGATGACTCCACCACTTCCCTGGGCAGCCTGTGCCAGGGCTTGGCAACCTTTTGAGTGCAGAATGTCCAATTTAAACCATCCCTGGCACAACCTGGGGCCATTCGTTCCTGTCCTGCACTCCCTACTTGGGAGAAGAGGCCAATCCCCACCCGGCTACAACCTCCTTTCAGGGAGTTGTATAGAGTGAGAAGGTCCTTCCTGTCCCTCCTTTTCTCCAGGCTGAATAATCCCAATTCCCTCAGCTGTTCCTCATCAGACTTGTGCTACAGATACCGCAGCAGCTCCATTTCCCTTCTCTGGACATGCTCCAGCACTTCAATGTCTTTCTTGACAATTGCACAGGAGTTCTGCAGCCTCTGAGGGCACTTCTTTTATCCTCTGTCCCCAGGTCCAGGACTGTGACCCTGTACTGTCCCATGTGTGTTTGACATCTCCACTCTCTTCCATAAATCCCCACTCCAGCTGTCACACATAACCAGAGGATGCAGAGAAGCTGACAGGGACAATACATAAACCTGATGGATCTTTAGGAGGATACAGATCATTTTCTGTGGTAGAAGATGGCTTTCCTGGTTTATGTGAGAAACTCAGAGGTCTGTCTCAGAAATATTAGTGCAAGGAATAAAATTTCTTGCAGCATAATATCTACAGGAGGAATAACAGTTTTGACCATAGGTGGTATTTCTCAATCCCTTTTATCACAACACTCATGGAATATTTTCTGGGGAAAAGGACCTTTCTGGACATTGCAAATGTATTGCACAAGCAATAATATCATAATTGGAACAATAAATAAAAATTAGGTAATTTTTTTTCATAGATTTTCTTGCTTAATTTTGGGGATGATGTGTCTAGGTACTGCAGTTATTTCATGTGCAATCAGTTGTGAAACTTGTGTCTAAAGGCCTGCATTGTCTTTGCCAGTAACAACTGCTAATCCCTAGATACAGATTAACAAATTAATATGCAGTCACTGCCACCCAACTTGCCCTTTGATCCATAAGTAATTGTCAAATGCTGAAAGCTGCTGAGCGTGTTTGCCATCTTTCTTGAAAGTCACACTAGCACAGTTGCCATAGGTGCTAGAAGTTATTTCCTGGAGGCAGGCACTGGATGGCAAAGCTGTGAGCAGCATTGTCCGAGTGCTTTCTTCCATAGGAGATTCGGGTAAATGTAGAGGGGCATTGGTTACATGTGTCCCTCCCTCCCTCAGGGAACTGGTAGAAAAGCAACAAAGAACCAGCAGAGAGGCAGATGTTGAGAGAGGCCAGATTAACAGGGCCTGTCAGGGCACAGTCCCAGCTTCAAATTCAAATGTGAAGGGAATTTCTTGCCACACACAGTGTGTAACTCTAAATCCTCCTGTTCCCTTCATATTAGCACTATCGCAGAGCAAGTCTCCATCATTCAGCCTTCCTTGGAAGTGAGAAGAAAAAGCTTCCCTGGACAGGGAAGGAAAGCATGAATCAGACTTCTGGCCCCTGCACTTTATGCATGGCTAATTGTCACTTTGCCACTTTAATAAAATAGATGTTCTCTGTTAGCAGCCTAATGCAATTAGTGTAATTCTTCAAAGGGCTGCTGCCCCTGCCACAGTGCTGGAGATTGAGGAGTGTGTGATGGAGGGTTATTAACCTTCTGTGCCACTGCTTGGGTTTTTTTCCCTACTGAAGCTGTAAAAATCGAATACAGAAATGTCCCCTAAATCTTTCTCCAAAGTATTTTTGGATGCTTATTTAGGTTGCTAAATCAACCTCTCGAATCTAAAATGTTACAGAAAAGAGCTCTGCCTGAGAAAAAGCCTGTGAGGAATAATGGTGTAATTGAAGACTGAGCTGCCAGTCACAGTTTTGGCCAGAGGATGTATTACCTCCTCTGGGTTATGAGCCATCCTGACCCTCCATAATGGCCATGTGGCTGCTTCTATTTCAGTCTTCCCTTGGTTTTTGCCTCCTGTTGCTTGACTCTTTGCCACACCCTAATTAAAGACTTTGAAGAGTTGAAAATACCTGGCTCCAAAGGATTTCGATGGGAAGTGTGAGGTGGAGAGAGTTAATGGAGTTGGTACAGCTCCATTTATATTAATCTGGGATAATGCATTGCTACAAGTTGAGTGTAGTAATTAGAACACATTATTGAGTTGTGCTGGTTCTGCCTTTCATGTTTTGCATTTAAATTCCTACCATGTAAATTTAGGCCTAATAATACTTGCCTGATTAGAAAGTCTGCTCCGTTACACATTTTAATTATAAGAAGTCCTGTAGTGCTGTGTAATTTCTTGCCTTCATATGTAGAAATAGATATCTTTGCCTTGACAGACCTCAAATGTATTTAATAACGATAAAGCACTCTGAGATACTTGCTGGAGTGGGAACTAAGAAGGGAAATAATTGCTTATTTTTAGTATTGTATAAAATACATCGGAGTTCTAGGTCAGTGCTCGTATCTTGAAGTTTTTTAACCCTGGTTTCATAGAATAGACATTGTAAGCTCCTGGATATTGACATGTTGTTCCTATGAATTGTTTGATGACAATCAAAGACAGGATGGGGGTCATATTGGTATTTCAATCTTTATCTTTTCCCCTTGTTCATTTTCTGTTGTACATTATTGCAACCTTCTCAGCCTTTCCTTGTCTCCAAGTCATCTCCAGTTTGAAAAGCTGCTTCTCAGTTTGCAGCCACTGGTACAAACACCTGCAACTCTTTAAAATTGTGTTTCCCCCCTAATGCTTATAACTGCCAAGCTCACAATCTGCAGCCAGCCTGGTGAAGAACATGCCAAGAGAGGAGCACTCATCTGCAGTGTTCCCTGCTGGGAACACTCACCATCCTAAGAAAAATCCTAAGTAAATCAAGATCTATCTCAAATATTATTGGCCTTTTTTGTGCTGAAAAGATGTAACTACATTGAGTCAATCCCCAGAGCTGATGCCTTCAGTTGAGAATGACTCTCTCTGCAATGTGTCCATTCTGAACACAAAGGCAGATTGACCAAGTCATTTCAGGCTTCTGGGACCTGCGTGGGAGTGGAACACCATCCTCAGAGCCATCCTCTGTATTTGAGGCTATTTTGAGGTCAATATCTTTATCCTGGAGGATACCCATTTTTCTGCTGCAGAGTTTGTTTGTCCCTGATGTGTCTGAGCACACTTATGATCTCCTGGTCAGCCACGCCAAGGTACATTGCCTCCAAACGCTCTTTTACTCCTTCACTCCACAAGATTGACAGTGGCACTCCTGAGTCCTTGGCCAGTTTGTAGCTGAGGCAGGTTTGGTGCCAAGACTTCTGCACTGCTCAGTGCAGAGCTCAAGGAGATTGCATCTAATTCTCTGTCTTCTCACTTCCCTTGGGACAAACTGCTTCATGTTGTGTGGCTTTACATCTGACTGCACTGCAGCAGATGCAATGGTTGCCACCTCTGTCAGTGATCTGGCTTCCTGAGTTTCACTCTTCTCTCAGTCATGAAATTCGAAAGCTTTGTAAACTTTTTAGATTTTCTTAAATGGTTTAAAGTTATCAAAGATCATTTCTAGTAATGTAACTTTGATGCTGTTGCTTTATCAACCAAGTTTGTAGTATTTTCAAATTAAAAACACCCAAGTAACTTCTATCTGTTTTATCACACAGATTGTTTTCTCTATTCTGTGAAATTTTAAGACTGTGGAATGACTAAATAATGCTTTGTTTAGATATCCTTGGGGTGAAAAACATGGGCAGCCAGCTACTGGTCTTTCTTTAACTTTGCCTTGACCAATTCCTGACCTATGTTCAGTACTAGTTTTCAGTATTTTCTCATCCATTCGCTCTTTGATTGCAACTCTCCTGGATTTCAAATTAGATGCATTTTTTGTGACACACTGTTATGACACACACTTCTGGGTGCTTAATTTCTGTCAGACTTCGTGGGAGTCTGTCACAGAGTTTGCTTATTTAGCTTGGCTTAAAAGTGCTCTGCCATCACTGTCCTGTCATTGTGCTTTTCCTTTTCTTGGCAGTCATTAGTTGTGCTGTGAGGAAACCACTGATAGAGATTGAGATGATAAACTGCTCCAGTTTATAATGTCAGCATTGCATTTTACAGTTTTTTGGCATATTTTTGCTGGTGCTTCTCTCAGATGTTTCTGAAAAGATGGTATTTGTGGACTTTGAAATTCTATTTTTACCCCACAGGCCTGTACATCCTCCCTTACTCACTAGCAGCACTAACACAGTGCTGTTGCCCTACAAAAAGGATCCTAATGTAAAAATATTGATTTCAGCCTCTTTTGTGAAAACAGAAACCAGTTCTTTATATCAGGCTTGAAAATGTATCCTCTAACATCTTTTTACTGTTTTTTCCTGTTGATTTTCTTAACCCCTTGAGGGATTTTGTTTGCATCCTCAAGATTGTTATGCAGAAATTATGGAGATGATCTCAGGTGCTTTGCATCTTCCAGCATTATGAAAAACTCACCCCGCTATTCCTTACATAGAGGTATCATGCAGTTCCCAGTAATCTACCCAGAGAACATCCAGTTACCCTTCTCTTAGGCAAACTGCCTGTGACAAAAGGTCTTGCAGCAATCAGGATCAGAGGTGCCAGTCCCATTTCTGTTGCTTATCTCATTTTTACTTTGGATATTAACATCGATTATATTGTTTATTCTCACTTTTTGTGCCACCTGAATTGCAGACTCAACCAGGTTTTAGACTCATCCCACCTTGTGAATTTTGCAAGTTTCTGAAGACAATTTTGGGTGAGGATTTAAAAAGCGTAGCAATGTATTGTGCAATTTCCCCTTCTAAATATCGTTTATTTGAAGTGTCACTCAAGGCAATTAGCTGCTTCTTTGTGCCCAGTGTATGAACAGTTCCTGTACTTCAGAGATCCTAATTCCTGTCTGACATTCCCTCTTGCTAAATGTGTTACAGTTTATTCTTCGTATTGAAATATCGATGTCCCAGAGCTGAAATTAAACCTTTGCTTGCTCAAGTGTTTCAGGACCCTGCTTGTTTGGTTGACGCATTACCTGCACAGCTTTACTTTTGCAAGCATTGTACTAATCTTCCTGAGACTTTATTCACACTGTGCTTTTAAGTCCAATAAAAATCATAACTTTGGCTTCCTGATAACTCTCATTAAAACTTGCTGGTTTTGCCTCTGTGTCCACTTCTTTGGACTGCCCTTTTCTTGGGTTACCATCTTTTAGGAAAGCTGAGTTTTCTGCCAAAAATACAAACCCAACAAATATTGCTGATAGTCTGTACAGAAGAGAAAGCATCAGACAGGAACAGGTCCATGTCAACACAAAATCCTGGTTTTGTTTCCAGTACAGCTCATCCAGTGACATCAGGCACTGGTGGAAGTAACTATTCATGCACCTGCTTTCAGACAGTTGGGGAAGTTTAAAAACACTGGAAAAGAAAAGGTAACGGTAACATCTGGCAGGATAAATTTCTGGCTGGCTCATTTGGCTTCATCCTGCGTCTGACACTGATGATTTCACTCCAGTTAAACCGGACTCATGTTCTGAAAGAAGTGAATTCATTTACTGATATCAAAATACTAACATAATACCAATATGAAACATCTAAAATTAAGCAATGGAATCTGAACTAAACAGAGAAGAGATGAACACGGTTGCATTTAGTCTATTCATAAAATTTATGTAATTTCTTCTGGCTTCAGTTGTCTGTACACAGAACTATCTTTCTTCCTTTTTTTCAAAAATTTTCAAGATTTGAAACCGGTATTTTGGTTTGAAGAAACAAATTGTTCTGATTTTATGTTTTGCTGATTTCAGCCTCTAAATGGGCAATGGTGCCTGATTCGCACTGTTTTTAGCAAAGCCGTGGAGCCCACCTCAGTCTAATTCCCACCTTGTTATCCATAATACGAACAGATAGGATGATAAAAGACACTTGTCTGTGTTGCCTTCAGTGTATAACACAGGCAAGTGTGTACCCACAGCGGCTGCAAAGCTTGGCCAGCTGAAGGAGATGGATTGCTATCACTGAGTCACATTACTTTCTTCAAGCTGTCAGGTTTGCAAAATACCACATTTATGTCAGTGTTGGAGGGCACAGCAGTTTCTTGTTCAGACTCGTACTCATTTTTAGTGAAGACACCTTCTCTTTGCTATGCAAGATTGAATCCTCTGGTAACTGGCACACAGTGCTTTCCCCCTGTCTGTGCTTCAAACTCAGTGTGAATCCCTTCATTATCAGAGGACAGATTTTTGATGTGTCCTGTAAACTTATTGAGAACTGGTAATAATAACCAGGATTCTGAAACTGACTAAAAAAAGTAGAAAATAAACCAAAGTACATGAAGCTTTCAATTAGGTTATATTAAAAAAAAAAAAAGTACATAAAGAATTGGAAATTCATATTTAATTTATTTTTGAATATAAAAATTGAAATGCTTGGATTTTAAAAAATAATTTAATTGTAATGTGAGTTTTTAAGCACTGTGTCATTAGTGCTCACTTGGTGAAATGCTTATTTTTTCCATTTACTGGAGAAAAAAAAGTTTGACTGAACACTCAGGGCCAATTTTTCAGAAATCACATGTAGCAATCTCATCTTCTAATTGCATCTTTAGTCTGTAACTACACTTGTTTTTGCCTGTATGAACTGTGTGTACTGGCAGGCAAATTTGAATTTACAACCACATTTAAATAATGCTTGTGACTAAAACACGTGGAAAATCTGACCTATTGTAAGTACATACTATATATCCAATCTAACCTATTGTAAATATATACTCTACACTATTGTGACTATATTCTATGTAACTATGTAGTCTAACATACATGTAACACTCATAATCTGAATTCGGTGATTCTGAGATGAATCACTATGTATGTTTCAAAAGTTCCCAAGGCTGATGAAACTGAGTTTCACTCATCTCATGTCCAGTGGTCAGCAAGGGCTCTCACCTGGTGTCACTCCAATCCAGATCTCCCAATAGACACCAGCAGTTCCCTGACACAAGCTTCAGGAAAAATACCTTGAGTACAAGTGATTCCATGTTTCCATACTGAGGCTCGCTGTAAGCAGAGAGATGTCAGGGGTCTGTTTGATACATCTCAGTATGGCAAATAGATGGGGTACAGGAAAAGGGCAGGCATTGGTGAAGAGGGAGGGACAGAGGGAGGGTAAGGAACTGAGACTTTGTAGAACTCAGTCTGCAGACAAAACTGGTGGAACAAGAAGCAAGATTACTTTTTCCCAGCTCCAGTACCTCCCTTTTGATAGAGACAGCTATAAATCAGCTGATAAATCAGCTCAGAAATGCTAACAATAACTCAAGGTTTTATAGTCCTGATAATTTTTTTGTTGATTGTTGAGTTTTTAAGGCTGCGAAAAGCTTGCAAGCAATTCCCTCCTGGACCAACTCCTCTCCCATTGCTCGGAAACTTGGTGCACTTGAACTTTCAGTTTCATCGGGATCTTCTGATGGAGGTATTTCTTTTAAGATGCTCTTAATTGGTTGTTTTTAGCCATGAATGAAAAAAGTGTGATTAACTGAAGGTTTTAAGTCTGTGAAAGTTACAGACAGGATGCAGACATATAAAGATCAGTTTGATTCCTACATTTGAGCCACCTTCTTACGAGGAATAGGTCACCTTCATGGGAAACTTAATGCCCTTAAGAATCAAGTAAACTTGGGGACAGGGTTTATGACTTTTTATTAAAGGTGGAGAATACGAATAATCTAAAAGATGCTTCTGCCCTGCTAAGTGTGACACTGTATCCACTATAGTGATAGCTGTATCTGCTATCCCTATGTGATACTTTCTAAAATTCTCACTGGCATTGCCTAATTTGATCACAAAGTGGGTAATATGGTGCATGTATGCTTGTAGGGCATTCACTCCCCATCTTCCTACAGCTCCTGAAAGCTGTTGGCCACTTGTTTTTAGTGAAAGCTGCAGTAATTCCTCGAATGGTTTTCAGGTGACCTCTGGTTCAGGTGGATGCCTGAGAGCATACACAAGCCAATGAGTGCAGAGCAGACTTAGGCTGTGATGCTCTAGCAGGGAGAGGAAAGGCAGAATATAAAGAAATATGAGGAGAAGCAAGTGTCTGGTGTGATCAATTGGCTGTAATTTTTGTGGCACCTTAGACACTGTCTGCCACCTCTTTTGTATCGTTGTGTGTGTGCTGGAGCAGAGTCCATACTTGTACAAAGCTTTTTTCATGCATGATTGGAGCTCCTCTGCCATATGCCCAACCCTGCTTGGATACCTCTGCTGTGTCCAATGGTAAGTGCTCTCCTCAGTACTGGGAGGAAACCCTGGACTCAAACGCAGCCCTCTGGCACTTCATGGCTGTTGCCTAATTTCTGTGTCCATGTCCTCTCCTGGAGCACACAGATGGTGCAGGTTTTATCAGCTTATTTTGTTTTGCAAAGGAAGGACTTGCTGGAGGCACAAAGCCGCAGAGTGTGGCTGTTCAATTAACAAGGTACAAATAAATGTTGGAGTTGGATGTGAAGCAACATAAAAGTACAAAGTTTTCTTGCTTTTGCTGCGGAGTTACTGCAGAATGTGCTTTGAAAAGAAAATCACTTCCCCCTGGGGTAAATAAAATTGGCTGCTGAAAGCCTTGTTCTCAGCAAAACAACAGCTTCTTCCTGCCTCTAGCTACAATTATATTCATGGGGATGATGTTTTCTGCACAAAACTGTCCACTGGGCTGGTGAATAACAGATGCAGCGTCTGTTCCAGATGTATATGTGGGGATTCATCTGTTCTTTTTCTGGCACCTTTTCCACTTGCAGCTGGCAAAAACTCATGGTAACATGTACACTCTGTGGTTTGGGTGGGTCCCAGTAGTTATACTGAATGGATTTGAAGCAGTGAAGGATGGCATGACCACACACCCTGAAGATGTTTCTGGGAGGCTGGTGTCACCTTTCTTCAGAGCATTGGCCAAAGGAAAAGGTGAGATTTTCCTGCCATTAATAGTGCACAGGAATGTTGACTTGAAAACTACTCTGCCTTGTTAGACTCTGCCCTCCCATTCAGATGATCTTCCATCAGACACTGTTCAAGTCCTCCATTGGCTCTTGAGAATATTTCACTGTTTGCCATGGTGCCTTTTGTTCTGAGCTCTCCCTAGGCTGGGAAACACTGTATGTTGTTTCTAAGTGACTTTTTTGCTGCATTCAAGATGTATATATGTATGTGATCCAGCTCAGAACCCAGCAATCTTGCCCTCATCACAGACTAATCCGTTTTGGTACACATGATTTTGCTGTACATCACATAAATGCAATGCTTGTTTGGTAACCGTGTACGTTATGGTTGCCAAAAGCTTTCCATCATGAGCAAGAGACCTATAAAGCCCTCCTTCAGTATTCACACTGCCATCCTTGCAGATACTCCCAAACATTTTGTGAATACCCTATGATTGTGAGAGTGCCTCCAACACAGTAAAACCCACTTCTTCTTAGAGTATTCCAGCAGTTTGCAGTATTTTTTCCTTTTTTTGCTAGACCAAAGCAGACACATTGTTTAAAGCTGGGTGAAACCTCACCTTCACAGCAGCAGTTCAGGGCTCTTCAGGTGACCAGGAGTGCTATCTAACAATTAGTGGAGTGTTGTCTCTTCCAGGGTAGAAACAGCGGCCAAATGTCACTTATCTTTCACCTTCATCACCTCAACCTATAACCATCACATTAATTGATCTATATCTCCACAAACATACCCTGCCCTGTACTCTACTCTGTGGAAATTCATCCAGTCATTCCTGTCTTGGGCATGATCACTTGAGTATGGCAAAAGCAGATATCCTAAAAAGGCATCTTAAGGTGTTTTGGGGTTTTTTAAGACATGAAGAAATAGAGGAGTCAGAAAATCCTTAGATTGCTCAATTCAATGATTAACTACATTCAATATTAAGAATATGTGGTCTAGTTATAGTTTGGGTATGTTTGGCTATGATTTTTGGTTACCAATATTTTCACCTAGAGATACTTATATCACAGTGTATTCCCTGATTTACTCCATGTGTTTTATAATATATATTTAAACAAATTGTTCATGTCTATGGCAAATACTAACATGCCAAGGAATGCCCTCAGGTATTATACTGGCAAGTGGTCGCTCCTGGAAGCAGCAGAGACGCTTTGGAATAATGACTCTACGCAATTTGGGAATGGGGAAAAAAGGCCTGGAGCATCGAGTGCAAGAGGAGGCCTCTCACTTGGTGGAGTTTTTTGAGAACCTGAAAGGTATCTTACCAGCTAAGAAATCAGGCACTTTTCAGTCTGGATATGGATCCATATCTTCAGTATGCAAACTTACCTACCCCTTCTAGGGTCAGGGTAGATCCATGGTGGCCTATCCAAACTTACAAAAGCACAAGAGCAGACAGAGCAAAGAATCACAAGTATTTCTTATACAGCTCTTCATACATCTAGTGAAGCTGGGAACATCTGAAATTCCACATCCATGGACTGATAACTTGTCTGTGATATATTGTACAATGACATGATGCTGCTAAACTGCACAGCCAAACCATTCTCAGGCTGCCTGCCATGGGTAACTGAAGAGTATTGCAGAGCTTAGTAATTCCCTTAAATTTCAATGACATTGGGTGCCCTGGATATTTCAGTGTCTGTCTAGCTAAGTAACTATTGGCAGTTAGTAGAAAGTAGGAAGTGGCAGGGAACTTCAGTGGATTATCAGGTTAATCCGAGAGTCCAAGACAGGATAATTTCTATCCAAATCACTTTTTATGGATATCTGTCTCATAACTTTAGAAAAAATCATCAGAGATATGATCTACTGCTCACAGCTGAGACTGTAATAGTTTCCTTCTATTTACTTTGCAGTTCCTGTCCATGTACTCATCTTCTTAAACCATCCCACATTCCTTCAGGCTTACCTTGTAACTAGTTTTTTACATTTTTGAACATGTTTGTCACTGAATTCCCTTAGTTCATCTCCAGTGGCACTACTTCTTTCTCACAATCTCACTTGTCTTCCTCCTCACAGTTGAGGACAGCAGATTTGATGTGATACCCTAGAACAGATCTTAGCAGTACAATATTATTGCACAGGAAGGGCACAGAGATTTTTTTAGAGCTATGAGGAAACATTTTAATAGTGTCCTTTGTTCTAAGACTACGTTTTAATTTCATTAATTCATATTAGTGCCACATGTCTGTCCTCATTCACGCCCCAGCTGGATAAAGAGAACATTTTATGTAATCTTTTATATCATCTAGTCTTATCTGTATAAGGATCACATGAAAAAAGCACTGAGAGTGAATTCCAGTTACTGTGTTTGCAGGAAGACCTGTGGATCCTTCTTTCCCTCTTTTCCATTCTATTTCAAATGTAATTTGTGCTGTGGTTTTTGGATATCACTTCTCTGATGAGGACAAAACCTTCCATGAACTGATCCGTGCTACAGAGAAAATATTCAGGTTTGCAGGCAGCTTTGTTCATCAGGTAAGTAAATCATATGCTGTTTTTTTTCTGAAATAGGTAGAAAGTGAAAGAGCAGATACAAAAATGGGTCTTCAATAAAGTCAGAGGAACAGGCAAATGCAGGCTGGGAGCTAAGAAGTGTCCTTGGGGAGGGACCTTATTACTGCCTCCCTGGTTTTGAGGCCATTTTTAAGAACTCTCTTGGTTTTTTTGCAAGCTTAGGGGCTTTAAATCCTTGGTATTTCTGAGACTATTAACAGAAACCTCTAAATTTAATTTGAGACTGGAGTTGGTAATACATTTGAATTCTGCAGTGCTGCTCCTCCCACTTCTATTTACTTCTCTCCTCCAAAAATGGGCATCATCGAATACACTCTTCTGCTTTTTATCACTCTGCAAATCATATGCTGGAAATTTTCTTTTTTTCCCTACCTCACAAATGATAAAATATTCACTATGAATCTTTCCCTTACTTCATTACAGCTCACCATTCAAACATTGCAAAAACAATACATACGTTCTCTGACAGTCTCACAATTCCCAAGTTCTGTTAGAGAGTTTTTAGTGGCTCCTTCCCACAAAACACCATAAAGACCAACTTTTCACTTGAAGCATCTTGAAGTGCACTTGAAGTATTCCTCATTAATTAGACTTTGTGGTTTAGACCCTTAAAGAGGGACAAGCTGTGTGTAATGAGGAATGTGGATGGCATAGGAAATTTAATTGGCATTTGAGTTTTACAGGAAAAGGCAAACTAAAATGCTGATGTGGCAGTAAAGCTATTCAACAAATCTGTCATATGAGACTAACACTATACAACTTTTCCATAGTTAAAAATACAAAAGTAGATTAAATTTGTGGATGATCAAAACCAGGAGACCTTAACATACAGAGGAGGTTCAGGATATCCTACTGCAAGAGCTTGTAAGCACTGTGGATTGGAGTTACGAGAATGGAACAAATTGTAATAGTACAAAATGAAATTATGAAACATTCTAGCAATTAATTAGATTAATCAATAGGAATAATGGTTCTAAGTTCATTTACTATGAGTTTAGAACACTTCAGTGCAAAGGTTAAGAGGAAAGGGATTGGTGTAAACTAACAGGTAACAGGATGAAAAAGGCAAACAGAACCTTAGGTTATTTCCAGCACTATTTTCCTTTTAGATCCAATGAAGTGTTACAGTAGGTTCTGAAGTGTAACAATCTGTAAGACATATTCTAGGGTCTTGGACATCTTTTGTTGTGATTCTGAAGGGAAACAAAGGTGGAGAAGTGGTAATGGAGTGACCTACAAACTTAAAATTAGAGAGACTTTGCTTGTCAGGTCTGAAAGAACAAGGAGAGGAGATAGAACTGCTCTTTGCTGGGCAGGGTGGAATGGCAGATGCTACACAGACAGAACTATCCAAGACAGAGAACAGTATTTTAAGATGACAAATGTGTGTGTAAATACACTCAGCAGTCTGAGGATGTAATATTTTTAACCATCAGAACAATTATTGCTCCTTAGCAGTCATGAGCACTCTGACTAGGAAAATTAAATTAGCCCTTATCCTAGAGTGATATCCAGACCATAATTCCTTTTGTGAGCTCCAAAAATTCCAGCAGTTACTAGAGGCTACAGACCTGTTAATCTTAGTAGCCCCATGGTATCCAGAAAGTATGTCCTTACATTTTGAGTGTGTGGGAGCTGGGGTCTCCAACTGTGCAGGAGTGAGGTCAAATAACGATCTTCATTAGTCAAGTAAAGTTAGAGGCATGAGCAGAATGTTGTCAGAACTGCCTCGGCTCCTGGAATTGTGTCAAATTACTATTAAAGCTTTCCCACATGATGGCAAAAATCTGCTCAAAGCGATGCTAATTTGTTTATTCCACTATCAATATTTCTGGGCAGGACAATTCAGCATTTTGGTGTGTCTAAAAGCAGCTTTGCCAGTGACAGAGAACTCATGGTACCTCTTGTGTGTCACTCCTGCAGATGTACGAAATCCTGCCCTGGCTGCTGTGTCGCCTCCCTGGGCCTCATAAGAAGGCGTTGGCTTGCTATGATGTCCTGAGTTCTTTTGCAAGGAAGGAGATCAGAAGACATGTAGAGAGAGGGATACCAGCTGAACCACAGGATTTCATTGACTTTTACCTGGCTGAGATTGAGAAAGTAAGTGTTTGTTCTGGCTGATCACGCTGTTTTGAAGTATAAGGCCAAAAAGACCACTAAATCACCCAGTGTGACCCTTCCACCATAGTTTCTTACATTTCATAAGCTTCTTAACATGAATGCAATATCTTGGGACTTACTAACCCAGGTGTCTCAGAAAGGAATCCAGTTTTGTATTCTGGTTACATGAATGAATTACCATGAAGTATGATAGGGGGTGATCCCATGAGTTCTCATCTGCTTTCCATAAATATCCATGAGTAAAATTCAATCCTGTAATAAATATGAGACAGTTTTTATTCCTGTAGGTTACATAACTTTGGTAGCCCACCTCATCTTCTACAGCAAGGCTTGTGTTTACAGTGGGATTAAATACACATGCACAAGTCACTGCCCTGAAATAGCAGGCATGCTTCTTTGGGATCCAGTGTGTGCTCCAACACTGGCTGTCCTTGTGCCACATAACTGTCCAGTTCCTCCCTTGGCAGGGAATCATTATCTCTGTTACCTCTAGTTTCCCCACTCTTCAGGGCATGGCTGGCTTGGCACCTATATTCAAATTGGACAGCCTAGAAAACAATTTCACAAAAAATGCCATAATCAGCATTAATCTTCTTCCCTGCCCAGGCTATTTTTTTCCATAGTAGGAAGTGACTCTGAGCCAGGGAGGCTCTGCTAAGACCACTAGGGTTTCTGCTTCAAACTTTTCAGGAGGTAAAATAAGCATCTCTTTCCTAGGGTAAATGAAGTTTACGTAGCTTCTACCTCTGGTCATAATCTTTCAGCTAGTCAGGCTGCTATGTCCTCACAGTGTTGGCTCATGGGCTCTGAAAGGAGCTGATACATGATCTTACACTTAATATCTGAGTGAGGATGACAAGATTTACTAAAATAAGCATTTTAGAGGGCAAAGATGCAGCTTTCTCTGGTGTCAGGGGTGCAATTTATTGCCATCTGTTTGTCTGAAAATGTTTTTGCCCAATGTATTTTCTCCAGTTGTATTTTACTCCCTTATTATTCAGAAGGAAATACTTGGGTACATCTCTCCCATCAATTCACATTTATCCTGAACTGAGAAAAGAATTTACTCTCAAAATTTTCTGTGGAAATCCTTTTATTCAGATACATTTTCCTTTGGTATTTGCTAGCACCATTAGATACCAAGGCCAAGGAGTGACATGTTGTATGGCACTTGCTTGTAAGTAAACTCTAGGCTAACTGCAAACTTGTAGTGTGCTTTGAAGTTTTTGTGATTAAGTCATCAGGTATAGAATTGCCTTTTTTTAATGAAAGAATAATCCATCTCATGCAAGACAGCAATGCAGACTTACCGTGCCTATTTGGGAAACTGCTAAACTCTTAGTATTCATCAAAAACTGTAATTTTGACTATTCTTTGTGCACATGCCAGCTGTGGAAGTCTCACAGGACTCACACAGAGGGCATACAGGGTGGCATAATTTTTTATGCTTTAACTTCAACTTTTTATCACCATCTACAGTCTAAAGAGGGGGCCAAGCCCAAGTATGATGAAGAGAATTTGGTATATGTCATAAATGATCTTTTCCTTGGTGGATCAGAGACCTCAAGCACTACACTGTACTGGGGACTGCTCTATATGGTGGTGAATCCCGACATCCAAGGTGAGAGTAGTGGGGTTTTCCTGCATACTTTTATTATCCTATACAAAACTCAGGCATTAAATAATATTAAATCACAGGGTATAAACATGATCTACTATGCTGGAATAATACATTTTTCTGTTGCTCTGAGAAAAGTGACCAGTTAAAGTATTTTGCGCATTTTTCTCCTCTGAAGTGGTGAATATTTCTCCACAGAGAAAGTGCAGAAGGAGCTGGATGCTGTTCTGGGTCCTTCCCAGTTAATTTGCTACGAGGATCGGAAAAAACTGCCCTACACAAACGCTGTGGTTCATGAGATTCAGCGCTTCAGCAACATCGTCTTTGTTGGCGTCCCCAGATTGTGTGTGAGGAACACAACACTGCTGGGATTCCCTGTCAAAAAGGTACAGACACATTTTCAGCTTCTGTTCTCTCTTCAGCAGAGAGACATTTCGGTTTCGTAACCTGTTTTCCATCTATAAACTACTCTCCATTAAACTCAGGAATGTGGTGCCTAGGGAAGAGTTACTATTTGTGGCTCTGGGAATGAAAGAAGTCCTTTATTTGGCATGTAGGTGCTCACACAGCTGATAAGGCCTCTGCCAGGGAAGCCTCGAGCTCCTGCCCATCATCACAACAAGCTCTGTTTGGCAGGGGATGGACTGAGAGGAGAAACTGGTTTGCCAAAGCACTGGTTGACATCTCTGCGCAGCTTGGCACTTGCCCAAATGCCAACAAGCAACAGTTTTATCCATCAGGCATAAAGTGATGGGTGACAGGCACTAGTAGCTGGAACTGAATCAACAGTTTCTTCTTTGCAGGGCACCATTGTTATACCAAATATAGCATCTGTTCTGTATGACCCTGAGCAGTGGGAGACACCTCGACAATTCAACCCTGGCCATTTTCTGGATAAAGAAGGAAACTTCACACCTCGAGAAGCTTTCTTACCATTCTCAGCAGGTAAATGCACTGACAGTTCGAACTGACCTGACAGATGAGATGATGAATACAGAAGTATGAGATTAGGGTATTCCTTCAAATAACATATTCTTTCTCTGCTGTTTGCTGTTTTTAAAGAACATTCCTTGTTTCTGCCAAAGGAGAGGCTTCTGTGCTGTCAGACCCCAATCTGTTCTTAAGATACTGTGGTGGGAATCCCACTCAAACTCCCGAACCTCTTGGGCCGGCTGCATGCTGCAGTCCTACAAGTTTTGTCTGTAATATTCTTTATACATAGTATTTTCCTGAGAAGCAATTTGTCCTGTGTGTTCTGGAGTTAATTGTAATCCCTTTTAAAGAAATAAGCTGAAAGGAAAGCAGAAAGCATTAATAAACAAAGGATTAAGTTCTTGCTTACAGAACTGAAAATCCAGCTGCAAAAGAAGGAAACAAGGTAACAATACACAGACAGATTTAGTAATCATACCTAGCAGTAAAGTTCCTGCTGATGGTTTTGTTTTAGTTTGTTGACAGTCACTTAAATGTCCATACAGAAGTGGTTTTTTAATTCAAATGGCTTCTTCTTTCCTTATACTTGTCTACTATCTGGAAATGTGAATGCCATATTCACTTTTTCTGCTCACACCATTGGAGCCAAGGAATGGGAATCCTGGGAAATGAACAGTAAGCTTCATGCTTTGCCTATAAAGTGACCAAGCCTCTGTTCAACTGCAAATGCCATTACTAAATAATTTTGCTCTGCTGATGTTAACTCACTAAAGTATGTGCAAACAGCTGGCAGATTTTTTGTGTGTGGTCCTGAAGTTCAACATCTTCTGTGAAAGCAAAATAATTTTCTGTCAGGACAAGAAAGAAATTATATTGGCACCTCACAGATTTTCACTGAAATTTTCATTTTGTGTCTCCTAACCTAGGACATTGGATGGGATCTTTTTGAGAAGGAATTCACATAGTTTTAGTTCTGTGGCTTTCATGATCCTGTCCTTGAACAAAACAAAACGCACCTCTGCTTACAACAGGAATGAATTAAGTGATGATGAAACTGCAAAATCCCTAGATACTCACCATCCTTCCCCTCTTCCCTCTGCAGGGCACCGGGTGTGTTTGGGGGAGCACTTAGCGAGGACCGAGCTCTTCATTTTCTTTGCCAGCCTGCTGCGGGCGTTCACCTTCCGGCTCCCCGAGGGAGTGAGCAAGATCAACACTGAGCCCATTCTGGGGGGCACGCTGCAGCCCCACCCCTACAGGCTTTGTGCCATCCCACGCTAGGCTGCAGCAGTCACAGGCCAGCATGAGACAGCTACCTGCACCTCTGTGAATTTCCTCTCAAATGTATAAACCTCCTTCTGGATATTGGCATTAGTCTATCCCAGAGCTCTTCAGAAAGCAGATGCAAGCCAAGATCCAGCCTAACAGTATTTTTTTTTGGTCTGGTCATTGTGAAAGTCACAGATATTCTCACAGGGATCTGGACCATATTCTCCTCTCTGAGAGCAGTTGAAGCCGGATGCTGTGGTTCCCAGCTGAAGCCCTGCTGTGTCCCCTTGTCCTAGCCAAGCAAGTTCATTCTCATGCTCAATCCTAAGCAAACATCAGGAAAATTCAACAGAGTATCTCAGCAAGAGCTGAGTAGGTGCCATTTCTGTGAACGGCCTGATGACCTCAAGTAATTTGACTTCAGAAACCACACTTTTAAAGCTCTGTTTTGGTTTTATTGTCCTGAATTTAGCCACTTTAATTTATCAACAGGTTGGAAAAGAACCCAAACAACCAAACCAACACCCAAATCCCAGGAAACACATTAGAATGCATGTGCCTTCACATGTGAATTTGATGTTAAGCATCTCCCATATACTAGGTAAAAAGTCATTCTAAAGTTGAAGAAAGAAACTTAAATTTGATGTTTACTACTGATGTCAATGTGTGACTTTGCAGCCTGATTACAGTTATATTATATTGTCAAGTTGTTAGTTAGTTTTTTAATGTTTGTTTTATTTTTAATGATGCAGAATCACACTCATTATCAGTTCTGCTTGGATGAGGCATTGAATGTGAAATGAGAGAGTCACTTTGCCTGTGAGTTTCACTGCTAATTCTATGACAGAGGAATGTAGAGGCTTTGGAATGCAGCCTCTAGGGGCTACCTGAACACTCAGATATTCTCCATTTTCTCTGTGCCCTTTACTTTTTTCATTACAACCCATACCACGCTTCCTGGTCTCCATTCAATTTCCTTCAGATCTCCCTTGCCCTCTTTCAGCTCCTGCTCCCACCTTCCCTTTATTCATATAAACTCTATTTCAGGATTCACTTTGATATGATGACATCAAGCTTCTCTCTCCTTTTTTTTCTGCACAAGTATTAGTAGAGGAATCCATGCTGAGCTGAAAACAGTCACCAGTGTGTTTTCAGGAGTAAGCTTGGAAAATCTCATTTACTTGTTCTTTAAGGCTCCAGATTGTGGAAAGAAGAGCACAGTAACTATGGAGAGCACACTAGAGGTGACTTAGTGTAAGAAAAGACATAAAAGACAATGTGATGCAGGAATTCTAAAATAACTGTTACAGTGCTGCTCATTGGCACTGATTCAACTCAAGAGGAGACCGTTTGAGCACACAGCTGGAGGTGACAGCCATGTTCATCTGTAACTTTGTTAAGGTGAAGTGCTGGAGAATTCTTGTATGCAAATCATTTTGGAAAGGATTCAAATGTTGGAGTTGAGTAGAGCTGCCTGTAAACTCTACTGTAAACTTAGTATCAAATTTGTATTGAGGACCAAAAGCACTTTTATGTTGGAATATAAAGTATTTATAATGAAATCATTGTGGTGCCTCTGAACTTTCTGAATTTAAAATGGAGGAAAATGTTACTAGAGAGAAGTGAGAACTGACCAGAACCTGGCATGCCTTGTAGCTCTGGCAGTGGTCTGCTCCAGCACAACCCAGCACTGGCAGGCTTGCAGGGCTAGAAGGGAAATTAGGGTAGCAAGGGCTTTCACAAAGCAATAGCTGTAATAAATAATCCAGCCTTTTACTTCACACAGCATATCAAAGAATGTTCTAGGGCCTACATACTCCTGCTCAGCCTCCTTTTCAGCTTTATCTACGCTTGTCCTCCACCCTATCCACCCACACCTGCTCCTTTCCAATAACCCTCTGTCTTGGTTTAAAAGATAGGTGTTTTCCAAGGAAGGCAGGAATCTTCCTGGGAATGGAAAATATGACCCCCTTCTCTCCACACATTATTGTAACTTTGAAATTACGGGGCTTTCAGGCAAAGATATGGGAAAAGGAATAACAGTTCTTGGCTAGAATGTCTATATGCCAAGACAAACAAACAACAACAACGGCAGCAACAACAAACAAAACCAGGAACGCAGTAACAGCCCTCTCACGACTGCAGGCACTTTCCCCTTCGCTGTAGTTACGGTCCCAGCCGGCAGGGTCGGTGTTGGCAGAGCCTCACCCACAGTGAGGAGAAGCAGTGAAGGACGAAACTTCGCAGTGGCAGCGAATCCTCTGGGCAGCAGCAGGCCGGCACCAAAACCACAATCATCTCTCCTCCGATTCCTGAGAGAGAGGGCTGAGCCCAGCCCCTGACCCCCAGCCAAATCTCATGGTATCTCTGCACTTCCCAAGAGAATAGCCCCCAGCCACCAAGCTCACTCCCCAGCTAAGAGACTACAGCCAACTACACCCCTTCCCCCCCCTCCTCCCTGTTCCAGCCACATTTTTTGTCTCCTAAGCATAGTCATTCATCGTCTCTTAGGCAACAAATGGGAGAAAAATTCCTTGGAAGGAAAAAAAGAAAAAATCTAACCTGCAACACCTGTCTCTCCCTAGTGGGAGCTGGGGGGATTTACACAGATGGGATCTTGCTCCCCTAGGCATTGATTAAATGGCAGCACCAATAAATGCAGCACGAAAGGAGAGCAGCACCTCATCTGAGTTAAGAGATAAAGTAGTAAAGAAGTCATCAAAATGTCCTTTGAGACAGGAATTAATTTGTTATTTAACATGGCTTTTATATCATCCCTGGTGGTGTCTGCTCAGCAACAGCCCCATTTTAATGCAACCCCAAGTCTCTCTGAACAGAATGAAGTTTGGTTGGTTTTTTGTTTAAATAAACCTTACATTTAAATCCTATCAATATTTGGTACAACTGCAGATTACCTATGATCTGATGTCTGTGGTCTATGAATTTTAAAACCAAATCATTCTTGCCCTGTCTGTCACAGGATGTTGGTCCTCTGTGCTTCACTTTGGCGAGACTTTGTGGTGCCATTTGTGGCTTTTATCAAACCCCTATAAGTGATGATTTCATCTCTAACTAGGCAAGAAATGGGAGAAAAATGCCGGGAGAAAGAAAAAAAAAAAAAGGAGAAGTCCTAACCTCCAACACCCTTTTACAGGTGGTGCCTCTCACTGCCTTTGCCCACTCCACTTGTCATCTTGCCACTTGCTGAAGAGGCTTAATCGTAGGATCTGTGTGAAGCTGGTCGTGCTCAAGAGCTGGAACAGTGAATCCATTGGGACTGTGCTCAGTCCCACTGATAGATGGCTTCCCCGTGACCAGGCAGGTCTCAGGAGTGGCATGAGGTGGAAAGAACTTGAAATGTGCTGCCAGTCCAGGACCCCGGCCACCAGCCCCTACCAGGCAGTACAAAGAAGCACATTCGTTTTTGAAGAGTCTACTGAAAATTTGGCTGAAGAGCAGGAGACCCCCAGCTTTCCCTTTTGGAGACTGAGTTTCCAGACAGTCTTGCATAACAGTTTTGCTGTTCCTGAGCAGGGGAGCCAGTGTGGTGTGTGCAGCCTCCTTTATGGATTAGTCCATGTGGGTCAAGCAGCCAAACTGGACTAGTGACATGGGTCTGGAAACTTACAGCACCACTTTACACCCAGATATTCCATAAAGATTTGAAGCATGATAATGGAGGAAGGCAAACAAACTCAGGTAATCTGATCAAATTAACTTTGCTCTTCCTCTACTCCTATGGGAAGCTTGGGAGGGCTTTCCAGTGTGGAAAACAGTGCTGTTTCACCTCCTAAAGATCTTTCAATAGCTCTTCAGTTGTATACCTCTAGCTCCTGGAGAGACTGACCTCTGGCAGTGGAGAAATTTGCAGGTTATGGGGAAAGAGTTGAAGTGATCCCAGGGCGCTGGTGAGGGATGACAGCAGACTTATCTCTGGTGGGCTCAACTGATTCCCTAGCCCCCTGGCCACAGCTCTTCCCATTGCTTTCTGGCCCTTTCAAGTGCTGTTTTCCCTCCTGCTCATCATCTGTCATCACTTGGCTGCCCACAGGTTCCAGCCCCATGGCACGTGTCTGCCTTACACCATCGAAGAGCTGCCAGGCTCAAAGGTGTACACCCTGCTGCTGATGGCTGCGGTGGTGTAACTTCTTTTAATTGCTGTGATTAACCCTCCACCCCATCTTTTTCTTTATTTTATAACTAGTGTCAGCCACAGCCTCAGGTCTCTGAGTTAAGGTAGAACTGTCATCCATAATAATGTGGTTTAGAATGTTTTGAAATCAGGTTGCAGGTGTCTAGTCCAGGGAAAGATGTGCAACTAGGTGTATTGCTTTTTAAACCACTGTGATTCCTTAGGGTAAAAGTGAGTTCAGGTCACAGAAGTGCAGAAGTGCTGCTTTGTTTCATATTTGCAGGACAGCAGGAGTGTGTGAATCCAGAGAGCCTAAAACAGTTAATTTTGATGGATATGAAGGAGCTGCCTAGCATTATATGGTGCTCAGCTCTGCTAAGTTACAGTTCAGGAAAGCACTGGCAAGTTGTCTGCCACCCAGATCCTCTGCTAATTTTTTTCTTGTGCTTTTCTTTCTCTTTCATGGTGGGACTCTCCTGGGTAGCAATATTAGTGCCACAGCCATAAGCAGGCTGTACGCCAAACTCCAGGGAAGCTATTTACCCTGGCAAAAGGAGAAAGCAGGCACTGGAGACAAAGACAGCCTTGTGTAAAACTTTGTAGATTCTGCATCCATCCAGAGATTAAAAGCATCAGTTGATTTTTTCACTTCTGTTCAAGTAAGTTGTTTGGGAAACTGTTTTGTTTCAGAGGCCCAGGCTAAACTGTCCCTGTGGATGCTTCATGGTATGACCCAGTGAATCAGTGGTGTGTAGTGGGGGAATCTGACATCTATGGGATTACATTTTGAAAAAAAGAAATTATCTGTTGCACCAGCATATGCATTTGGGGAAACTATTTCTGTACTTTTGGGGAAGTCTAGAAACTCTTGGACAAACAGGAGGTGAAAGAACAGGAAGTTTTTGCTCTCTCCAGTGGAAGATCTCGCAGGTGTCAAATGCAACAAAAAGGGAGATGGGTCAAAGGAGCCAGAGGGGGTTGCACTGTACATGCTGTGTTGGTAATCTGAGCCTCATCACAGGACTCATACTAAACACCTCTTTCTGTTCAAAAAGCAGTTGGATATATCTTCAGCAGGAAAATTACTTTAGGGTTGTTTAATAACAATACAGTGTTTGGCGTTTGTACTGTTACAAACTTTTCTAAGGTATCTGCAATCATGTGCTGTCAGAAACAGGACATGGGACTGGCTGAGCTTTCATCTGGCACACCATGGCTGTGTTTGAGTTCTGTAACACTCAGAATTAAAATAGTTTCATATTAATCTTCATCTTGAACATTTATTGTCATTATTATGTCACACTCTTATATTTTCCATTTGAATAACTTCATCTTACTTTCAGACACTGCTCTGACCAAGTGCTTACTGAGACATAGCTTGGGAAACTAGAAAAAGGTGCTCATCCAAGCAATCATAATGCTGGAGTACGAGCCAAAATGCACTAAATGCTATTCACTTCCCTTTGATTAAAAGTTTTGCCTCTGGCACTTTTCAAAGCTTAATTCATTCAATTGCCAAATGCCTTCAGGTGAGAAAAATGCACTGTGAACAGGAAATCTGATTTTCTTCAGTACTAAAATGAAATTTCATGTTTAAAAAAGATAATATGCTAATTGAATTGGTGTTACTTTATACTTCCTTTAGCACATTGTTAAGGAGCCATTTGTCATCGTGTGTGAGATCTGCATTTAAGTCCATGCTGTAAGGGCAGCCTTGAACTGGAAACAGTGGGTAACCCAAGACAAGGAAATCCCTCCCCATAAAATCCTTGTGCTGAAATGTTTACTATCCTCACTGGTGATTAAGAAGAGTTGAAGAGTAGAACATGCTTTGCAATGTGACATTTTAAAATGATTCTAAACTTGCAGAACTCTTAGAGGAAAAAAAGGAGTTTATGGGTCTAACTGAAATAATTCATAGAATAAAGCATAGACAAATGTGGGCACAAGAAAACACAGGAAAAATAGTCCTAAATTATCTGGGTCATTCTCCAGGATGCTCTGAGGAGCCACTATAAATCTGTATGAATTTTCTGTTAAGGTGATTTCACAGAGCTCATATTAGCTGGAGCAAATCACTGGCTTTATAGGCACATGGAAACATATCTTATAGAAATGTATAAAAAATTGTGGGTTTCACTATAGATTTCTCCTTGCTTCAGAGACATCCACAGGAAATAAAGCAATCAAATTTAAAAACACAGCAGCTATGAACCCTATCTTTTAGACTGAATCAAAAGGATTTAAATTTTTTTCTTCCTCCATGTACTGAGGGGAATAATAATTTAGATGAAATTTCCATTCAAAATAGCTTTTACAATTTCCCCCTCCGGGAGAGAGGGAAGTCTCAGTAGGAGCTGAGAGACTACAGTGCACCAGGTGAGAAATAGCTGGTGGGAAAGTGTCATATATTAAACAAATTTCATCTCAGCAGCCCCTGCCCTGCTGAAGGTTTTAGAAAAGAAAAATTACAAGGAGTGAAGCAAAATGGTGGGAGGGAGAAAAACCTCTTTCCTACTGCTGGAGTAAAAGGAGTTCAGCTTCTGTCCTGATAAGCACTGAGGACAGACAAGGAGCAGCAAGGAGCCAAGGGAGCATTCGGCAGCTCCCGTTTTAATTTCCTCAGCAGCAGTGTCACAGCTGTGCTGGTAAAAGGAGACCAGACCCACGGAGCCAGGTCCTCTCCTCACCACTGAAAAGAGGCTGTGCTGACTTCAGATAGCACCACAGCCAACATGACATCTGCAGGAAGAAAAATGATAAAATAATCTAAAGATGCCATGTAAATAAGGGGTGTTATATATGGAGTAATGCTGTATCTGTAGCTTACTCTTGTGAAAACAAATGTCACTGCCAGAGCCCATGGAAAAAAGTGTGGATTTAGGGGAACCTCCTAAGCCTGAGAGGGAACAAAAATAGAATGTTTGTGACTCAGCCAAAAGCCAGTTAAGAAAGCAGTATTTTCACCCTCGGGGAACAATTAAGTCAATTTGAAAACCTTTAGTTTATTGCTGCAAGCAGAGGCAGGCTAATGGGGAGATTTCCTAGTTCAAAAAAAGGTACAGAGATAAAGTGATATGATATTTAGCAGTACTGAACTTCTAAAGAAATTATGTTGGACTTATATATTAATATATTTTTGGATTATTAATCCAAATACAGATTTATTTAAGCCTCTCTCCTTAAAAAATACCAGCCTAAATCATGCCAACCGACCTACCTTTATTTTGTCATATTTGATGGTAACCCATGCAGTCACTGGTACATTTCAGTGATGGTCTCACTCTTCCCCAGCCCATTATTCCTTAAGACCTATTGCTCTCTAGTGTGATCTTACAAGTAAGAAATTTTCTCCAGAAGGAGGAAAAAGGAGACAGATGACTTCAGGATTTAGTGGAGTGGCCTGGATACTCAAACTGGTAGAGCAGGGGAAAATGACTGGCAACTTTTGCATTCAACAATGTGTGTGTTTTGTCTTCAGGGACACAATCCAGCACCTTAAGTCAGACAATCAAGGGTGTTTCATATCTCATATTTTCTCTAATGCAAATGTTGCTAGTTCGCAAAAACTATGAAGACCTTTAGAGGGAAAGTCATATCATCTGGAAGAGGGGCCATATCATCCTGGGAGAGGAGAAATCAGATTACCCAGAATTGAATGATTCTCTAATGAGGAAGATGGTTCTCAGGGAAAGAAATTAACATGCCACAGGGGATGTGCATGTCCTAGAAAAATACAGACAAGGGTTTTTTTTTGTGGTCATACACCTTAGGTGTTTTGGATGTTTCATAATGGTGCTTTAGCCATGTATTTCTAAATGCTGCTAATCAGTGTCCTGAAACCGAACCATCATCACGGTATCAAAACACATCTCTTGGAAAAAATAAGTAGTAGATCTTACAGCCAAAATATATCTTGGATACTTCAATATGTTGAGATCTTCTCAAGAAGGTTTTCACTTGTCTGGAGCTTGCATGTTTTGCACATTCTTTGGTAAAGAAGGAACACACAACTGCTGCATTTTCTGGGGTCACCAAGGGCTCTGTCCTGCAGGATGGCACGGAAGGGCAGTGGTGGGGGAATGGGACTCTATGAACTTGTCCTGAAGCTATCACTGATATAAGAAAACCCCATGAAGTATTCTGAATTCAGCAGATCAGCAGATCTCTAAAAGAAACATCTGCCATTGAAAGACTTCCAGCTCAATCCTTTGCTATCATTCAAAACACTTTTTAACACTGCCTGTGAGATGGGGTGCTTTTTCACACATGAAGAGACAGAAACTTGTAAGACACTTCTACTTTCTACTGCTCTTCACATTTATTTGGTTTGGAAAATCAGAGATTCTGCAAACTATTATTGGCTGAAGTTATCTGGAGTTGATGACTGTATATGTTGTAATGTTGGCTGTACTCTAAAATCACCCCTCTCTTGCCTGAAGATTAAAGGCAACCCCAGCTCTGCAATATGATGAAGACAACCTGGTCTGGGTTCTCCACGACCTCTTTTTGGCAGGAACAGAAACCACAGCGACTACTTTGCACTGGGCACTGCTCCATATTTTGACTTATCCCAGAAAAGATGGGAGACTAATGAGGTCACATGCAAAACTGCTTGGATTGTGTTTTCTCAGAGAACACACCAAGGTCAGCACAAAGGTAAACACTTGTAAAACTGCATCCAGTTGGAAATTCATACTCTCTGTGAGCTGACAAACACACCTGATTTACTGAGAATCATGGGCTCGCCCAGGCCCCTTAGCTTCATCTTGCTGCTTTGCACCTTGGCAAGAAGTACCCACTCTTTCTTCCTTTCCGTGAGAGTCAGGATGAAAGCAGAGGGAGTCGGGCATGCAACAAGCCTGTGTAAGATAACTGCAGAGTACAATGTCTCTGCAACTGTGCTGTGAGCTCAACCAGTTCTCCAGGCCTCTCCCAGGGTGGTCCTGATGCGACAACAGCGTTGACAAATTGCACGCTCACTGAGAGAGGGGAAACTTCCATCCTTAACACGCAGCTGCAACACAGGATCAAAGGAATACCTACCTTACAGGCCACCACTGTCCTTTACCAGTACAGCCTGTTCCAAGCTGTGGCAAGACCCCCTGAATGTCCTTCAGATTCCTGATGCTGAAAATTCTCACTCAGAGAAAGGTTTTATTCAGGGAGAAAACAATACTGGCAACTCCTGGGCTCTTGAGAAGTATTTTGCAATGCTTCATTGTCTTCCACAATGTTTCTGAGGAATAACAAATTCATTAGATTTGTTTTCAGTCTTCCATAAAGTTCTCCCATTATTATGTCTCTCCATTCCTGAGCCATCCATACACTTTATACCTGCAAAATCTTATTAGGGCATTAGCTGAGGATGTTTTAGTGCATTAGAAGGAAGCAATCACCAGAGAGTGTAATGTAATTTCTGTACAGGGTAGTTCTCTGTTTACTGTCACTGGAGTAGTTAACTGGGAATGTATTTGTGACAGCAGCAGCCCAGGGCTCTGTGCTGCAGCTAAAATGAGCAGTGAGTCTGCCAAAAGGGGTGGTCCTGCCCACTTTTGTCCTTGGCCATGTTCTCACTCAGCTCAGTGAGGCAGCAGCCAGCAGGTGAGTGTGCTCAGACTGCTGAGCCAGCAGAAAACTATTACTGCAACTAAAACTGAAAGGCTTTCTACCAGATAAAGCCAAATGAATCCAGGCACTTTATAGCTCTGTGTTGTCAGATCCAACTCTGGTGAAAGAGAAAATGAGGGGATGGGACTCTTTGTTTTCAGGGCGTCTTACAGGTAAATTACAGACTGACTGTAACTTGAAACTACCTGAAACACCTTGTCCAGGATCACAGAGGAGATCTGTAGCCCAGCGGGGAAGTGAATCAGGTCTTTAAAGTCTAAGCTAATGTCCAGAGCAGGGCACCAGGCTTGTTCTCACTGTGGGAGCTGAAAAGGGACCCACCTCAGTTCACTCGATCCATTCTTCTGCTCACTCTGAGCACAGTGGAAGGGACACGCTCCATTGCTGCCCAGATGCCTTTGCCTGGGACTAGATGTGGTTAATTTCCTGGGCTGTCCAAGTGCTCCAACATGGCCAATGCCTGTGGGGGTGTGGATCTGGGGGCTGCAGGCTCTGGGGCTAGCAGGTCACAGCTGAGTGAGGTGGGACATGAGAACAGTCATGTTTTCTATAAATCAACTTTTTGTGTGTGTTTTTGTTTTTCTCTGTATCTGGATTTCTCTGGTATTCTTGAACATCCAGAGGGCCTACAGGAAGCTGCCTCCAAGACTGACACCTATCTCCTTAACCAGCTGTGGACACTGGACTTCCAAACTCACCATGAAACACTCTTGAAGGTATTGCTGCTTTTTATAGTTTCATGAATATTTCAGCTGCAGACTCCTAATGTATTCTTGGCTAGAATGTAAAAGCACCTTTTTGCTCCTTCCTGGCTTCAGTCTGAACTATGAGCCTTCCAGGCAGAACTCAAGCCCCATGTCTCCTTGATGGACTTTAGAGAGGATTAGTAATGAGTGGAATGGGCCTGTACCAACAGTTGGAAGTGGTGTAAAGCACTGATCAGTTACCTGGCCAAAAATAATGTCTGAGGAATCCTGTTATTATGGTACAAGTTACAAGGAGGAAGGAAAAGAAACAGGAAGAATCAGCAATACTCCTCAAAGAGAAGCAGAAAGCAAAGTTTATTTGCTTAAGGACTTAATTCTGTAGCCCTTATTTTGGCAATACTGCTGGTTGTGTCTTGGCACAATAAGGCCATGGAATGCTCCTTGGCAGACGCCTGGACTGGCCAGTGCAGAAGCAGCAAAGCAGGTGAGACTGCAGCTCACTAGAGGCGTTACTGCTCCAGGCCAGTCCTTGCTGTTGAGAAGAGGAATGAAGGCAAAAGGATGAAGAAAAGTGATGTTACCTGTGGTGTTATGATATTGAAGTCATGTTGAGACAAAATTTCCTCTTCCCCAGAGTTCTGCTGGGTTTGGGCATGTGTTGCAAGTGTCAGTAATCACCAGAGCCACCATGCACTGCGAAACAACCAAGTGGATGGATTAAAGTATTAATCCATTTAACTGCATAAGTGAGCAGCTGCACAGACCTGCAGCCAGCTGACATTGTCTGTACTCTTTGGTAGGGTAGGGTATCAACACACTGCTTTTCTGGCTTTTTTTTGTTTTGTTTGACAATGTAGAGGCACATTAATAATATTACTGACAATATGATCTACGCAATGCATCTGCCAAGATGAGCCAGGAAGGATTCATGCTCAAGATTCAGGCTATGCCCCCATTTCTCTCTGTCCTGGGAAATATACCTATATTGATAAAGAGTCAAGTTCCTAAGCCTAGGACATGTGTGAGACAAAGTGCATTATTGAGGCTTCCTATTTTCCTGTGTGTACAAAAGAAAAAACAGGCTCTGCTGTTTCTTTGGGTACCAGCTGGAATCCAGTTCAGGGATTCAGGCACTTGTTTCTTCTTCCCTTTCCACCTTACTTGGGCTATTAAGGTAAAAGACTGGACTTCAACTGCTGTGCAAACCACCTTTCAAATTACTTTCCCTTATGGAAAACAGCCATTGCTCCTAGCAAGTGACATCAACCAGGTGCCCAAACATTTTTGCATGCATTTTCAGTATGGTCAGCGTATTCCAGAATCCCTGGCTACATCTTTGTTTCCAAAAATGGCAAAGGAGGAGGCCTGCATATGCACCTAGAGAGATGCAGTCCTGTTTATAGATGTTCTGAGTTCAGCAACACATTACCCGTGGATTCCTAAGAGCAAGCTGCAGAACCCAACACATGTTGAAACTGTGCTCAAACTCTTAACAGATTAACAAATGCCATGTTTTCACCAGTTCCCTGAATATCCCTGGAGCAAAGAGGTGCCTTTTCATCTTTAAAGTGTCCAGCATATATTATCAAAGCGCTGCAACTGCTCGGAAAAAGGTCACATTTTATATATATATAGTTACATAAATATGTATATAGTTGCATATGATGCAGGGACAATCTTTATTTATTCCTCTGTTTTATACTTTAAAATTCCTAAAACATATGTTCAGAAATCCTTACCTTCTATCCCATATAGTCACAGGCTAGGTGATGTTGTTCCTATCTGAAATTCCACATCTTTGTGCAAGGTAACACTGTCTTGTCTTCCCTCCCTCTGTGCAATTAGGTCTTTCTCAACTAGGTCAAAGAGTTTAAAATTGGTCTCTAATTTATAGTTGCCAGAGACTTGATTTGCAGAACTACTGAAAACCCAAACTCCACTGGCAATCAGAAGGATCTGTAGGACTTAAATACTTCCCAGACTGTTCAGGGTACTCAGCACACCTCCAAAGAGAAATTCCAGATCAATGACTGATTGAAAAGTTTGCCCCACTGGCCTTACCAGATCCTCCCGAACAGCAGTGAGCGAACATTACCATCTAATGGCTGCACCTGCTAATTACAGCTATAATTCCTGCTTTAACGGTGGAGGCTGGTCCTTGTGTAAGTACTGATACACTGAAAAGGCTGTGGGATTAGAAAACAAATAATCATGGAAAGATAATAAAAGTAGTATTTATGATTTTGCAGTATCCATCAATCACCTCCGGTGGGCAATGTGAATGGAGGAATCCTGCTAAAATGTTTCTGGGTAACATGTCACAGTTGCTGCATTGATGACTACACGAGCTGCAGGCACATGAGTAATGACCACCATAAATAATAATGCAATGCATTAGTAACTGTGAAAGCCTTTTAAGATTCTAATAGTGAAACATGATTCCGGCCTCCTTTTTTTTCCTGACAGCAGGATGAAATTTCTCCCATCCCTTCCCTGGCCAATGCCATGGGTTGCACCAGTCCCAAGCTTCTCCAGAGTCCTTCTCCGTTTTGTTGCAGGCATCATCTTTGCCAGTGGGCACATCTGGAAGCAGCAGAGATGATTCAGACTGATGACTGAGAAAGCTAGGACTAGGGAAGAAAATCCTGGAAGCCTGGGTCCGGGATGAAGCTTGCTGCTTCACTGAGCTCTTTGTCAGAGGAAGAGGTGAAATATAGATCAGTATGTGCTCATGACATAGACTCGTTCTCCTTATTTCCAGCCCTGCTTTTTCTGCTGGAAGTTGCGATTTCTGCACTAGGTTTGATGAGAGGTTTACACAGCTGATGCTTTCACACTGGAGCCTAGAATGTAACACCTGACTCACTGCTGTCCTGCTAACCCTTTGTGGGAGAAAGTGACAGATGAGAGGCTCCCAAATTGGGCTGATTCTGCACTTTCCTGTAGGATGAAGTCTTTCCCCCACTCATGATAAAGGTGCTGGAAGAGCGATCCCCCAGTTTGTTTCTTGATTCCTGCAGTCTCAGCTATTGGTGTAATCCCATACAAATCAAGAGCTCAGCGTAACAAAGGGTCAGAGCCTATCACAGAAGTTAATTATGCAGCTTGCTTTGTTTGTAGGCATAGATCTCTCTGTTCCATTCCCTTCTGCCATCAAACGGATGTGCTTTTTGGACATTGCTTCACTACAGATGCTGTGCCAGAGGCTGCTCAGAGGCTCCCAGGCCATGGCAGAATTCCATGGCACCTCCTGGCCTCAGGTGAGCAAGGGCTTCCCTGTGATTGTATGAAAGCCTGGCAGCATTCCTCAGTGAGCTGTGGCATGGAATGGTTGCTCTTTGCCGATGCACAGAGAGGAAGAAGAGCACTTAAATAAACACAGAACTCTGCTACAGCCAGCACTCGCTGCTGTCCCCTTTTTTCTCAATAATGATCCCTCTGCAACCATTCCTGGCTTGCTATGCTTACAGACCCTTGAATCTCCTGTAACAGCTTCCTTCAGAGAGACTGGCCTGACTTTACATATATAATAAGCAGCATCAAATTTGCCATGGGGCCAGAATCAGGTTTTTCCTCTTAGCTTGTGCCTTGGAGGGTTTTGTAATAACCCTGATTTCCTGTGTTAGACTGGGTTGCAAGAACCATCCAGAATAAACAGGACAAGCTAACATGAATGTGGCTTTGAGAACTACAGACAAGTGTTGACTTAAAATTTAGGAAGGAACAGGTCATTTGGGAAAGTCGCCACTTAGAAAACTTAAGAAAAATTGTACTCAAGGGCATTTAAATCTGCCAGATCTGAAAGCTACCAGTGGAAAGCAGGCAATCCAGAAATGTATGGTAATGGTCATCCTTAACACTCTTCCCTACAAGATAATTTTTAAAATAATTAAGTGGTCATACATTTCCTATAGTCAGACAAGTAACAAATCTGGATCATTACAATGGTTAGGCACAGTTCAGCTCTGAACATTCAGCCTGTAAATGCTCTGTGAAGCCAAGATGTCCATGGCATTCCCCTGCTTGTATTTCCAGGTGCAGCTCCAGGACACTTTCCCATCATTGCTGACGCCCTCAGGCACTTTGTTGATGAGAAGGCTGGTGGCAGTGACACACTTGCATGATCTATGAACTCTTACTAAGGCTGAGATCAGGCACCACCAGAAGAGCTGGGTGCCTGCACAGCCACAGGACTTCATTGCTGCATGCCTGAATGAGATGTTAAAGGTAACTAGTAATTGTCTCTTAGGCGGCTGCTACATAATTCAAATGCTTGTAGTTACGGTATTTCCAGCAGCACTCCTCCTTCCTCTCCTCCTTTTCTTCCTGAGAAACTGTTGAGCTATTTCTTTCTTTGAATTCAACCTAAAACATAAAGAGAGTGATGTTGTTCCACTCTAGACTGAAAGAAAACTTATTGTGTGCTGTCTTCCTCTTCAGCAAGACCGTATTTTTTTAACAGAACAACAAGGCTGCTGTCTTACCAGCTCCATCAACTCAGTATGGAGCCTGTGATGAAAAACAGATCTGTGGCTGGGAATTTGCTACGCTGTTAAAACAGTCTTAAATCTCACTGCCTGTCTCCTATCTGCAGGCAGAGGATGACACACTCTCTACATTCAGAGTGCAGTGACCACAGATCTCTTCAGAGAGGGCTCAGACACCACCTTCACTTTATGCTGAGCACTCCATGATGGTGTATCTGGAACAGCAAGGTGGGAAATGTGTGTAGCTGCACTTAGATGTGTTGTATCCTTGCTCATGGCTCATGTTGACTCAGCTGCCCTAACACTGCAGCATAAGGTGGCTTGGGAATTTTGAGTTTCTGCATAGAATCTGCACATCAACAGTTCTTGAATACTCATTATTAGGCCTCCTTTTTAAAATTCAGAATGACTCCAAGAAGAATCAGGTGCTGTCATTTGTCCATCCTGTGGAATTGAATATAAGGACTGAACAACCCTGCCATATGCAAAAGCAGTTCTACAGGAGATTGTGTGTTACAGCAGCATGAGTGAACCCAGGGTTTATGGGGACCCAGGACACCACACTGCAAGGCTTCCCTGTCACTGAGGTCTCTTAATGCCACTAAGCTTTGGGTACAACCCTTAGACAAAGCAAAGTCAGGCATTACATCCCTCTCACTGACTTAAAATCACATCTTGTGTTTACATTTTGTCCCAGGCTGCAAAACTACCCACAGGTGAGTTTGGACAGCTCACAAGGAACTCTTCACCGGGAATAGGATGCTGGATGTTATCTACAGGCTATAATATGAATAAATCTGTACTCAGCTTCCCTCTCCTGTTGCAGAGATGTTATTTTTACCATTTTTCTATACAGGATTTCAAGAGTTAGATCAGTGTATAAAGGTACCAATATAATGGCATTTGGCTTCTTTTAAACTGGTACAAGCTAAATATAAAACCTATAGAAATTTCAGAAAAACACTGACTGTATAAGGAGTTTATTGTACCAGCAGAATAAATCCATATCCAGCCTGATGTAGGTGGTTTTCCCAATAAATAATAAATATGTGGCTCGGGGAAAGACATCTTTGAGAAAAGCAAGATCCAAGTCAGGGGTTTTGATCAGTGTGAAGGCTTCACTTCAGTGGGGTTTAGTGGTGTTCTTTCTTTTTTAAGTTTGATAACTGTAATTACTGCATCCTCTGGTGCTCTAAAATCAATCTGGAGTGCCTAATAATTTCGAAATATGCTATTAAGTAGGAGATAGCAGAGTATGGCCTGTTTCTCACCCCATAATAATTACTTGGCACTTGCTTTGGGCAATTTCAAAAGAGTGATTGATATTTTGGCAATTTAAGTCGTTAGGTTTTGATTATGTGAAAAGGACATTTGTATGAACAGGTCTCCATGGTGACTTGTGTAACACATTCTTTCTAAAATATTTTGGTAAACTGCGGGTCATCAGAGCACACAGATCCCATTTGGGGATCCCTTTTGTTACCAACCAGGAAAGTCTTTATGATTTTTTAAACTATTTCTGCTACTATTTATTTCTAAATAATTTTCTGTGTCTTCCAAGGTTATGAACACAGGTTTGAGCCCATAAGGATGGGAGAGCCAGTGGTAAGGATATCTAGCCTGGGACTTGGGGGAGCCCTTTTCCCTGTTCTGCCATACTTCTGGGATTTCAGGGATATTGCTGAGACACCCATTGCCTTTGCTTTCAAATAGTAAGGTAGGGATACCAGCATTACATTACTGTGCTTTACCAGGATGAATACACTCACACAGTATGGGACAAAGAACATGTAGTGCCTTACATATGCTGAATACCATTTTTTCATGTTCCTAATCAACAGACTGTTGAGAGATACTAGTTGTCTAGCATAAATAAGTTTTAAGTAGACTGAGTTACTGAGTTATAATATTGTGTGATTTATTTTTTGCTTTGCTTGCTTAGCATGAGCACCTGGATTACACAGCTACTCTTTCCACATCACAAATTGATGGGGAAACTCAGAAATCCATTTATTAAGTCTGCCAGATAGCAGAAATTATTGGTCAGAGATTTGAAAGCACTATGAAAAGATTCTGTGCTCACGGAGTAACTCGGGAACAGATTCATAAAGTGCAAGGAGATGCTGAAGGGAGACAATCACCCTTATCCTCTATGAAGTGTTCATTATCGCTTACTTCAGGAGCTTGTAGGCTCTTTACTGGGACATTTTTCCCGTTTTCTGTGCCATCCCTCATTGTACATGAAGGAAAGAGCGATGGGGAGGGCATCGAGCTGGGGTTCCCTGTCGCCACAGGAGGCAAGGTGGGCAAACCCTTTGAAGAGTAACTGTCTGAGTCCTCAAACTGTATCTACCGGAGCAAAATGAATTGTGTGAATAATTTGTAACTCTGGCTCGGTGCCCGGCGCCAACCACGCCACACCCAAGATGGCGGCCCTGCCCTCAGGGGCGCTCCTGACGGCGCCCTCCCTGCCCCGCCCGCCGTGCGCAGTCTTACGGCTCCGGGGGGAAACGCGGGCGCTTATGGCCGCACCGCCGGAAGCGGCGGAAAGGTTTCGCGGGCGGACCCAGCAGGGCGGAAGTCGCTGAGGCGAACGGGGGTGGCGGCGGCAGCGAGCGACGATGAACAACAAATTCGACGCGTGAGTGTCACCCCCGAGCCCCCCCGGCCGACCCCCGGTGCGGGGCCTGCACGGCCCCGAGCCCCGCTGGCTCTTCCCGCCGCTGCCCTGGCGCCGGGCGGGCGAGACGCGATGAGTCACGGGGCTACTCACAGCCCCGTCCCTGCAGCCGGGGCCCGGCCCGGCCCCGAGGGGACGCGGGACCGAGGGGTGTGGGTGGTGGGCCGGCGGCAGTCCCGCACCGGGGAGTCGCGGGCCGCCTCGTGGCCGTGCTTGTCTCTCGTCTTTTCCGGCCCTTCGCAGGGAATGGGGCGGGCGGAGAGACACCTGTGGGGTGCTGGGTGCTGGGGCTGCCTCTGATGTGCTGGGGGGCGTGGGGAGCAGGGTGGGAGAGAGTCAGCAGAGTTACAGTGACAGGTCTTCATGTCGGCCTCCTGAATTGCAGGGAACCCTAACAAGTAACTGGGGTTTCCTGCGGCAGATCAGTATCTAGCACAAACTACTTGAGTTTGTTCCAAAAAGCTATTTCATGGTTCGCTTCGGCATAAAAGAGTGTGCCCAAGATGCCTGTGATGGGCATGAAAGTAGAAGCAGTTTTTACTGTGTGGGTTGTCAAGTGTAGATTTCCAAACTCTGGTGGCTCCTGTACCGTGGAGGAGCTTTGGAGCAGAGACTGCCTGGGCTTGGTACGAACCTTCTCAGCTGTGTGATGGCTCTCTTTGTTGTTTTTCTTCACCAGATTGAAAGATGATGATAGTGGAGACCATGACCAGAATGAGGAAAATAACACACAGAAAGACAGTGAGAAGGAAAAGAATGATCGTGAGAAACCACAGAGTACTACCAAGAGGAAGGTATGGTGCTGGCATCTGCAATCCACTGCCGGGGCATGGGAGTCAGTCCTCAGTTCAGGGATAAGGAAAGTATGTCTTGGGAGGGCTGTGGTCTCAGTGCATTGTTACTGCTGCAGTGAAGACAGAGGGACTATGTTCGTTTTCAATAGTTTGATGTAACTGTTGGAGGTCTCTAATCTGAGGGGTGAATGCTGCCTTCACTAACATAGCTAGTACCCTGCCAGGCTTTGGAATGGAAATGAGAAATAAAGCTTTATTTTCCTCCAAAAACATTTGGAGGAGGGCATGGGGAAAGGACTCCCTGTCTGACAGGGCAGTAGTGGCTTGAAGGTGGTATAGCAGGCAGTGTTTGTGCCACTGCTGAAATAACTTTTAAGATGTGTCCCTGTGTGTTGTGTAGCCTGGTCAAGAAGGCATAAAGCATATATCTCTACTGGGTTTTCAATATTATGTTTAGGAAAACTGTCTGCTCTGTCTGAAGTAATGCAACCCTTGTAAACTTGCCATAGTCAAGAGGAAAGTAGAGATTTAAGCCCTGGTAATTCCTGTAATAGTATCAAGTAGTACAAGATAAGGGCTGTGATTGGGGTTTTCTCTGTAAGTTTTGACTCCTTGCTAATGAGCTCTCATTAGCGTCTTTTGTGCTCATTAGAAGCCTTTTTAATCAGAAATCAGTGTTTTGGTAATTGAAAAGTGATCGCTGCCCACTGCTGGTGACGGTTTCTGCCAAAGCTGACATAACAAGTTCTAAGATTAATCCTCACAGAGCACTGGGGTGTTGGTTGCTTAAGGCAATTGGTGTCACCAGAGAGTTTTAATTGCTTTTGAATCATGGTTCATTATAAGTGGAGTTTATCCTTCCCAGAGGAGGAGAGTGTCTTTTTTTTTTTTTTCCTTAATTTGAAAAAGTCAAGGGTCTCACATTGCCCTTTTTAGTTTGTCTTTTTGTTTTCCTTTGAGGCACAGTTATGGACCAAAAAAAATTCAGTAATGGTGCCTCTGATGGCTTGAATGGTTGCTTTTATACGCTGTAAATGTAATTTTTCCCATTCCCCTTTTTAGAGGAGCATATGAGGGGTAAACAAGCTTTTCTGTTGTGCAGGCTGTGGTCCCAGGGCCAGCTGAGCACCCCTTGCAGTATAACTACACCTTCTGGTACTCCCGACGGACCCCCGGGCGGCCCACCAGCTCCCAGAGTTATGAACAGAACATCAAACAGATTGGCACCTTTGCCTCCGTGAGTACCCCCCTGCTGTCCCTGTGTCACTTGGGCACAGCCTGGTCCTTGTGGCTCGGTCCCTCTGTGCTGGCTCTGTGCACACATAGGCCGTGTTCATGGTGGCAGGAGCAGAGGGCAATGAGTGATTTGCCAAGGCAAATGGGCTCTTGAATTACTTACAGCAGGAGATGTGTCTTTAGCACTTTTCCTCTGCCCTGTGCTGGACCTCTGTGCATGGTGGTAGCTGGAATAATAATAGAAAAAAAAAAGAGCAGCCCTGTAGTTCAGTTATGGCTGCAGCAGAACTGGACAGGTCAACAAGAGAAGAAAGGAACAGCTTTTCTGTTCCTTTTCTGTAAGGTCCCCCCTACACTTCACCCACATTCCCACCACAAAGACTGTGTTTGGAATAAGCATCTGGTATGCTGTATTTGCCAGCACCTGGTGGCCTGTTGTCTGTCTGGAAGTGATGGACAAGGTGCAGTTTGGTGTTGCAATCAAGTTCATTAAAAGGCAAATTGCTCTTCCTTTCCCCTTCCACTCTGTGGTTGCTTGTTCCTGGAATAAACTTGAGCGTGTCCTGAAAAGGCGGTGTTGGGTTTTTGTGTGGTGCTGGCAGAGTAAAACCTCCCTCAAGAGCCCGAGATACATAAGCAAAATGAGTCCCCATTACTGTTCTAAAGCCCAGGAAGTCTGTTGGCTGTTTTCTTCCTTTTTGTTTTCAATCTGGTATTTGCCCAGTTTTTTCAGGGTCTCTTACAAATGTTAATTTTGCCCACCAGTATATGTCATCTGTAATATGAGAATTTATAAAAATACCCCTTTATTCCTTCTGGAGACTGCATAAAAATGTGCCTGTCCAAGCAGCTGGGTTGTGTTAGTGCATCCACACAGGATAAGAGTGGGGAGAAGAGCCTGTTGTTGTGGGTAGTTACTGCTCCTATTACCCTGTGTGAGCAAGTACTTTCAGTTCACATGAAAAACGTGGCTGCCACTTGATGATCTGGCAATAACTTTTCAATCTGATAAATCAGTGTAGGCTTAACATTGATTTTTAGCTCCTTAGAGGAAAAGCATCATGTTGAATATTCTGTTGTCTGCTCTTTGCTACAGAGAATTTATGGGAGCCATTATAGGCTGGAAGTGCTGCAGTTCTGTTAGGATGGAGAGAGACTGGTCAGCATATCTGATGATGTGTTTGGGTCCAAATTCTGTTTAAGGAAATTGAAGAGTAAACTTCACAAAGAATTGTCTGGGCTAAGTCTGCGTTCAGATTTATTCTTGGCTTTTCTGTGGAAAGCTCTAAAAGCTGTGAAATGTGAACCACTAGAGGGCCTGTTCCCTCACTGTGGGAGTGTGATTTCCCTATGGATGTTCCGTCGTGCCTGACAAAAATAGATTGCTTCTGACCCCTCCTCAGTCTTGGTTCATAATTTTATTGACTATAAAAGCAAATTCCAGCTTGGATGGCAGAGGTCACAGATTGGAGCGGAATTCCAACTGCTGACCAAGTCATTAAGGTCTCTGATAAAGTACTTGGGGTGATGTCTGACCCCTCCAGCTGCACTGCTGGTCTGCTTAATAGCTATTATCTTACTGAGTAGAGTCTTCTTAAAATATGGAAATTAGTATAATCTCTTCCACTGCCTTGTTTTGTTTTAAAGATCCATCCTCTCTCAAATCCTTTCTTATCCAGAGATTCTCAAAGGATAAATATGCTATTTTTAAGAACTATAAAAGATAAGTCCCGTGCCTTACAGTCAGATTATCTCAAGCATACACAGGGGTGCCAGAATGGAACTGGTCAAAGTGAAGTTGTCCGTACCATGGCAGATTGTAAAAGGAAAGTAAGTTACTTAAATAAAAACTCTGAATAGTGCCTCCCAATCTTAAACTAGCAGAATGTATATTTTGTCTTAAAATCTGCATACAGTAAAATTAAATACAAAAAATGTCTCATTTGGAGGCTTCTGCAGTTTCCATGGTCACAGAGAGCAGTGGTTATGCAGGGTAGAGAGGCTTGGCTGTAGCTGATGCATTTGATTGTATATCATAATCACTGGACATATCCAATGATTGAAAGTTTGGGCAGTAGGATTTACAAGACATGTTTGGAACTGTTCTCCAGAGCAGCTGTTACCTTAGCACAGATTACTTCAGACAAACACTGAGTGACATTAGAGGCACCTATTGAATGTTTCAAGTGGTCACCTGGTAATGGAGCTGGTCAGAAACAGGCACCCAAGCTCTGACGCTACTACTGCCTTTTGTATTGCCTAATCAACACCCTGGTGACAAGAGAGTAGAACAGAAGAGGCGGGGGTGACTCTGGAGAGCTGGTGTAAAAATGGAAGCCTGTTTCTCTGGAAATCTTGACTGTGAACAGTTTGAGCAGCCTCATCGTGTGGTTCGTGTTGTTGCAGGTGGAACAGTTCTGGCGGTTTTACAGTCACATGGTACGTCCTGGGGACCTGACAGGCCACAGTGACTTCCATCTTTTTAAAGAGGGCATCAAACCCATGTGGGAGGTGAGTTTGAGCTCTTATTTCTGCCTTGATATTTTCCCACAATATTTTGGAGGGAACCCTCTACAGTGGAGGGAATCTTGGCATTAAATGGCACACCATTGGATTTTCTTGGGTGAAAAGCTTTTGTCTGGGTTTCCTGTAAACTTGTCCTCAGAACTCTGTCCTATGTAACCTAACAGTCCTGCTGCCAGAGAGGGAAGATGGGAAAGATGCTGGCTGCACCCCCACAAAGGTTTCTGAACTGCCATTGCCAATGGAGGGATACCCCAGCTAAGCTCTGTGCCTCTCAGTATAGGCACTTGCCTCTTATAGCTGCCTCCAGTGACAGCAGTGCAGGGCTTTCCTCTGGAAGGACTGGACCTCTCCAAGTGGAATTCAACAAAGCTTATGAAGACCAACTCTCTTTTTTCAGTCAAGGAAGGCAGAGGTGCATATGGTTAGAAGCCTTCACACAGAGCTGGAAATGGAAAAACAACTTAGCGCTTTAGTTTGCTTCTATTTCTATCCAAATCTGTTAAAAAATTTTAAAAAATCTTTGCCCAGCTAATCATTCTTCCAGTTCCTGGCCTGCTTCCAGCAATGACCAATAGCATTCGCAACATGAGGATTTTATGTGTTTCTCTGAAGTACCTAATTATACTGCTTGGTCCTGAGAAATTTATATGTGACCCTTGTTGGCAATTATTTTAGGCAAGGTGTTTTATAGCCAGTTACTGCAAATACAATTTATATAAAATGTTTAACCCTCTTTGGACTCCTGGTGAGCAAATTCCTCAGTCAATGTGTCGACCAGAGAGTCCCCAAGTTAATGATATCAGAATTTCTATAAAGCGTTTCCCGGTAGCCGTTTTTAAGATGGGGGTGGAGAGATTCTTTGGTCTTTTTTCTTCTGTCCCTAATTCCTTCTTATATTTCTAGAAGAGGACCTGAGATCTCATTTCTGGCCTTCCACTGCTGCGTGCTTTGTAGGGCTTTGTTGATGCTTCTTTCTTTTCCAAACCAATCCTTAGTTACTGTCATTCTGGTGGGCACATATGTGCCTGTGTGTAGCTCTGATCTTTTTCTGCATCCATCTGTGCCTTTTCTGGTGAAGTCAGAAGCACTAAGCATAATATTCCCTGGTGATTTACTGGGCTGCAGATCATTATTATTCTGGTAAAGGAAAATCAAATGCTTGACTGAACCGAAGCTTGTTTAACCTGAAAGAAAACTAACAACAACCATAAAGCACATGATACAGCATCTGCCTCCCAATCACTGCTCTCTCTGTAGCCTTGAACCTGCTTAAGCCACCTTTGAGATATTTTTAACAGTATCACTGTCTCTTCTTATGCCCATTAGTCATTGTGGAAACTTTGAAGAGTTAAACCCAACTCCCAGTCTAAAGGCTGTGATGTTCACAACTTGGAAAACAAGAGCGCTTAACAGAAAGTTTGCTTCTCACGGGAGTCTGCCACATTCCTAGAACTTGTGTTTATTTGGATGGCTCCTGTCATGCTTTGAGGTTTGTCTGGAGCTGACGCCTTCCCCTTTCAGTCCAGCACATACCTGAAAAGTAGGAGTCAGGTGAATGCTGCTGTTATGCTGACACTTCCATGCTTCCTCAGGATTGCTTCTTTAGCACTTGCTGTCTCTGAGAGAGCACACAAATGTTTAGTTTTATCTGACCCCTAGAGAAGCTTTAAGGCTAAAATAAAATTAACTTTATTTCATTAAGAAGGGTTGGGCTGCCTTGTCTGGCATCTTTAAGGTGAGTCCCAGCTTGGCAGAGGGGATTGCTGGGGATTTGGAGAGGGATGTCCTGTTTTATGCAGTCCCCCCGAGTCAACCTTTGTTCTCTGTTTCTGTCCTAGACCTGTCTTCCCTTACCCTTCCTAACTGCCACCTCTTTGACTTGTTCCTACCTCTCTGTCTTCAGCTTTGGATGGAAATTTGTTCCCCTCTCACCTTGTAAGATTTCCCAGCTCCAGTGTTGTACCAGAGAATGCCACAGTGTTCTGCACAGAGGAGGAGCTGCTCTTTGACATAGCTGTGCGTTCTGGGGAGCAGGGGAGGCTGTAGCAGTTTCCAGCTTTTTGTCAGCTTCAAGATACAGAATCACAATATTGAGGTGACAGACTGGGTGCTTAGCATAAATTTTTTCTTTTATTCTCTCCCTTCATTTTGTTTATTTCGCTGGGTCACCACAGTCTGGAGCAAACATTCAGTTGTACGATGTGTGATAAATGTCAGTAGTTCTCAGAGAACAGGGTGGTCCTTTCCGTGTTAACACAACTTGTGAGCCCATTCCTGGAAATGCGGAAGGAAAATGTTTATCAATTTTTCGCTTGCTTTTAAAGTACCACTTTGCAAACTCTTTCCTGGCCTTCCATGCTCTGGGATGAGGGGGTTCTCCTGTTTTACAGTGATCTTGTTTTACAAGCAGAACTACATATACAGTGGATTAGACAAATGGTGAATGAGTCTCAGGTTTAGGAATAGTTTTAAAGTCCTTGCCTCTTGGTCTGTTTGTGCAGATTGGTAGGCTGGTGTTAGTCTTTGCTAGTGGGATCAAAACACTAGAACTCAAGTCTTCAGAGCATAGAACTTTGTCTGGAAGGCTGAGGGCCATTGTTTCAAGTACTTTGTATTCAAAGTAAGTGGTTTTCCTCTGTCTCTGCTTGTATGGAGAAGTGAAATAAAATGCTTTTGCTTGAAAATACCTCCCTTGCCCCACCCAATCAATATCTGCTCCTGTTTGTGGCTCTGCTGTCTTGTGGGCAGCAGAAAAATAGCTAGGAGAAAACAAATCAATTTATTTCCCCTCTTCCTAGGATGATGCCAACAAAAATGGTGGTAAATGGATTATCCGTCTGCGGAAGGGCTTAGCGTCACGGTGCTGGGAGAATCTTATTCTGGCCATGTTGGGAGAGCAGTTCATGGTGGGGGAAGAAATCTGTGGGGCCGTCGTCTCTGTCCGATTCCAGGTGAGTGCTTGTGAGAACTGGCCCGTGCTGCCGTGTGGCAGGGCTGCAGAAAGTGCCCCGTGCTCACCCCTTCCTCCTGTGCTATTCTGCAGGAGGACATCATCTCCATATGGAACAAGACAGCCAGCGACCAGGCCACGACAGCCCGGATACGCGACACGTTACGAAGAGTGCTCAACCTACCTCCCAACACCATCATGGAATATAAAACCCACACCGATAGCATCAAGTACGTGTGCTGGCCAGGGGGGTGCTGCAGGTTGCATGCGTGCTCGAGCAGCTCAGTGCACGGTGCAGGCGTCGGCAGAAGTGCTCGTGTGCGTTAGGGCTGTTCCTGCAAACTGAAGTGCAAACAGCAGCAGTTGTTGCCAGCGCGCTTTGAAAGCCAAATTCCTGTGTTGTTGTCGTGCTGTTGTTAGGGGTGTTTGGTTCTATGAGCAGAACCTTTTTCTTTTTAAGTATGTGATCCAGGGTTATTTTAACAATCTACCCAGCCTGTCACTCAGGCTATGGGCAGCCCAGGGTGGGACTGTGGCTTGATATATTCAAAGACAAGATTGCAGTAGGGGGGCGGGGGGGGACAAATCATTTGAATAAACAGAGATTCTGGGGAATAAAGTGCGGAAGCTAACGGGGATTTATAGTGCCATTAGACTTATAAATGGTCTTGGGAAAGTGCTGTGTGAATTTACAGTGCTGTACAAATGATTTCTAATCATAATAAACGTCGTATATTAAGTCTTCCAGGCCCTGGTGACAGAGGCTCTTTAACAAGACTAGAAGATCATGGTACACAGAGAGGACAGCTGTATTTTTAAATAAATGTATTATAGCTTACCATATCAGGCCATTCAGGGTGACTTTTATTTCCCACAAAGTGACGAAAAATTGCACATATAGGTATTAGTTAGAGGTGAGTAATATGTTGTTTTTATTTTTTTCTTAAGTGTATTATAAACCAATACACTGATTAGGTCATATTGGTTAAATTAATACTTGAAAAGGTGCACACAGAAAAAAAGGTGAAACAAATGAATAAGACACTGATGGGGCAGAGAGCTTTCTAATCTTGCCTGTAATGAGGGTACAAATATCTTTCATTACTTTCTTTTATCATGCTGGCTTGTTCTTTCCACGTAACCACCCTGTCATCAGTCTGCTGTCAGACAATTTGATGGGATCAATCCTGGTTCTAGCAGACAGCTAGCTTCCAGTTTTGAGTGTGGGTCACTGGTAATTATACAGAGATCTCGTTGAAACTGCCTGTAGGCATCTAGTGTTCCATGTGGCCCTCCCTCCTGTGTGCATGTGAAAGAGAAGAGAAGGAGATTATTTTTTCCGTGATTTTGCCAGTAACGTTTCTCATGCACTTTTTGCCAGGAGAGGGCACTATGGACTCTCTGTCCATGTTGGGAAACAGCAAAGTGCTCGTGTGGACACACAACAGAGTATTTTACTCCTGTTCAGCAGCAGCAGACTGCAGACTGTGGTGATGCGGCTCTGTGGTGAGAGCAGGGAGGTGTTTGACTTCTCTCAGTCTCTGTAGGAAAAGCTGTGTATGAAGCCAGCTGTCCTAAGCTGTGGTGGTGGTTCATGTAGCAAGTGTAGAATGGGAATGATGTGGCCTTTCCCTTGCGGGCTATCGCGACCAGCACTTCCTAGCACAGAGAATGCTGCTATAGCAATGTTTGTTCTTGCTCTGGCAGGTGTAAGGCCCTGAGTGATGGTGCATCCAGTAGTGTGGCCTCATTTCCCTACACCAGTGTAACATGCTGTGCTTGCTGCCCTCTCTTCCTGCATAGCATCCAAGTTTCATTTTCTGCTGCTGACATGTGGTGCAAAATGAGCTTGTCTGAGAATAACAGGTGTTGGAGGTATCAAGTTTAGTAGCTCAGATTACAGCTGGGAGCAGTTCTTAAATAGAGGCTGACTGGCTTGTCTCCCACTTATTCTTCTGTGGGTAGGAGGGTTAGTCAGGAATTGCTTCGGTGATGTCTCAGTCAGGTAGGTCTAAGCAATTAACCTTCTGCTGTGTAGGGCATCATGAAAGCCCCTTTTTTTCCCATTGCCTTGCTCGAGCTGCAGTCTGATTGCAGAGCTCTCCAGCACCTCCTTCCAATGGCACTGGTGTAAATTCAGAGCAGAACTGCTGTCAGTGGAGTTTCTGTGTAGTCATGCACTGACTAACTTCTTCTTGTGCCTCTCTTGCCTGGTACCAGCAGGCAGCAAGGGGCAGCAGTTGCAGAGAGGTGACGGTGGCTGCTTTGTGATAGAGAAGAGCAGGACAGCCCCAGCTTTCAGTCTGAGTCTGCTTGGCTTAGCTTCATATCATTAAGGTTCTCTCACTAATGAAGAATCTCTTGTGTAACTAGTTCTATCCTCCATAAAGTCTGGCTCCTTTTCCTCGCCCATCTATCAAGTCCTGTTGAAATACTGTCCGTCATGAATAAACTCCACTTATGCTGCACATGTACCATGTGATTTATGACTCGGGAGGGCTTTCTAGCCAGCACTCTATATTCACACTCTGGCTGTGTTTCATGAAAAGATCTAATGGAAGAGCTGTGCTCTAGGCTTTGTCAGGGCTGCCTTTCGAGGGGGGCTCGTGGCATTTTTCATTTGTATGGGCTGCATCTCTCCACTAGAGCTCTGCTCATGTGCGGGGTTTGATTGGCATTGATTGTGCTTCAGGGAAGGGAGCATGCTTAGCAAGAAAAGAACAGGCGTTCCTCAAAACCTTGACTTTTAGGTAGTGAATTGACCTGGATTAGCTTTTGACACACTGTAAATGAATGCTTCTGTAGAAATTGCTAGCATGCCTCTCACTGTGGAACCTGAGCCCTGTGTTTCAGGTTTTATATATTCCTTTTGTGATGATCATTTCATATTAAATCATTTCTAGACACCATTTTTCATGAGTTGTCAGTGAGGCTGCAGCCCCCTTTGTTTCAGAAGGTGGTGGTGCTGCCAAGCTGCGTCTGAAAAGTACCTGTTGCGTCACAGCAATTCCAAGGAGCTGTTCTGCATTCTGTCCTTCCTGCTCTCAGTGATGGGGCTTGTGCATTTAGCTAGATAAGCAGATCTTTCATTGCAATTTTCCTGTGTTTGTCCTTTCTCTTGCTTGTGATATTGACAAGCTGCCTAAGTCCCAGCGAGTAGAAGGGTCAGCCTAGTCTGTGTGAATTTCCAATCTTGCTAGGAGAGCTAGAACAATCTCTTGGACTCTGCTTAATTCCAGGGGATTTATAGTACCTTAGACATTACAGTGCTGAGCACCTGAAGAGAACATACGTGACATTTTATGGGCTACCTTGTTTCAGTAGCTGGAGAGAAATTGCTTCTCTTTGTTCCCTCAGAGGTGCACTGAGAGAGGTGCCTTCAGATGCAGTGAACTGCTTAATAGGTTCAGTTCATCAGTGTTGTTAACGTTGGAGGTGACATGGTCCAGAAGTGACAGTGGCTTATGGACAGTGGTACTTCCTGTGGCTTGGAATTAAAGGAAAAAAAAACCCAGCCTCTTTTGCTGCTGTAGGAGGTGCACTGTGCTTTTTTGAAAGCATGACGTTGCCAACCACAGCCTGGCCATGTCTCAGTGAAGTCACTGAAAATATTCAGGTATCTGTAATGAGTGAACTGCAGTTGGGAGAGGGGTGAAGGGGAAGCGATCACTTTCACGTTTGACTTTTGAGCGTTGCAGCATGAAGTTCTTGGCTGCCTTGCGTACACCTTTGCCCTGCCTGGGCTTATCAGCCTTTCTTTTCCACACTGATAACTATGTGGTCAGTGACCGTCTCCTTTGCTGAGAGCTCTCACCCCCAACACTGTCCAGGAATCCCAGGCAAATCCAGCAACACTGCTTCCAATGCCATGAGAGACCAGAGCAGTGGCCATCAGCAGGTTGCCACTGAGCAGGCTGGTGTGGAAATGTTTTGGTTGCTGTGTGACATTATGGATTGTCCTGTCAGCTCTAAAGCAAGGCTGCTTTTTCCGAAAACAAAGCTTCGCTTATTCGTGAGTGCCTGCTGCAGTGAGAGCTGAGCAGGGTATAAAACTATCCTTTCCTTTCAAAGTCACCACTGATAACTAATGGGATGGCTCGAGTAAATGAGAAGAATAGTTGATCTTAATAGAGCTGGCACTGGGTTCATTTCACTGCAGGCAGTTGGAGGAAATGGCCTCAGACTATATTGGAGGTAGGAAACAAGAGGATATCCTATGGAGGGAATAATGCACTGTAAGAAGACTGCAGGGGTGAGATTCTCAGGACAAAAACAGGAATGGCAAAAAAAGTGAGGAATTAGGAAGAGAAATCCCTGTGGAAGTGGCAGGTGTTGGGCAAGAAGATCAGTGTTTTTGAGAAAGCTGGTGGTAGGGTGCTTGTGAGGTCTCCCTTGTCACAGCAGAATTCATCTAATTCTGTAACTATTGTGGTTTTACAGCACTGGTTTCCATTTGCTTGCTAATTTCCAAAACCTTAGGACAATGCTGCTGTTCTACTTGTGTCACCTGTGCTTTTGACTGTGTCTTAAATGGTGTGGGCAAGGTTAATCTTGCCTAAAGAGAGATGGTTTGCAGATGGGACCCTCACACATTGATGCCTGTCAGGGGAAGGCAGGTTGTCTTGGGACTTGCCAGCTATAGAGCTGCATTGTTTCACCCTCATCCATTCAAGTCTGAGAGCAGGAATAAAATCTAGAGAACAGTGAGGTTCCAGGTCTGATAGCTGTCCTCTTCTCCTGAGTCTCTGCAATACTGGCTTAATTAATCACTCCATTCTCCAATTCCAGTAATGTTTCCAGGTGCTGCAAGTCTAAGAGCACTGGCATAGACCTGGTCTTTGAATTGATGGATTCATTGATTCATTCTCCATCACCATAATATGCTTTATTCAGAAGTGTCCATGACTTTGTGAAAGGCTTCCTTATCTTGGTGGCCTGTCTCTTACCAAAGAAGTGTCTATAACCCATTTATTTCATGTTTTTTTTCAAGGAGGTCAGTTTAGTTGTGTTTATTAAGTTGTGCTATATTGCCTTTGCTACAGGTACTGCCAGATAGGTGAAAGAATTATTTCAGGCTAGAAGGATATCCTAGATTTTTTTTTCAAGCTGTTAGTCACAAAGTTCTTGTCTGGATGTGAACAAATTCCAGGGGAAGCACCCAGGAAGAGGCTGTGCTGCTCTGGACACCTGCAGAGTGTAGTGAGTGGTCAATGTGCTGGGTGGTTCCACGTGGGCTGGCAAAAGAGACAGACCTTGGTGCCCTTTGTAAGGTACCATAAGTGCACTCTGAGCTCTCTGAATCCTTTCTTAGCTGGGGAAGATGGTAAGGAGCAGGATTGCACAGAGAAATACTGGAGGCAAACTGCTAGGACTTAATTGAGGATGTTTGCAGAAAACAGCTAGCGCTGCTTGCACAATGATGATTTGGAAAGTCCCTTGAAGCAGCTAAGACTGCCCTTCCTCTTTTTGCTGGAGTCTTCCTCTTTTTTTTTTCCTTTTTTTTTTTTTCTTTTTGGGGAGATAATGGCTTCTTTTCTCATTTTTTTTTCCTCCAACTTACTTGCTGGGGCTAAAGGGAGCCCTGTCTGAGTCCTGACCCTGGGCAGTGGGGAAGATGATGGGAAGTTTCAACAGTTGTGGGTCAGGAATGAGTGTGGAAGAACAGCTCTGGCTGGCTTTATTTAGCCTGCTAATGTTTCCATTTCCCATCTGTTCAATGGGAATAATCTAAGTGTTGGGGATCAATTCACCGAGTATCTGATCGCTGTGCAGACAGTATGGCAATAAGGTACTAAAAATGTCTATACATAAAAATAACCTCTTAGACTCTCTGGCACTGTGCCTTCGGCATGTCACAGGTCATAAAGATTCTGCCAGATGAAATTAACTGGCAGCCTTGTTCGGTATGGAATGAGAGCAGCTTGCTCTCCTAGCATAGTTTAGGTACATTAGGGCAGACACATCCTGGTGGATTTTTTCAGTCAAGTCAGCATATAGTTGGAGTCATTAGTACTATAATATATATGAGGGTCTTGAATTAAAAATTCTTGGCTGGAAGAGCTTTTTCTCTCTCTCTGGGAGGACAGAGATGAAGGATTGTGTGCATGATGTTATTGGGATGTTGGAACAAGGAACTCCTTAGTTTGAAAGGGGTAATAAATTATCGATTATGTTGACAAATAATCTGCCCTTGTGTTCCTTCTGCTGCAAAGTTACAAGTTTGGGAGAGCTATGGGAGAGGAGAGAGAGATGTGATTGTAGGTGATGGGAATGTGTTAGAAATACAAGGGAGGCTGGAGGGAAGACATGAAGGTGGAGACTTTTTGACATGAAGGTGGAGACTTTTTGACAAGTCTGGAGATGTGCAAAGCTTACCAACAACTAAGAGGGCTTCAGATTCAGAGTTTCTCTTCTCCCTAACTTTTTTCTGGAGAGAGGCTGTTGAACCCTGAGGTCTCTGTGTTTATTTGGGCTATGACTTGCTGGGAAAGAGCATGTGACACCTGAGCTGCTTTTGCAAATGCTGTTTGGGAGCTTGACTTTGAGGCTCAGGTAAGAGCCAGGTTGGTGGTCTGGTTTTGGCACAGGTGCTAACACAGGGTTTCCATTTCTGGACTCTCCTGTTGTGTTGCAGTGGCCTGATGAGGCAATGCACAAAACAAAATGTGAGGTAGCTGAGAAGTACCAGCAAAAAAATCTAGAGGGTGGTCTGAGTTTGATTGACCTGGGTTCCCTTTAAGGTCCCTCCAGCTCCATGGGACTCTGTGGCTTCAGTACATGGCTTGGCATGTGCTGTAGGCACCAGTACTGTTTTGCTGGGCATGGAGAACTATGAGGTTCCTGGATGACTTTGATCCCAGAAGATAATAGTCATGCTCACATTAACCTCAGCATCTTTTCCCTGAGAGGGTTTTCACTATGCTGCCTTCATAAAACCGACAGCAATTTTTCAGTCTGCTGCCTTCATCCATCAGTAATGTTCTCCACCAGGGAATGCAGTGTTAGGCCTGTCCCTCGAACTTACCTAAAAACATTTTTGTTTCAAATAGCTGTGATGTTTTTACTGGATCGTCATTAACAATGCAGGTTTACAATAGGAAATGAGACTTCCTAATAACAATTGGATTCTGCTGCCTGATGGAAGAATTTTGTAAGAACTAAGCTGTGTGGCATTAAAAGAAGCCCCTTTTGGGGGGATTACCTGCATATGCAGTATGTGGCAAAGCATGAGGCCAGTAACTGGCTGAGTTTAACCAGCCAAGGAATGTGATAATCCTCCAGAAAGACGTAACATGGGCTATTTTATGAGCAATAGGAAATGGATATTCCATTTGTGACTAGGAAGGTCATACCTGTCTCTGGGTATTAATGTGGCTTTATCACCAGCAGCCATTGGGAACGCTTCATGTCTGTGCAGAACGCTAAAGCTGCCTTGTGCTGTCAGATGTTTGGCTGGATTTTAAGGATGCTTCTATCCACTAGGGCTATCAGAGAATATTGCCTTGCTCTCTGAAGACAAGTGCCTTTCAAACGCCATTGAATGTTTCTGCTCTTGTTAAAAGTTAAGAAGCCTTTGATCTGAAGTGCTATTTTTTGTTTTTTCATTTTTTTTTCCCTCTGGCTTGCCAGGGCCTGGGAGGAGTTTCATGGCCTGGTGAACAGCAGTGGCCGCTGATCGAACGCTCCCCCTCCCTCTGTCACACCCAGGGTAGGGCCTCATCTTTCTTCCTATGTGACTTCATGGCATACCTCTCGGCTTCCAACCTTCTTCCCATGGGCTGGCACGTTCTCTTGCCTTATGGGCCTGATGGTGGGCCCATTCTGCTATTTGTTCTTTTCCAAAGGTCAAAATGATTTTTAAAATTTTTTTTTTTGACCAGACACCAGCATTTTCTGTTGAGGTGCTGTGTGCTCCCTTGCTAATGTGTCCTTCCTTTGTATGAGGCACTTGTATCCCAGACTTGGTCCCAGGAGGCTGAGAGGTATGTCTGCAGCTTGGGTGTGTTGCCTAGGGTTGACTGTATCCAGTATGGCGTGGTAAATCCTAAGCACATCCAGGTGATGGACACTGAGAGAGGCACCTGGGGCCTGACACACAGCTCTTTAACAGTGGGCTGGAACAGAATAAATTAGTTGGTCAATAAAACTTGTTCAGGAAGGACACCCAGTAGCTACTGTAGGTAGAAATAATAATGTTGTGGCTAATGAGACAACCACCTGCTACTGCTGGTAGTGTCAGCCAAGATGTGCAGAGAAGATAGGCGAGGTGAGCCCAGGACTGCTGGGAGCCTCACAGCTCAGATTGTTTTTCCCCCCAGTGCCAACTTCCCTGATAGCAGGCCCTTAAGAAAGGCCAGCAAGAGGCCTGGCCATGAGAGTTGGGCTGGTTGTTGCCAAGTGGGATCGCTGCATTGCTGAGTGCCAGAGCAGAGGAATCTACTGGAAGGACACATTTACATTGCCCAGTTCCCATAACTGGGGAGTGAAATGTAGCTGTTCCAACACAGCTGAGCTCTGAGGAGCTGCTGGAGATTCCAAAACCTCCCTCAACAACATTGGGCAAGCAGTGTTTTCATACCTTGCTCTGAAGTCATGGGTGAAAATAATCTCTCTCTCTCCTCACAGGTTTGGCTTTTTGTGAGGATCAGTGTTTACAAAATATTACACGGGCACTTGGTAGTGTTGTTACTGTTAGATGACATTCACATGTCCTTCCAGAAGAGGAAACCAGCTCACTTAATGAAATACCAGGCTCTGAAGGCAGCAAATGTGCCAAGGGTATAGGAAAACAGTGGCAGAGTTCATTTAGCTCTCAGCTGTATGGGGTGGTCTGTGCTGAGCAGGGATGAGCAGAGGGCCTGGGAGACCCCAGTGAAGGCAAAAGGAGAGAAAATGTAGCAATCTGTCCAGGAAAGAGCCAACTAAAGTGTGCTGTCCTCCTGAGGCAGATGGCATAGGTGAAAGTCCAGTATGGGATAGAAAGCCAAACCATTGTTGCAAATTAACCAGCATCCAGTTAATGAATCTTGAATCACATTCCCAAATGCAGCCCAGCCAACTCTTCTGGCAAGTGCAAAGGTGAACCCCAGTCTTCTGCAGATGGCTGCCAGCATGGTTTTTGCTGTCATGCCATAGCAGAGTAACTTTTTAACTCTCTAAAAAGTGGTTTTTACTTCCTTCTGCTCTTCCAGTTCTCCAGCCCACCTCCTGAAGGTGTTCCAGTCTGTGCTGGTACAGCTGCCATGCAGCTCCTGGCAGCACACAATGATAGCTCAAGGGTTTGAATGGAATTTCACAGTCCTGCACAGCACCTTGCTGCTGAAGTTGCTCCCTTTGCTCTTCAGTACATGTGTGATATGTCCTGGGGCATCCCTAAGTGTTTTGGCTTGGGCAACTTAACAGCCCTGTCCCTGTTTATAGGAGGAGCTGCCAAACCTATCCTCTCAAAGTAATTGTAATCTCATTGTTTCCAACACACCACCTTTCTGTTAATGTGGAAATACGCTTTGCCTGTTGCTGCTGCTCACAGGCTGGCAGTAAGCAGTAACAGATTTCTGTAACCTGCCCCATCTTCAATTGCTGCAGTGCCATGAGACTGTACTGAGGGAGGTTGTAGGCCAGCACTCCTTCCTTGGTCAATAGCCCCTGAGGCTTGTGGCTGTACTCACATGAGTGAGTAGAAGCTGCTGAAGAAACTCTTCTGTTTAAACTTGAGGGAAACATCCTTTTCAGATTAGATATTCTTTTAAGGTAGGAGAGATCAGAGAGCTAAACTTGTTGACAGTATGACTAAATACAAGGGACAGCGGCAGGGGGAGGTTGGTCTGATGGTATATTTGTGCTCCAAGCAGAATCCCTGAGATAAATTTTCAGTAAGGAAGAGATCTTGCAAGTTGTTTAAACACCACAATCCATCAGGGAGGTTTCCATACTCTATCATGTGCTTTGCTCACAGGAGGTGACATTTTTTTTCTTCTCATTGAATGGGGATGAACCAGGATCTCTCTCTGTTCCTAGTGTTCTGGAGTGACAGCTGACTTGTGTGAGAAGTCTGTAGTTAGGAAGCAGATCTGCATAGGACGTTTAACGAGTGTTGATTTTGAGTGATCTGCTGGGATGGCAACACTGGTAGCTGTGGTGGGGAGAATGGGGAGGTGCTGTGATCTGGAGGAATGCACATCTTTAACCACTTTTTTTCTTCCCTCTGTTTTCCAGGGATAATTCAAGCTTTCGAAACACAAAAATCACATTGTGAGAACAAGAGTTGGCACTAAGCTCCTCTCTCCGTGTTGAAAGCACTGAGAGTGCCCTCCGACCTCTGAAGGGACTCATGGGCCACTCTCGCACTCCTCCCTGGGGGAAGGATCCATCTGAAGCCCTCCAGCAGCGGTGACAATAGAGGCCGATTTTGTCTTACACAAACTTTTTTTTAGCAGTGGGGCGGGAGGCAGCCTTTCAATTAGCGGTGGGCCCTCAGGGCCGCATCTTGCAGCACTTTCCTCTCTTTCTCTACATGGCATGCAGGATCTCTGGGATTCTGCCTCAACATCAGAGCCTTTTGCTGAGGGACACCAGTATTATAAATCTCTCTGCAGCTGGGAGGAGCATCCCAGTTGAGAGTCAGCCCTGTGGTTTTCAGATGCCCCTTTTCAGTTCTGCCAATAAATTATTGGGTCTCTTTGTTTCTTTCAGTCTCTTTTATTTTTTGGCTTTGTCTGAAATTCGGTGGGGTGGTATTTCTCTAGGTTACTTGCTTTGTCTTTGCCTCTTCTTCATACTCCTAGGTTAGCAGGGCCTTGTACCCACCCCTATTTGTTGTGGAGAGGGATGTGAGCTTCCCTTAAACCAGGACAAAGATATGTTTGGTGTCAGTTGCCTTCACTCTGTCTGTCTCGGTGGAGAGCCAGCAGCGCTGGCTGAATTCAGGGCCAAGCCTGCTTCTGGTGTGCACTGGGGTTTGCAAGTCTCTGGCCACCTGAGAAACCGGACCCCCAGTGAGCATAGCAGAAAAGGGCGATGGCCCAGCCTGCCGCTCGTTGCTGTGTGACAGCTGCGACCAGAAGAGGGGGTGGGAGTGACCCCCTGTCCTCCAGGGTGAGCCTCAGATGATGGGTTGTTGCCTGGAAAGCCAGCATGGCTGCAATTTGGATGCCACGGAAACAATAGGAGCTAATTATTTCCTCTGATTCTGCTTGACTACAACACTAATTGTACTCATTAACAGCTCCAGCCTTTTCTCCTTTTCCTTGGGGAATCGCACAATTGCCTTTCATTTTTAATGGAGCCTTTGCCTTGGGCCCAGGAGGGGAGGCTGTGGCCCATCTCCTGCCCCACGTGCTCTGTGCAGCCCCCCAGGAGAAGGGGCTGCTTGGGCCAATTTTCTTGTGACTGCAGAACCAGCAGCCCATGTCTGGGACAATTACCAGCCTTGGGGCCTGGGAGACCTTCAGCCTCATGACTTCAATTGCAAATCCCTTGTCTTACTATTGAAGTCTAGATTGAAAGCAGCCAGGACTGGCAAAGAAAACAGTTCAAAATATTCAGTCTTCTGAAGGGTTTGCTTTCTGCTTTGAGGGTGTCAGTTCTAGGCTGTTTCTTGAGACATTCCTTGCAGTGACAGCAATGACTAAGTGCTCCCCATGGTCAGGCAGTTAGCACCTGGCTGGGCAGGGAGAAGGGCTGTTCCCCAAGCTGTAGTGGCATCCCTCTGTGTTTCTTGAGACCCATGGTCCTGTTCCTGCTTTTGGCACTTGTTTGTCACCAGTTCTCAACCAAATGCTCTTTTCTAGGCACGGTTTGTTTTCCCTGCTGTGAGCAGGTACTACTATGGCTGCTACTTAAGATTCCTTTAAAATACAACTCTCCCCTGCTGCTCTCCAGTATTTGTTAGGGGGGATTTAGTTGTAATTACATTTTGGCAATCTAAGCAAAAATAGCCTTGCAAGGCAGGGCTGAAATATTAGCTGCAGGTTCCTTTTATTCACAGCACATTTAGCTTTTTGCAGATGACATCACTTAGGGCTTTAGTCCTGTTGTTGTGCCCAGCTGTGCATCATGTCCACCTCTGTTATTTTGTGTACTCGCCCACTTCTTGCCTCTGATGCCCCTTGTCTAAGCTGGTGCTGATGACTGCAGGCTTGCTATTAAATCTGAAAACACTGTGGTCCTGCTGTGCTCGCCCTCAAATACGCTTTGCGAGTGAGCTGTGGAAGAGCCCTTCCTGGGGAGGCTGTTCCTCTCCTCCCACTTCCCCTGTGGTTGAGATTTGGAGGAACTCAGCAGAGGTTCCTCTTGCTCAGCCTTGAAGAGAGTGAGCTGGCTGGGTGTAGAGTTTGTCCTCTTTAAGGCTACTTTTCCTGAGGTCAGGAGAAAAGCAGTGTTTGATCAGTGCCAAGCACCAGGTGCCTTCTGTGGCCTGGAGAGGGATGGAGCCAGACTGATTTTTGAGCTGGACTTTTGGCTTGTGGTCTGCTGTGTCCTGCTAATGAGAGTGGTGAAAACACAGGCATGAGGTTGGGAAGGGAAGGAGCTTCTGTTGTGCTCTAGAAAAAGGTTTCAGATCCTCTTCATTCAGGAAGCAAGCCTGTAGCCATGGGAGCCCCAAATCTGTGGTGAGTCAAGACCTTTCCTGCTTTCCTTATCCCAAAGGCTTTGAACACCCTTGAACTTCTTTAACTCCCTGCAAAGTGGCTTATGGGGAAACTGGAAGAGCTTTGAATCCCTCTGAGCCCTGGAGCCCAAAGAAGAGCATTCCCTTGGGCTCTTCTTTCCCAAGGGGATGCTGAGCTGTGGTGGGCTTATGGGCCCTGGGTGTGTCTTGCTACAGCTGGTCAAGTGGGGACTGATGGCTCTTCCCAGCCCACAGAAAGGAGTCCTCTCTGTGGAGGGGAGCACTTGGAGGATGATGTCACCTTGTCTTAGTGCTTCTTGATGGAGTGTGGGCACGTGAGGCTGATACTGGGTTGGGGAGGCTTTTCTCATTGCACTCCCCCCGTAACTTCAGAGGGTGACCTGCAAGGTGTTCCCACACCAGATCCTGCAAGGCTCATCTGCTGCCCAAGATCTGTGACATCCCAGCTCTTGCTTTTGTTCTTGTCTGGAATGATAAACCACAGACATCTCCTGAGGGCTGGTAAAACCACTACTTGGAGATTGTGGAGAGTGTGGTCTCGGTCATGTGCTCCTGGCAGGCTGGAAGAGCTGATCCGTTTCCACTTGTGCTGTATGGACATGCTGGAGCCTGAGGTCACTGGAAGAAGCAGCATCCCTGCAGTGGTAAGAAGTAGGTGACAGTACCAAGCCCTGGGTACTGGCAGCAGGGCAATAGGGAGCCATTAATCAGTGGGAAATGGCCAGGCAAAGACAGACCAGAGCTCATTAATTATGCATCTTCTTGGGGACAGAGAGTCTGGACATGCCTTGTGCTCTGGTTTGGGCAGCTCCTGGCTCTCACAGGGCTGGGGACACTGGGCCAGGAGGGTCTGTCCCTTCAGCCACTGAGAGGACATTGCTGTGGCAGGACAGGAGTACTGCACAGTGCTGTCACTTACCAGCAAGACTGGGGCCAGGAGTACAGTGCCCCAGGACCTGCTCACCTCACCTGCATCATGGCCATGGGAGGTGACCCAGGCAGGGGGCAGGAGCCAGCCAAGGTCCTCTGAGCACCCTGCCCGCACTGGTGAGCACCATCTCCACCTCCTTCAAGGTGCCAGCTGGGAGCTCCGTATTCAGCTGGTGTTGGTGCTGTGGGCACTACCCATCTCATAGGGATAGGGCAGGAAAAACCGCCTTGCAGAGGGCAGGCTGGCACAGCCCTGAGTGGTTCTGGGCCATGACGAGGCTGCAGACATCCAAGAAGTGATGTCTCAGCTGCTGTGTTTTCCTCCCTCCTCCATCCATGCCCACAGTGCCCTCACCTCTGGCAGGCAGTGCCAGGGGCAGTTGGGGGCAGTAACCAACTGGTTTTCTCCCAGCAGCAGCAGCAGAGGCAGCCGGTGCTGGGACTGGGAGGCTGATGCACATCCTGGAGCCAGGCACAGGTGCCATGAGCTGGATCGCAGAGGAGCAGATGCTGCTTGCCACCATTCCCAGGCTGACCTCTCTCATCTTCCCTGCCAGCAGGGACAAAGCCAGGGGGCCCCAGAGGTCACTGAGGGGCACAGGGGGATGCGGCATTGCTAGGATGGGGGGAAGGGGCTGTGCTCGACAGAGATGATCCCATAGGGCAAGGAAGGCTGGTGGGGGAGGGAGTCCTGCTGATGCTCCCAGCAGGATGGATGCCACAGGGCACACATCCCTGCGGGTGTTTGGGTGCCTGGTGGCCCAGAGTCTTTCCACCTCAAGCTGCTTGCTAGGGATCAAGGACAGCACTTTAGCTGTCCCCAAGAGCCATAGTCAGGGCATAAATGGAGGAAAGAATTAGCTGCCACTAATCCCATCCATTGTTGCCCCAGAATGGGTAGCTGTAGCTGTGATTCCTGCCCCACTGCCATGACAGGAATGACAGTGTTCCCATTTGTCCTGGGCTTGCATTCGTAAATTTGCAGTGGGGTGATGTGGCTCTTGCTGCCAGCACTGCTGCATGGCCTGTTAGATGTCTGACTCTGCTCCAGTTTCCCCATGCCTCATCTCACAGGACTGTGCAACTTAGAGGTGTGTGGCCAGCCTGCACGGGGTGCACATCCAGCCTCTGGGGTGGGTGGGCATGGAGCAGAGATGCCATGGAGGCCTGCAAGACATGAAGGCTTTATTTCCACTTTCAGCACAGCATGAGCACCCCATGTTCCTCCTTCCCCCATCTCCACCACTGGGCTGGTGGGCACCTGTGAGCATCACTGTGGCAGGTACTGCTTGGGGTCCCCAGGAAAGGGCAGGGCGGGTGCCTGGTTGAAGTGAGCCACGAGGAAGATTCCAACGGTGCCACACACAAAGAGAGAGGCCATGATGAAGAAGCAGACACGGTCGATCACCTGTCCCACCATCATCCACTCTTCGCTCTCCTGCCAGCGGCACAAGAAGGGTGAGGGCTGCCCCCGCTGGCCCCCATGCAGATCCCTCTCCACCCAGCCCTGACTCACGCTGCTGAAGTCGTTCTGCTCCCGCGTGGCATTGGCGATGTAGTTGCAGGCATCCACGCAGGCGCGGATCTCGGGACCTGCCTCCTCCAGGCTCTGGCAGAAGTCCTGGGTACTGCCACTCTCCAGACCACGTCCTACGAGCAACAGAGCCAGCACAGTGGGCACCAGCAAGTGCTCAGCCACCTGGCACAAAGCCCAACTTCACAGGGAGGTGCCAACTCCCCGGGGTCACTCACCAATCTTCTCCAGCACGGTTTTCATCAGCCCATCTCTTTCCTTCTGCTTCTCAAAGAGCAGCTCGGTCCGGGCTTTCCAGAGCATGTACTCATCAGCTTTCACCATGAGCCCCAGGGAGCTGCGTCTGCGGATGGCTTGCGGCGGCCCCGGGGTCTCCTCTGGCATGGCCATGCCCAGGTAGTGGGGCAGGAGGTGCAGGAACACCTGGGCACAGTGTCACTAGCATGGTGCTATCGGGATGTTGGCACCTGCTGCTCCCCAGTGTTGAGAGTGCCTTGGTGGCACAGTGTGGTCCATTGGGGACATCTGGGGCCTTCTCTTCGTGCCAGGACTTTCACTCAGATGAAGGCATGCCTGCCACCTTGCTCTGCAAGGGACATGGCCTTGATCCCCAAATACCCATCCCATTCCCCCTGTATAAAGGGTAGGGGGATGATGGCAGGTACCTGGCGCACTCTCTGGGACATGGAGTGAGTGTTGGGTGTTCTCAAGGAGACGTTGAGGACAATGACAGCATTCACCACAATCACCACTGTCACCACCATGAGGAAGGTCAGGTACCTGGGGAGGGGGCACAGAGCCTCAGTGGGGCTTCTGGGTCACAAGCTATGGTCATGCAAGATCCTTCTCAGTGCCCTCATGGGTAGGAAGCTGGTGACCGGCAGTGAAACATGGGCAAGTGGTAGCCCTGTGTAAGCCCCATCTGGGCTGAGGGCTATTTCTGTACTAGGGTCCTGTCCCTGGGCACTGGCTGCTGTACAGCACCTGAAACCCTGCTGGGACAGTGTGACAAGAGGGCTGGCACCCTGGTGCCAGTGTGTCACTTACTTTCCGATGAGAGGCACAGCCTGGGAGGTCTCAGGCACCTTCTGAGCAATGAGGAAGAGGAAGACAGTCTGGGCCAGGAGAACATTGATGGAGACAGTGCATTTCTGCCCACCCGCTGCCAAGGAGGGGGAAAGGCAGAGTTTGGCACAGGGCAGTGCTGTGGGCATTGCCCTCCTAGGGCAAAAAACCCCCACCCGAAAGCTGAATTAGACAAGTCTTGCCTTGAGGCTTTAACTATGGGATACCTGGAAATTTACACACTCCCCCCCAACCAAGTACCACAGGAGAGGGTGAAAGATGGTACTGATGGTCCCCAAGCATGGAGGGGATGAGGAGCCCTTCCTGGAGCATTGCTGTTCCCTTGCACATCCCCATGCCCGCAGTGGGCACGGTCCCAGCGTACCTTTGGCGGGCAGGAAGTAGACGAGCACAGCCATGGCGGAGATGAGGACACAGGGCACAATGATGTTGATGATGTAGAAGAGCGGCTTGCGCTGGATGATGAGGTAGAAGATGACCTGCTGGTACTGGATGTCATCTGGGGTGAAGTGCTCCGAGTTGATGATCTTCCGAGCAGGGCGATGCTTGATGGCCCATTCGCCGTTCTCTGCATCACGACAGTGCCAGGTGAGTCCCATCGTCCCCATGGGGGCCCTGGGGCTCCAGCTTCCCAGTCCAGGAAGGGGAGGACTGGTGATGAGCATGGGCCCCACAGGGCACCCAGGCTGCGCACAGTGCTGGAGACTGTCGTGAGGGAGATAAGCACTGTGGAACATGCCATGGTGCCTGGCAAAAATACCCCAAAAAGCAGTTGGATGGGGCAGCTGGGCACATATGGGGCACCTTGAACCCCTTGGGGGCTCCCAGGGCTACAGGGGGGTCCCCCCATCTCCCCATTTCCACAGTGCCACAGAGGGAAGCCAGGCATGACACTGGGTGACAGCGCACTGCTCTCCCCTGCTCTCCGCGGGAGCGATAGATTTTTTCCCAGTCAAGATCGCAACTCAGGCCGGTAATGAAAAAATAAATCTCGCTGCCCGAAAAGCATTTTGTTCCTTCAATATGCAATTAAAATGTGATGGAAAACGTCATTGTTTGGCCATGACAGCTACGTTCCCAGCATCAATCAAGCTTGCAGGAGCGGTGCTCTCCGGGAGCAGCTGCCAGGCTGTGAGAGCCCCGAGCCAGGGGGGTTAGAAAAACAAATCTCTCCCACACTCCCGCTTCCACTAATAACTTAAGTGCCCATGTAATAGTGGGAGCTGCTAATAGTTCCTGCAGCCCTGCTTTTGGCAGCCACCAGTATAGCAGCAGACCTGTTGGATGTCCCCTTGTGCCATGGGTGTGGCTGCAGTGTTACCTGTGAAAGCCTCGGGGTCAATGAAGATCCACTCCACGGTCTGGCCTTCCTCCACTGTCAGCAGCAGGTTGATTTCATTGGCACTGTACGTCTGGGACCTGGGGAGGGATGAGGTGGTGGCACAGGCTGGTATGCAGCAGGCTGGATGGGCAAAGGGTGCCAGTGTGGCACCAGGTCATGCTGGCCACCTCCAGCTCTGCTTTGGGGTGCTTGGTTTGTCCATGGTGCCTCCTGCCAAGTGGCAGGGGACAGGTAGGTGGCACTTATCTACCCAGGGGCAAAGGTGGGCATCCCATGCTAATCCCTGTGTCCCAGGAGGAGCTGCCATGGTGCCCATGCTCACTGGAAGACCATGGTGCAGTTCTGCCAGTCGAAGGGGAAGTAGGTAACGTGGATGACGCAGACGCTGCGGTAGATGGCGGGGGGCAGCCAGTAGATGCTGCCATCAGGGGACACCAGCACGTTGGTGTAGAGGGTGATTTCAAACGTCCCATCGATGCTGGGGGGGAAAGGATGGGCTCAGCCTCAAACTATGCCTGGGCAGGCAGCTGCCAGCCCTATGTGGGGACATGTCCCCATTGCCCTGTCACCTACTTGTTCTCCAGGACGATGTCGGGCAGCCAGACCATGGTAGAGGGCACCCGCAGCTGCTGGATGTTGTCGTATTTCTCAGGGTCCCAGCGCAGGCGATAATCAGACCATTGCTGGGAGAAGGAGAGAAAAACAGGAGGGGTCATGGAGCTCCCCAAGATGAAGGAGATTGTGAGCTGCCTGTGCTATGCTGCCCACAAAATGGGCTCATTTTGGGGTGCCCACAAAAGAGAGTGCAGGTTTCAGAGCCAGCCCCCCATGGGGTGCCACCCTGCTATGCAAACATGGCTGGGTGTGATGCTGCCTAGAGGGGAGGGGTCTCACCATCTCGATCCAGACATTGGTGGTGAGGGTCTCCTCCCGTTCATTCTGCCAGGGAAGGAAGGAGGGAGATGGCTTTAGTGCCCTGCCTTCTGCCCCACATATGAGGGTAGATTCTGTTCCACTAGGGGTACCTAGGGGGGTCTCTCACCAGGGAGATGAGGTTGGTGAGGGTGAGCTTGAGGGAGACATCGATGATCTCATCCCGCAGGGCCGGGCGCAATTGCGGATTGTAGTTGGACATGAGATCCTGGAGCAGCTTCTCCTCCTGGTTCCTGCAGCCCACACCTGGGAGGGCATACGGCATGGGGCACCCCGGAGGGAAGACAGTGGGGTCACTGATGCCCCCAGGACCTGATACGCTGAGGGGGGAGGCACGGGGATGTGTGCATGGGGAGGGGATGCCCAGGCGTGTGTTCCTGCGGGTGTGTGCGCTCTGCTCCATGATCCTGGCGGTCCCGTCAGTGCCCCCCGTGCCAGCAGGCGGTGTGTCCCCACCACGCCCTCACCAAGCCCACGCGGGGACCTCCCCAGGGCAGGACCCGGAGGCAGCGGGCTGCCAGCGCAGGGACAGCCCGGTGGGGCCGTGCCCGGAGCTGTGCTCCCAGGGGTGACAAACCCCCAGGTGCGAAGGTGGGGGGGGCCAGGTGCCCCCCAGGCCTCCCCTGGGCGGGCAGATCTTACCTGCCAGGGTGCAGAGGACGAGGAGGAGGCCGTGGCCACGCATGGCGGTGCCGTGGGGCGCAGGGGCTCCGCTCGGCCGCCTGCGCCGACGCGTTCTGGGCCCGGCGCCCGCTGGGACAGGACAGCTGTCCCCTGCCACCGTCAGCTGCTCCCAACAGCCGCGGGGGCCCGGGAGGGACGGGTGACCACCCACTTCCCCCGCTGGTGGGGCGATGCCAGTTTGCTGGGAAGCTCCTCTGGCATTTTGTGCCGGAGGGGTTGGAATTGGGGCGAGGGGCAAAATGAGCTCTGTGCCGTGAGTTCCCCGTGTCTCCCGCAAAGGGATGCATCTCCTTGCAGTGTGCAGGCCCCCACAGGTTATGGGAAAGGGGTGCCCGCCTGCCAGCACATCCTGCCCCCGCCGTGGCAGTGGCTGCCCCCAGAATACAAGGTGGGGAAGGGGCAGGCAAGTCCCACCACATCAGCCTGGGGAATGATGCCCTCCCCGGGGCTTCAGATCCTTCTGGTCCCTGTGTAGGAGGGTCACGGGGAGGAGGGTGGGGGTGTGGTGAGATTCCTGGCTCAGTGGAGAGGATGTGACAGCTGTCCCGGGCCACTGCCGGTGGGGGGACGTCAGCTGTGTCCCCTGAAACCAGAGCCCTGGCATCCCACTGCTGAGCTGGGGAAGGAGACACCTCTGGGCCCCCAGCCTTGCACTGTGGGATGGGGTGTGCTGGGGGAACACTGTGGGTCTGGCTGGGGGATCATGGGGGCAGGGGGGAAATGTGGGCACTGATGGCATCTCTGCCAACTGCAGTGGGTCTGCAGGGGATGGTGCCATGCTGGGGGGGCCGACTCCTTCCCCAGCCCATCCTACCCCAAGTGCCCAGCCCACAGGGGTAGCAGGGCCGGTACCACTACATCCCCTTTGAGAATCACCCCTTCCAGCCACAGCTGGGGTCCACCACACTCAGAACACCCAACAACACCCGTTCCCTGGGCGGGCATCACTCTCCTCAATGCTCAGGTTGGGCATCGTGCCCAGTGGGGCACACTGAAGGCAGCCACCAGTTCAGTGCCCCATGGCAAGAAGTACTCAGCTTTATTTTTCCAAACCAAGACAGTGGGGGAGAGGCTGGCACATGGGATCCCCACACACCCCTAGATGAAGCGCTTGTTCTCCTCCCGGTAGTCGTAGGGGTCTCCAGCAAAGGGCAGTGGCGGCGGGTGGTTGTAGATGCCCATGAGGAAGATCCAGAGGGTGCCCACCACCAGCATGGGGGTGATGAGGAAGAAGCACAGGCGGTCCAGGGTCCGGGCCACACGGTTCCAGTTGTCGATCTCCTGTAGAGAGAGCCGGCAGCCAGGCAGTGTGGGGGCACAGTGGGCACAGGGAGCCCCCCTGCCCTCCAGTGCCCATGGCCCCACCTCATTGTAGCTGTTTTCGTCCCTCATGTGCTTGACAATGTAGTTGGCATTGTCAATGACGGGTTTGATGTGCTCGAAGGGCTGCTCCTCACCTGAGTCCATGCCCAGCGGCGCCAAACCTGGGGACAAGGCGGGGCGGTGAGATGGGCTCCAAAGGGCTGCCAACCCTGGAGACCCCAACCCCACCTCCCTTCCCTGTGTCCCTGCGGAGGGGCTGTGGCTCACGGGCAGGGGTGATGCGGCTGGTCAGCCCGTGCCGCTCTGACTGCTTCTCGAACATGAGCTCGCTGCGGGACTTGACGCTGAAGTATTCCTCCGCCTTGGCGATGTAGCCGGCCGAGCTGCAGCGCCGGATGCACGGGGCGCCCGCTGGGCTCTCAGATGGCTGTGTCATGCCCAACAGCCGGGGCAGGCTCTCCAGGAAGACCTGGGACACAACAGGGAGTGTCATGTCCCTTGGCCACCTCCCTAGTGTGTTGCTACCTTGTCCCCACTTTCTTCCCAGAAATTCCATGTGGCACAGATGCAATGCCAGGGCTGTACTGTCCCATGCCCTCTGTGGGGTGCAGTGTGACCCTTGTGCCCACCAGCGCACCCACCCCAGCCCACACCCCGCTCACCTCTTTGACCCAGTCAGACATGACGTGGGTGCTGGGGGTGCGGAAGTGGAAGTTGAGGACCACGACGGAGATGATCACCACGGCTGTCACCAGAAGCATGATAAAAAGCAGATACCTGGTAGGGAGCATGGTCTTGGAGCTGGCATTGCCATAGGGGCTGGGCACAGGCAGAGCTGCCCTCTGGCACCAAGGGACTCCACAATGTCCCCACTGCACCCAGTGGTGCCCAGGACTCACTTGCCGATGAGGGGGATGGCATGGGAAGTGGCAGGCAGGCGCTGGGAGATCAGCAGAAGGAAGACAGACTGGGCCAGGAGCACTGAGATTACCAGGGTCATCTTCTCACCACCTGGAGAACAGGTGAGCTCAGGGCAAACTTTGCCCCAGGTACCTTTACCAGAGCCCCCAGTGCCAGGGCTACCCTTTCAGTGTCCCATGATACAGTGCCCCATATAGGGGTTTTCTGTTATGGGAGTACCCCGGGGTCCTGCATGGGATAACCTGTGCCCAAGTGCACCTCTGCCAGGATGCCTGGCTGGGGTGATGGTGTCCTACATGGGGACATTCCAGTTCCAGGATGTCCTCATGCTGGGCACTGGGGTGTTGCCGTGCCCCAGGACCTGGTGCAGGTGCAGGACACGGAGGTGCCCCATGGATGTGACTCCCATTCCTGGCACACATGCCCCAGGGCTCACTCACTGTCGGCGGGCAGGTAGAAGACGAGGATGACCATGAAGGCGATGAGGATGCAGGGTGTGACGATGTTGATGACGTAGAAGAGCGGCTTGCGCTTGATGATGAGGTAGAAGGTGATGTCCTGGTGCTCGCTGGTGTCCAGGGGAATGTCAGGGTGGATGTTCTTGCGGGCTGGGCGATGGATGATTTCCCATTCCCCATTCTCTGCCAGGGCACAGGGGACAGCACACAGCATGGGGGACACCTGCCATGATCATCCTCACCAGGTCCACTAGCACCAGTCTCCCCCCCAGGGTGTGGATAGCATTCCAAGGTGGAATAAGTGCCAGGATGCCAAAGCCCCAGGTAGTGGAGTTTCTCCATGGCAGCATGCCCCAACTCCAGAGTGTCCTCCTGCCCTTTACAGGGTGTCCCACTGCCACGGGACATGGCAGAGAGCACCAGCATTACCTGTGAAGCCTTCAGGGTCAATGATGATCCACTCCACTGGGTAAGACTTCTCCGTGTCTGGGTCAGTGTCTGTCTTCAAGTGCATGTTGATCTCCAGGGCACTGTATGCCAGCGACCTGGACCACAGCCAGGGGGACAGGCAGTGAGGGGCTGCTGGGTACCTACCACCCAACCCACCCTGACCTCCAGCATGATGGACTTAGGCCACCAAGTCACCTAGAGGGCCCCACCTTGCTGCACCTGAACAGCAAGGGGAGGCACTGGCAGCAGCAGGCACTCGAGGGGATGACATGCCCACCCTGCTGCCCTGACCCAGCCACCCGGCACCTGAATCTGAGGGAGCAGTTCTGCCAGTCAAAGGGGAAGAAGTCGACGTTGATGAGGCAGGTGCTGCGGAAGATGGCGGGTGGCAGCCAGGTGACGTAGCCCGTGTCATAGACGAGGACGTTGCAGTAGTAGGCGACCTCAAAGAGCCCGTCATTGCTGTGCCAGGAGGGAGACAAGGTGATGGCAGGGCTGGGAAGGGGCCAGGGAAGTCCTGGACATGTGCTGGGAGCAATTCAGAAGGTTTGGGAGGGGAAATGAAAGCACAGCTCACTTGTTCTCCAGGACTATCTCAGGCAGCCACAGCATGTCTGGTGACAGGCGGAGCACCTCTATGTCCCCAAACTCAGACTTGTTCCACTGCAGGCGGTAATCAGTCCAGCCCTGGAGGGGAGGACCCTCAGGTCACCTCCTCACCATGCTGGGCCACCCCATGGTGGCACAACTGATGCTGTGACACCTGTCCCTACTCACATGCTCGAGCCATACGTTGGTGGTGAGCGTCTCGTCCACCTCTTTCTGCAACAGCAGCGTGGGGCAGTGAGATGCCAGGGTGTCCCCCCAGCACAGGACCCCCAACCCTCACCAGCCAGGGTTGGGACAGCAGCCTCAGGGCTCCCCCCACACAACCAGCCCTGGGGGTGAGGCATGGCGGGGGGGCACCCCACAGTGGGGCCTGCCCACTGGGGCTCACCAGTGAGATGAGGTTGGAGAGGGTGAGGGCCAGGTAGACATCCACAACCTCATCAGTGGAGACCACAGGGCGCAGCTCTTTGTCATAGCCCTTCTCATTGAACAGGTGGTGGATGAGCCGCTCCTCGTGGTTCACGCAGAGTCCACCTGGGGGTGTGGGGTGAGGCAAACCAGGGGACTCAGGGGTTACTGGGCCAGTGCCACCCCCTAGGGATGCTTGGCAAGGGCAGGGTGGTATAAGAATAGAGGGGAGAGGAACAGGCCAGGACACTGCATGTCTATGCTGCACAGGAGAACAGACGTGGACATGCAGGAGTGACAGACACGTGGCAGCACGTGGTCACACGTGGTCACGGGACAAGAACGTGGGCACAGACACAGAGGGACACACAGACACAAACCCAGCACAGAGAGGGACACGGACACAAGACATTTGGATATAGACATGGTGAAACTGTGCACATAGGTGGCTGTACACACAGAACACACATTGACTCATGGACATGGATCTGGGGTGTGTGGTGACACGTGGTCATAGATTTGGCACAGACAGGCACTTACAGGCACACATGGACACAGTGATACTGTGCACGGACAGCACATAGCCCGGGCAGGGACATGGCTCTGGGGGGCACATCCAGGAAAGAAGCACAAGGGACACGCAGTGAGCGGACTCTGCCAGGTAATACCCCCAGCCCTGGGGACCCTGGTGTCCAGTTTGGACCCTGCCACCATCCTCCCCCACCAACCCCATCGAGGGGGCCCATAACCCCATGGGCACCCCGTGCAGCAGAGCAACAGGGCACCCCATGACCCAGACCCTGCTCACCCGTCAGCATCAGTGCCCCGAGCAGGGCCAGCTGCTGCAGCAGGTTCCCCATGCGGTGCCTGCGGTGCCCTCACGCCGTGCCAGGCCCTGGCTGCTTCCCCGCCTGGCCTGGCTGAGCGGATGTCCGGCTGCCGGAGGGAGTGGGAGATGGATGGTGCCAGGTGCCGAGGGGGAAGGGTACCGACACCAGAGAGCTGCTCCAACCCCTCTCTTCCGGCACCCCCACGTGCAGGGAAGGGGAGATGGGCAGGCACAGCTGGCCCTGCTGGCCCCACGGGTGTCAGCCCATCACCCTGAGCCTGGGCACCCCAGCACAGGCACTGCTGGGCATGGGGAGGAGCTGTCCCTTCCCTGCTGCTCAGCAGTCCCTGTGATGCTGCTCAGAGTGGCAGGGTCCCCACGCCAGGGTCCCCAGGATGCCCAAGTACAGGGGTGGCACCCACCACTGACCACTGACCCAGGGCATGCTCGGCCCCTGCATTGGGATGTTTCATGTGGGTCCCTGATGGGGTGTCACCGGGGTGAGCACTAGTGCTGTGCTGTGGGTGCTGCGTGGGCAGGAGGGGTGTCTGACCCCTGGGGAGGGGGCTAGGGAGTCTGTGCTAGGGTGAGCACAGCAGGAACCGAGGCTGGAGGCATCACTTCAGAGTACAGGGGGGATGGGAAGGGGGATGCAATGGGATGTCAGTTCCCCTGGAAAGTCCCTCCACTGTAACCCACTTCGCCAGCACTGTGTGGCACAGCACTCGCTTCACATTCGCCAGCTATTGGAAAATAGAGCCCTTCTTTATTGAAAAATAAACCTTTTCTGTACAAATAAATAACAGCTCAGGTGCCTCTGGGGTGAGGGTGGACTTGCCAAGGTGGGGGTCCCAGGGGAGAGGAGGACTGTGATTCCTGGCTGAGATGCTTCAGGTACCCAGCAGGGCCCCATTGCTCTGGGGGAGTAAGGAAGTGCTGGTGAGAAGAGAGACTGAGGTACAATTGGGGACAAAAGGGTGGAAGAGCCTGAGACAGGGAGTGGAGCATGTTTGAAGGACAGAAGAGACACCTGCCCCTGTGCCCTCTCCCCATGCTGGCACTGCCCCAGGGGCACCGTTAGGTTTTCAGCGCTTCGAGCGCCAGAGCGACGAGGCCGGGCATGCTGCGGGCCAGTGAGTCGCTCTCCAGCCCCACGAGGCCCGTGAAGGCCGTGGGGCGGCCCCCTACAGTGGCCCGAACCTGCGCCCGGTACAGTCCCTTGGTGTTTTTGGAGCCCAAGTCCACCAGGATCTGTGGGGAAACGACAGTACCGTGAGTCCCAGGAGAGCCATGGGCAGAGCGGGACAGTGGCGGGCTGGGGGATGGCACTGCCTGGCTGCCAGGGTGTGTGGCTCGGAGCGGCCAGACGGGGCACTCACCTCCTGGAAGGTCATGGCCAGGTCTGCCTCGGGCACCCGCAGCACCCAGGCGTACAGCTCCCGCACCGCGCCCACCCGCACCGCCGACTCGTTGAGGCCAGGGCAGGCTGCAGCCCCAGGGGCGGGCAGGAGAGACATGGAGGGGACATCAGGGATCAATCGTGGGGGCACCATGCTGCTGCCCACCGCAGGGAGGAGCACCCTTGCTCTGGGGACACCAGGGGAGCATGGGCAGAGGGGGGAATATAGCAAAAGACTGTCCCACTGAAATGGGACAGCCCTGGGAAAAGGGTGCAAGGCTGGGCTTGTCACCGTCCCCATGGTGATGCGTGGCACCCCATAGGGTCTGTGGGAGCTTACCTCTGCCCGTGCCTGCCTCCTCCTCCTCTTCCTCCTCCACTCTGGGCAGCTCCGTGGCCACCAGTTCACGTTTCTCCCTCAGTGCAGACCCTGACATCGACAGAGGTATGAAACCCCCAGTGGGCATTGCCCGGGCACAGAGCTGGCCGGTGGATGGACACCCTGCTGCCCCATTGCCCCCAGTCCCTCCAGGCTCACGTGGTTCCTTGCTTGGCACAGGGGTCCTTGTCCGCTCTCCAGATGCCCATTGTGGCTCCATGGCTTCCAGGGTGGTGCCAAGGTCCAACTCTGCCCGCAGCTGAGTGAGGAAGGCTCGTCCCTGTCCCACCATCTCCTCCACCACATCCTCACCCTGCCAAAGGGAAGAGGGGGACAGGATGGGTGATGGGGCACCCACAGGGCACCCGTAGGCACAGCTACATGCATGGTGGCAGAGCGCAGGGCATGGGTGTGCTGGTGTCAGACAGGGCACTGGTGACATGCAACTGCTTTCTGGCTGTGTTGGGTCAGATCCGAAGCTGCAGGGTCAGACCCATGGCTGGCTCTGCACTGGCTGGACTTGGGAGCACGGGTTTCAGCTGGGGAGGGTAAAATGTCCCCTCTGTGGTGGCAAAGTGAGAGATGCCACTTCTGTGGCTGCACAGAGGACAATGGACACAAGGGATGTCAGGAGGGGACAAAGGGGAACTGAAGGGGTTTGGTCCCTGGCCACACAGTCACGAGGACAGGGGGTCCCCCAGCCTGTCCCTCCCCACATACCTGCAGGAAGAGCTGCGTCTCCCCGGGGAGCTGCTCCCTGTCCTGTGTTGGCTGCCAGGACAGGTGGCTGCCCCCTGCCATGGTCCTCAGAGCCTCCACCCAGTCCTGCAACTGGGGTCCCACTGCCCCAAAGAGCTCTGCAAAGGGGGGCAGCTGCCTGCCCCCCCACCTGGAAGCACAATGGGGCGAGCTCAGAGGGGGTGGGCAGTGCCACCCTCTGCACCCTGCCTGGGCACACTGGGGGAGTGCCCTGGTTGCAGCAGGAACACGACCCCAGTGCTTCAGGCTGTTCCCAAAATGGCATTTCAGTGCCCACCAGCATCTCGACCACCTCCCCAACCCCTTTAGCCCCTCATCCCATGGCCCACCATGCCTCACCTGCTGGGGGGTCTCTGGGGTCCCACTGCTGTGGGGCTGGAGTGGTCCCCTGCCACAGCCAGGCCTGCAGGGACAAGAAAAGGACAGGAGAGACAAGGGATAGAGGAGCCCCATTGGGAAGCCAGGCCAGGCTGCTGGTTCTCCTACCACAAGCATGGGAGAGACTGATGGGACCCCAAATGGCCATGGGGTGGTCCAGCCTGGAAGAGTACCTGGGGCATCCCTGCGGACACGGGGAGGGAAAAAGTGCCCGTAGATCTTGCCCAGGAGCTGGGGCAGAGTGCGGGTGAGGAAGGAGAAATCAAACTGGTTTCGGATGAAGTCCCCAGCCCGGCGCAGGAGATCCACCAAGGTCTGGGCGTAGGAGTGCAGCTCTGTGGGCATACAGGGAGAGACGTGGCCCTGGCCCCACACCAGAAATGGGGTCCCTCCCCACACCCTAGCCCTGGCATGACCCCCAACTCACCACATCGTCTCGTCCTGGCATGGCAGGTCTCCTCAGCCAGGCGGGCACAGGTGGCCCGGCCCTGAGGTGCCCGGCAGGACCCGGCATAGAAGGCGCAGAGACGGGCGCGCTCAGGGGATTGCTGCTCGGGGGGCAGCTGCGCCAAGGCCAGCAGGTCGAAGCAGCTCGGTTCTCGGCTGCCAGGGGCAGCTGTGAGGGAACCGGTGCTGCCATGAGTGCTGAAAATGCCCTGGGCATCTCCGTCCCCCCTAAGGTGCAGCCAGTGGCACTCACGGTCCATCTGGAGTCTCAGCCAGTCCGTGAAGGCAGTGACACGGGTGTAGACTCCTGGTTTGCCCCGCTCACCGCAGCCATCACCCCACGAGGTGATACCGTAGAGGACAAAGTGGTGCGAAGTGGGGTCCTGGCACGCCAGCGGGCCCCCTGAGTCACCCTGCAGGGGAAATGCCTGTGCATTGGGCTGGGCTGGGACCACAACCGTGCTGATGGGCTGTGGTATGTGCCCGGCACTGTGTGTCACGAGGGATTTTTGAAGTGGGGCGCTGACAGTCCCTCAGTCATGGTGTTACCTGGCAGGAGTCGATGCCTCCAGACAAATACCCAGCACAGAACATGGCACTGGTGAGCAGGTCCTTGCCCAGGGCGCCCCGGCACGTCTCCTGGCTGAGCAGGGGCACCTGCGCCTCCATCACCACGTCGGCTGCTGGTCCCTCTGCCAGGCAAGGCACCCATTACCGGGTCCCCTGTGCCCGGACATCTCCCTCTCTTTCACACCCCCCTGCCCTGCCTCGTTGCGCTGGGGGTGGACACCAGAGAGGGCAAAGAGGGGAACACCTCACGGTGTCTCTTACCTTCGTAGAGGGAGCCCCAGCCCGCTATGTAGCAGGGGGTGCCGGGGCTGGGCTCCGCGGGGCCGCTGGGAAGGCACACGGGGCTGACGGTGGGTGACGGGGCCAGCGGCACTGCCAGCTCCAGCAGCGCCAGGTCCCCGTGAAACGTCTTGGGGTTAAACTGGAAGGAGATGTGGGGGTGTCAGTGGGGGCCCCTGGGGCATGGGCAGGGAGGCGAGGGTGGTGCCCACCTCCACCGACCTTAGGGTGAGGCAGGATGCGCCGGACGGGCACTGCCCGCTTGCCCGCTCCCGGCTTGCCCAGCTCGTGGTCGCCCACCACCACTGTCCACGCCAGCTCGTTCCGGTTCCTGGCGGGGTGGGGGCAGCCAGTTACAGGGGTGACGGTACCACCCCGTGCCCCCCTCTGCAGGGACATCATCCCCGCACTGCCGTGCCCCCACCGTACCCGCCAAAGCAGTGTGCCGCCGTGAGGACCCAGGAGCGCCCCACCAGCACCCCTCCGCACATCAGCTCCCCGTGCAGCCGCACCGACACCAGCCAGGGCCAGGCGCCTCGCGGGGCCACGCTGCCGCCCATGATCCGTCCTCGGGGGGCCGTGGCGTTGACTTGTGGGCCCCCGCGGCGCCCACAGCTCCCTGGAGGACAAAGTCGGGGTGAGGGGGATGTCCTGCAGGCCAGCTGCTGGGACAGCCCGTCTCCCAGGTGGGCACGGGTGGCCNGCCGCCTCCATTGCTGCGTCAGGACCCGGGGCTGCGGTCACCGTCTCTGCAGGGACAGGCTGTCATGGTATGTGGGACACTCCCCCCCGATGTCACCACCACAGCCCTGTTGTCCTCAAATCCCCCCAGCTCCATTCACTGCCCCCCCACCCCCCCCCTC
>VXAD01012523.1:0-189731 GCA_013399195.1 Dicrurus megarhynchus
CAAACACTCCTTACTTCAGAGAGTTAAAAACATACCAGCTAAACCTCTCCTAAAGTTACCTTCTTAGTAATTAGTCTGCTGCAAGTACCGTGCTTCATGTTAAATCTGTTCTTTGCTGTGTTCTTGTCTGAAGAACAGGTGCTGCATTTGGATGTGAGTAGGAATTTCTCCACAGAAAGGCTTGTCAGGCATTAGAATGGGCTGCCCAGGGAGATGGTGGAGTCACCATCCCTGGAGGTGTTAAGGAAAGACTGGTACACAGTGGCACACAGTGCCTTGGTCTGTTTGACAAGGTGGTGTTCAAAGGTTGGACTCAATGATCTCAGATGTCTTTTTCAACTTAATCGATTCTGTAATAGTCACTGGTGAGCAGCATTGGGCTTTTTAACCCATCCTCTATTGTACAGAATCTTGGGTGAAAAAGACTGAAGTATTTTACATCAGACTTCTAAAAATCATGGCAGAGTGGTTATCCTAGTCTCAACCACATTTTAGTTTTTGGTCTTTTGGGTACTCTTCCCATCAGACTGTCTTGCTCAGTTACTGCCAATGCTAATAGAAAGGAGTAACTGGAGCTTCCAGTCATGTAAAGAGGTAAGTTAGCTTAGGGAATATTCTTGCTGATTCAAGATTCATAGATTAGCTGCCATATGTAACTATAAAAAAGATTACTTTCCAGGAGGTCAGGGCAGATTTATCTTTTCATGGAGTCATTGTCATTACAAGCAGAACTGCATGTGACCATGTACACATGCTCTATCTGGGACACTTGTCCTTTCCCCTTGTGAAACCACAGAGGATGTACAAAGGGGAAGGGACTTGGAGAGAGGAAGGAGGGGGAGGAGGGACCAGTGTTTGTGCATTTGCGTGCAGGTGCACATGCAGTGACTCATGGGTTGGGTCATAACACTTTCAATGCTTCTTTGGCTGTTGTCATGTAAATTCAGCATGGTAAGTAAAATCTTAAAGGAACAAAGTAGAGAGATCAGAAGTCTCTAAGCCTCTAATTGCCAAAAACCACAGAAAATTTAACCATGGAAGAATAATTCTATATATGTATATATTGTCTGTAGTTGCTCTGAATAACTCTCGTGTCAGTCATTTTCAGAAAGCGGGTGTGAGGTTGATGTTTAACCTGATGTTTTATTTCTGGTCTGTATATTCTATGCAATTGGGAAGAGCTTGTGATGCCTCTGAAAAAAATGGTGAAGTGAATGTTCTTGTGCAATGTTGCTGTGTTCTCATTAGAATCAAGCAATTATTTTTTGCCTAGAAAATGCAAGGAGGACAGTTGAAGTGTCTGTTCCTGGGGCAGTGGCTGTGGACAGCTCCAAGGATGACAGTGTTTCCCATGCCAGTGTGACCAGTATGAGAAGGTAAAAGTTCACCCTTTACTATTTCATTTTTGTAGTATCTTAATTACCCATGCAGCAGAAATTGAACACAATGGAGAAAGTGCCATGTGTTTTTTGGCTTTGTTGATTTTCCCTGACTTTCTCACATTAAATCTGTGGAAGTGGGACAAAGATCTAATAGCTTTTTCACAACTTTCTTTATTTGCATTTAAAATATCTGCAATCTGTCACAAGACAGATGATGTGTTGTTGAAGACTGCTGCTGAGGGGTCCTAACTCAGAATCAGAGATACTGTTCTAGTAGTCACTTCCATTTTTCACTTTTTCAGTCTTATTTTGTTGTATCTCCAGGTCTGTAGGAGACTCCAGCAAACCTTGTTCACCTTTAAGTGCCACNCAGTTGCTGGAAGGATGAAAAAATCCAAATGTAAAGAAAAAAAGCCCCAGTCTAGATTTCTGACTCCTGATGTGCAAAGAAAAGGACAGCCTGCAGTGAGATGCTTTCACAGGGAACTCTGCAGGGGTACAGTCTGATAAACCTGTCAGAGAGCTGTTTATAGGCTTCAAAGCAACCATGAGGACATGTTAATAACCTATTTCCTGGTGTCCAAAATAACCTAAATTAGGAGTGGTAAAGAGAACAGAGTTAGGGTCCAGGACTTCCTATCCTGACAGCAAACTGTACATCCCCAGAAGGGAAATTTGAAATTATTAAGGTTGAAGTAGGTGGTGTGACTCCGTCCATGGTGCTGATGGCAGACAACAGTCCTAACACACAAGTCTATGGGAAGTTTACTGTATATGAATCTCAACTGGTTTCTTCTTTTACAGGTAGAAAAGCAAAAAGAAGAAGGATGGTTTGCATTGTCAATGCACATTATGTAACAGGAGCTGAGCTCAAGTCCTGTATTTTTTAAATGTTTTTTTTTATGAACCACAAATAAATCACAATCTCCCTCTACAGATGTACTATTTAACTCTGAAGTGTTTTCATGTCAGTGCTGTTAGTGTGGAAAGGTCCATGTGCTTATTGTATTTGTGCCCTACAGAGCAATCTTGGAAGCCCTGGGAATGAGGTTCTGAGCTGGACACACTGCTGTGACCTTACAGCTTTTCACCAGAAAATCCTTCATGAGGTTGTAAACTCAGGCTGCTGGAGCTTTACAATGAGGACCTGGTAACTCTGTTAAGTACGCTGAGGGCAGGAGGTTTTAGAAATTGCCTGTGAAACTTTCTGGAGCATTTATTTGCACAAGAGATGGGAATAAAATGTCAGGAAGAACTGAGGTGAGGGAAGGTACCTGTGTTGAAAAGGAACCTGTCTGGTTTTGGTGGATAAGGATTTGTTCCTTCTGTGGTACCTTGGGAATGTTCTTTTAATCCCATACCATTTTTGGTTTTTTGTGTTGTGTCTGGGGTGGTTGCTGCCCCCCCGGTTCTGGGACTGTTGCGATGGGTGAGGGCCAGACTGGGATATCCTGTGAGAGTTGGGCAGGCGGGGGGAGGTCACAGCTCCTTTCTTCTGGGCAGGTGTATTGGCTTTGCACAGCCTGGTTTTTGGTAGCGGGGGAGCCACAGAGGTGGCTTCTGTGAGAAGCTGCTGGAAGCTTCCACCATGTCCAGCAGAGCCAATCCCTGATGGCTCTGAAGATGGACATGCTGCTGGCCAAAGCTGGGGCAATTAGAGATGGTGGTGACGCCTCTGTGATGACATATTTAAGAAGAAAATCAAAACAATGGGGGACGCAATTTTTTCTTTGCCAGAGAAGAGGAGGAGGTGAGAACACGTGAGGGAAAACAACATGGAGACACCAAGGTCAGTGAAGAAGGTGGGGGAGGAGGTGTTCCAGGTGCCAGAGCTGAGNTTTTGGGAGGACAGTTTGCCCCATGGAAGGGATTCACACTGCAGCAGGTGTGGCAGGACTGCTGCTCCTGAGAGCGGACCCACACTGGAGAAGTTCACGGAGAACTGTCTCCCGTGGGAGGGACCCCACGGCCTCACAGGGGAAGGACTCCTCTCCTGCAGCAGTGGAAAAAAGCTCAGGTGATGAACTGACCAAGACCCCCATGCCCTGTCTCCCTGCACAGTTGGTGGGAAGGAAGGAGGGGCTGGGGGGGAAAAGGTGTTTTAAGGGCTTGTTTTACCTGGCATTATCCTCCTCTGACTGTTAGTAATAAATTCACTTTGCAACTTTAAGTTAAGCCTGTTTTGCCCTTGGAGTGTTTTTCTCCTGGTCCTTACCTCAACTCATGACCCCTTTGTTAATTTTTTTTCTCTCCTTTAGCCAGCTGTGGGCAGGGAGGGTGAGCGAGCGACTCTCGTGGGTGCCTGGCGTTGGGCCCGTGTCAAACCACGCCAGCGGGCGATTCGGCTGGCCATGCAGTGTGGTGGCTCTGACCAGGGACCTTGGTGCCTTGTGGTTTTTGCCCGTTTCTGTTTCTTTTCCTTTGGCACTGTGACTGGGCTTACTGGCTTGCTTCTCTGCTGTTTGGGAGCCCAGAGCCAGTGCATACCGGGCTGCCCCCACCTACCTCTGCAACAGACCCAGGGCCCAGCCATCGCTGGTGAGCTACCCAGGGGAGCAATTCCCTGCTCAGCCCCACTGTTTTTCTGCCACCATGCAGGTTTTTTGCTGCACTGTAACCCAATACCCCGTGCCTGCCAGGCGAGCTCACCCCATGGCTCCTGGTATAACCGCGGAGTTTCTGCTACCCGCGGGGTGAGCCAGCCCGTGCTGTCCCAGCCGCTGCTCCGAGGTTCCTGCTGCAGCCCATTCCGCCATCCAGCCTGCCCGCCATTACCGCGTGAGGGAGACGCGGCTGAGCTCGTGCCACAGCGCCCCCTGCAGGCGCGGGGCAATCACTGCCCCTGCCCTGCCGGGCCGGGAGCCATTGGCGCCCCTGGCGGCCGTGAGTGGAACTGCACCGAAGGGGAAAGGGCCTGGGCCAAGACAGGGCTGGTGCTGGGTTCTGGTTCTGTTTGTTGTCGCTTGTTTGCCCTGTTATCCATATACATACTAGTAAAGAACTGTTATTTCTTTCCCCATCTCTTTGCCTGAAAGCCCCTTCATTTCAAAGTTATAATAATTCAGTGGGAAGGGGGTCACATTTTCCATTCCAAGGGAGGTCCCCGCCTTCCCTGGCAGACACCTGTCTTTCAAACCAACACAGATTTTGGTGCCCAATGTAGGGCCTAAGGGCAGCAAGAGGAAAGGGTGAAAAAGGATAAACAGTTCCTGGGTAACAGTTTTTGTGTGCTGAATATAGAAACCCTGTTAACTGGCACCACGTGGTCTTGCTTACCCTGCTTCAGTTGGCACACGGTGTCTTCACAAACAGACCGTGTGAATCTGCTTGTAAACAGGAGCTTAGAGATAGAGAAGTAACAAAAGAAAACTCTCAGTTCTAGGAGATGTTACTAATCAACACAGACTGTTGCTCAGCCAAGGCCATGTTGCATTCCTGAACCTAGAGAAAAAGAACAAAGACTTAATAGAATTATGAATAGTTTCTTTTATATAACAAAAAAGGGGGGGGTGCATATGAGAGGGGGGCATAGAATAGGTGATTTGAGAAGTCTGTACCTTCTGACTACCTCAGCCAATGCAGAAGGGAAGAAGGTGTTGCAGCCAGGAATTAGGATAAAAAGGGGGTTGCATCCCCAACAGTTCGAGAGACCCCCATGGGAAATGGCCATGGCCTCTCCCTTTATTCAAAAAAGTTACAGGACTCCTGTCTCCTTTTTGGACATAAACTGCTGGTGTTTGTTAATTAATTTTCCTTCTGTGCATGAAAGGCTGCTGTGAAAGTAAACCCACAGGCTCCCAAGTCACAGCACTTGGCAAAATTGGTAACATCTGAACATTCTGGAATGGGTTCATCTGGCATGGTGCTGCCTCCCAGTGCCTCCACAAGACAGGAAAAAGTAAAAGACAAATACAAGAGGATGTGACAGCTGCATCCCAACCACTTTCCCACATCTCCCATCTTCTAGGCTGAGATTTACATCACTGCATTAACCTGGCTGCCTGTGAAAGAGGTACATTTGGACACAATTCCTTTTTTACTAGAATAGAATCAGGGAAATCTGGGGGGGTTTTGTTTAAGCATAAAAAAATTATGCTTCCAACTTGGTTCACATATGTGTGATCCTCACTGATCAGTTAAGTGCCTGTGAGGAAAATGTTGGATTGATCCTGATATTTTCCAAGGATTACCACTTTCCTTCTCTAGTAGGAAGAGTAGGAAGCTTGCGGTGTGCTTGTTTTTGAGGCCTTCTGAATACAGTTTTTATCTGAAAATAGGTTAGTAAATAGATGTACAATATTTTTTATGTCCTAATACATAATATGAAGTGCTTTTTTGTATAAATAATTAAGTTCTGAGCTGAAGAATACCTCACTTACTTGATAGGAAAGCAGAAATTTTTTCTTTTTTTTTAAGCTGCAATAACCCACATTCAGAATTCAGGCAACTTTTGACTCAGTAGGGTTTTTTGTAAGTATTTGCATTTGCATATTTAGATTATACAGTCACAGTCTTACTTTGCTGATCAACCTCCAAGTAGCTGGTAACAAAATCCACTTGTTTCAGTGGAATTGTCAATGCTATGAGGAAATAACCTTCAGTGCAGACGTAGTAGAGGAAAGCTGATTAAGACAGTGGTACTTTTATATAATTGGTTGTATAGAAAAAATAGGACTTCATATGCTGTTTTTCCTCAAATTGAGTGAGAATAAGAGTTTGGTTTCATTTTGCAAAACTTAGTAATGCTATATTGAATTGGAACTACATATGGCATCTACCTACATAGAACTAATTATATGTATTTACTGTATACTTGTAAGCAAATATTGTATATACATTCCTTATGCATGTGTTTGTAGATAAAGGATCAGTTAAGAAAAAATAACTTCTTTTTTTAATGTTAAATTTCTGTTTGGTTCTCTATGTAGCTTCATGGTTAAGAGACATGAAAACCATCTGAGGTGAAATCTTGAAGACACACAAAAAGGAATGCCAGGTAAGGATCTTTTTTAACCAAGTGAATGAAGATCTGAAAATATTTGTGTTTGAACTACAGAACCTGAAAATAGTGAGTTTGTCAGATGTATCTTACCATGCAAAATGAAAGGAGAAAAAAATTGCTTGAAACAACATAAAATTATATACAGTATATACAGCTCCTCAGAACTGTTCAGTGTCAGTCTGCTGGCCCTGAGATGTTCTGCATCCAAGATCCTGAAAAAATGTGAAGTTTCATAACTAGTTATTTAAGAAAAAAACAACAAAACTCTGAGGTGTAATAGTGTTCCCATGGGAAAACAGCTTCCTTGCACCCCTCTCTGCTTGTACCAACAAAACAATTCGTCACTAGAGCGAGCTTTTAAACTGTCGCATTTATGAAGGAGGATTCCACTGGTATGTAGTGGATCATCAACAATTGTTTTAATTCTTACCTAAGGAACAGACAACTCATAAAGCTGACTGACACTGGACTATCATGTGCAGTAGACTTCCTTTGTGTTCATCTCCCCGCAGGTCAGCATCACCTGCTTTAATTATGTTCATTCTTTGACGTTTTAAGAGACATTTGAAGTGCGTGGTAGAGCAAAAGCAGTTTCTTCCAGCTTGCAACGGGACACTGGGAACTCACACCGCCTTTTACTCATAAAAAAAGAGTAATTATGACTCTATTCTTTATATGAGGCACTGCAGTGCTGGAATTTATATGAAGGGGAAAAAGCACAAGCAGCATCAGCTTTACTCAGTAACTGGAAATAGCCATGGTCTAGTTGAAGGCTGAACCAGCAGCCTCTCCAGCAGTGCAGAGGTGTTGTGCTGACTGGGGACAGGGACCAGCCCACCTCCTGCAGGGAAACTCTTGGAGACAGGGCACAACCTCGTGTAACTCACAAATAACCCCCAGTCTGCATTTCCAGACTGCAAATGACTTAGATAAAAGGTAGGTGTTAACTGCAAACATATTGAGTAATATGTATGTACAGTTTATTTAAAATACTTCTTAACATATAAAACCCCCTCACTATTTATACAGTCTAAGTCCTAGCAACATATACAAATACTGAGCAACTACAGTACATGCTGAGGTAAGAACATACATTCTGGGAGAATACTCAAGCCAAACAAGAGTGAAATACATATTATATACATGTCTTCACATATAAGAGAGACCCATGAAATGTATCTTTGCTTTATTGTACACAGGCAAATTCTAGTCTTAATGTGCCATGCAATTAAACCCAACTGTTACATATTCAAATGTATCTTAGCCCTAGCAGATAACATGTTCAAAGTCTGAAGCGAGAGCAAAGCCTAGGACCAAATTCCTTCAGAAAAGGGGCTTAAATTTTAGAAACATCAATTTCTTTAACAGCTCATTCTCCTCAGATGATGAAGTTGCATTATGTTTTCTTAAAAAATAACCCACTGTAGACAAACTCTTTAATTCTTACACCACCTTAGCCTCCAGCTATCCATAGTTCTGGTTTTTCAGAACCATTCCTGGTCTGAAGTAAAAATTAAATCCAGGTGTGTTTATACTGACTTGAACACATCCGTTTGTTTTTATGGTAATTTTTCTAAGCCTGAACTGGTGTTCGTTGAGAATGGAGAGGATTTTTAACTTGGCTGTAATTGTATTGTCACATCTCAATGGAAACTAACAACTTCCCACTCCTTTCAAATAGAATCAGCTCAGGTAATTTCAGTTATAGTTGCTGCTGATAGCTAAGAACGCTTACCTGTATAAGCAAAACTACAAAGATTGAAGACTATTTTTGTCAGGCAGAAAAAGTTGCGGTAACATCAAAAGTACAATTATAGGCAGGAATTTGCTGTTCACAAATGCATCTTATTTACCATCCTTACTTACATTCACATTTAGGCTTAAGACACCCAACTCTAAAACAAGTAATTAAAAATAAAGTCATTCTTAATGAATGAGAATGAATGATCAGAAATTGTAGAATTGGGCTTTAAGGTAGCACAGAATATTTTCAGCATCTTTGTTGGTGACACGGACAGTGGGACTGAGCAGACCCTCGGTGAGTTTGCCAACACCCCCAAGCTGTGAGGTGCAGTCAAGATGCTGGAGGGAAGGGATGCCATCCAGAGGGACCTGGACAGGCCTGAGAGCTGGCACCTTATGGAGCTGAACAAGATATAGTCCTACACCTGGATCAGGGCAATCCCAGGCACATGTACAGGCTGGGCAGAGAAGTGATTGAGAGCAGCCCTGCAGAGAAGGACTGGGGGGGTGATGGTTGATGAAAAACTCAAAATGAGCCAGCAGTGTGCTCTCACGGCCCAGAAAGCCAATGGAATCCCAGGCTGCATCAAAAGGAGCATGGCCAGCAGGCTGAAGGAGGGGATTCTCATCTGCCCTAGTGAGACCCCACCCGCAGTGCTGCATCCAGCTCCGGTGCCCCCAACATAAGGAGGANGCCATTCTATGATTCTACGTAACACCATATTTTAGATGCTGAACAGGCCACAAGTAATTTTTGAGAGTTTATATACAGCCCCCTCTGCAAACAGATTTTCAAGTGCTAAGTGAGGATACTGTACTGGTATTAAGGCATGGTGGCAGCCCCTTGAACAGCACTGCAATTTCCATTTAGATGTTCTCCACAGCGTTTAAGGACCTGGGCAGTAAACAAGGCTTTGAATTACATCACAAAAACAAACAGTAACCCCTGCAGTCTATAAAACTGGGCTACTGTGTAGGGAGGGGGTCTCACATGTATGAATTAATTCAGCATCCTTCCAACAGTGCTGTTAGAATAAAAATACAGCATTTTTATAGTGGGGGTTTTTCCTACTACTTAGGTAAGAAATCTGTGCTTTTTTTTTCTAACAAGATAAAAAATGGCAAATATGACATTCATATTGTTTTCATTTTGTGATTACCTAGCTAAAATGAGTCTACATTACTGCAATAAATGACTGACTGCAATGTTTTCATAGTACAGAACACTGGAACATTCAAAAGATACAAATTCCAATAAATATGTCTGAAATGGACACTCTTTGGAATAGTACTGGTTCTTTTGCAAAGGTTTTGGAATCTTTGATGCTTCTAGTAAGAACAATCATTAAAAAAGCCCTAAGGCTAAAGTTTGTCAGTTGTGCTAAAACGTACCATATGTGCTAAATGCATGTCTAACACAAAATGTGCACCATTAGAATATTTGTGTGCTTCCTTAAGCACTCACAGAAGTATGTACAGATCTTTCTTTGTACAAGCTCACAAGTGAACACAGGATAATGGACACTCTGGGGGAGGGCAGGGCAGGGCAGGGCCCTTCCCAATTCAAGTCACCTCCAAGACCTGAATGCTTCTTGCGCTGAGCATCAGGGAAGTCTGACTTGGAGGCAGATGCTATTCTAGTGGCCCTCAAAGCATAGGAAAAATGTAAAAGCAATTGCCAGGTAGTTTGCTTGTGCCAATCTGTGCCTCCTGGATCCCTAGGAAAGAACAAGACTGAGTGGCTTAAGGAGAAGAGGCAGAAAAGAGATTGTACAGACAGCAGCTTCTAGTTTTGGAAGGCTAACCAAAAAGGCAGGAACCTTCTGAGGAACACACAGCTGACAATTCCCAATTCTGTTAACAAAAGCTGAAATAAGGTAATTGCGAATCAAAACTATTTTACGCCATGATTTTTGCCATCAGTCCTGACAGTAGCTTGTTAAGTCCAAAGTTGTGCAGACATTTTAGAAGGAAAGAGGAATTTTAGAAGCTGTAGTGCTTGCACAGAAATTAAGAGCTTTGGGTTTTGGGGTGAGGGTTTTTTCCCCAAGAAATAGTACCATTAGGAAGAAATGACTGGCTTTTGTACTCCAACTGTTTCTCCCAATTTATCACATTCACATCTATGAATTACTGAAGCTAATTTTTATGAAGAGTTCTTCTCTCATGTCAGACAGACAATTGTACAGTAGTAATAAAAACGTCCATGGTTTTGCAGGAGACAAGCTGTTAATTGCACAGACAGCTTGAGGAAAGGCAGAATTACTGTTTTCCCAGACCTCCCACACCACATCTTTTGGTTCAACACTGTATTATTTAAGACTAACAATATCAAAACAGTGGAATTTAAAAAATGAAACTGTGAGCTTTATGGAACTGGCTTTTAGAAACAAGCCACCATTCTACCTTACTCGTGAGCTAACTTTGTTCATCCTTACTCCCACTGGGATGGGCCACGCTCTGTGGCACCTGGTACACGAGTTGGTCGGCACTGCCTGGCCCCAGCTGCCCCTTTGGTATATCGTACAGTGCCTGTGCTGAGGATGCACTGTCTGTCCTGGACAACAGTTTATTGCATGTTCCAACCAGTGGAGGAGCTTGATTCCCTGCAGCTTTGAAGGTGGAAATGGAAGGAGCGCCAAGAGGTGTACTGGGATGGCTGGACATGTCCATGATGATTGGAGTTGCGTACTCTGGTCCAGTGACAGGCAGTGGCTCGGCATAGGCATGGTAAACTTCTTGGATGGGGGAATTGTAAGGGTCCAAGTCAGCATAACTGGCTTCTTTTCCTTCCTCTGGTTTGAAGGTTGATCTCTGGTGAAGCGTGCCCACAATTCCCCCTACCAGGGGCTGAGCATATTCTGTGTTGCAAGCCCCAACAAAACAAAATATAAACACGGTTAATGGATTGTTTTACAGACAACCTGTCAGTAGTCTCACAGAGATCATTATCCTACATCAAACCAGTGGTCCACCTCTGTCCACCAGTGCCAATCGCTTTGGGAAAGGATTCCTTTACACCCAACAGGTAAAGCCACTGGGATAGCCAAAACATTCCCACTTCTCTGGTTTATACTTCTTCCCAGGTGAGCTGCAATTTCCCATGCTGCAAATCTGTCTGAAAATAAAGCTTATTGAAATGTTCTTCTCTTTAAATTAGATTTAAATAAAATTATTCGGCCTGCATCTGGATGCAAAGTGGTCCTTGGGGTGGAGGGTTTGTCCTTTGAGGGGACATGCATGTAGTCAGCTGAGGTGTTTTAGCTCAACAGATAATATGAGTTACAAAAGCTGGAGGTGAAAAGCCTAACTTTTTTAGCTGGGTAAAAACAGACAAGCAGCCAAAAGGAGAAAAGTAATTCTGCCTGCAGTGAAGCTGTAATTCCTGCACATCTGCCCGATTCTGCCATCAGCAGGTAAGCACAGAACCAAAGGCACAGTCAGTCATCCTCCTCTCCTGCCTGGGTCAGTCATCAGGGAAAGGGCATGTGCCACTATCCATAAATCCTCCTTTTCCAGATCAAAAGTATGATTTAACCCATATAGTGAGGGTAGAGAATCCGGTGCCACATTTCAGATTTGTGCATAAAAATATTGTGATGAAATTATTATATAGTGCATGAAAATATAATCAAATGAATTCTTTAACCTTTTATGAGGTTTAAAAACAAGTTAAGAACTGCATTAACTTGGGCAAGTGTCTATCTACAGCACATCGAATGAGAGAACATACCTGAAAAAGCCTGCATTTCAAGAGATACGCTTACCCACAGAACTAGTCATTTCTCCTCTGCTCCCCAACAAAAACCAGGAAATAACTAAATGTAGTAGCCAGATTCCTGACATTTTTTGGCATGTCATATATACATAAAAACCATGGCCCACAAAGTACCTGCAGACTCTGTTTGCAACATTGTTGGGACTTCTCTTGGTCTTAGGTGACTGATTTCACTGCTGCTGTAGCGTACAGGAATTTCTTCGTGTTCTGCTGATTTGGTCGGGAGAAACTGCTTCATTCCTTTCCACCATCCTTCACATGGGTTAAAAAAAACAAACAAACAAACTACCCAATATTGTGTACACACTGTGTTTTAAGCTACTAAAATATTTTTCAGCACAGCTTGTATTTTGTTGAAGCAGGTAAGTAACTCAATTATCACTATTTGGATTAATACCCTAAGACAACAAAGCTGTGACTTTTCAGAAACAAACATGTAACAAATCAAAGTGAGGTCATTAAAAGGTTCCTTGTCTAAAGGGTAAGACATACTTAACACTGCCAGTAAGCAGAAAGACGGATGTGCAAGTTTTCAACACGAGGCCAGAGAAGTGAAGCACAGTCATGCAGCAGTACCAACCCAACTGCTGCAGCTGCCCTCTGCCCTGAGGCACAGGCGGATTCAGGACCACTGCAAAGGGCTGCTTGGTGCAATTGTCTGATCCTAAGTTTGTCAGGCACAAGATAGTAGAATGGAAGATATACCTAAATCCCACACGCTTACTAGGGCAATGAAGACAAATTTTGGAAGGAATTTATACACCAAGATGAAAGAGTTTTTCCAGGACAAAAAAAAGAAATGGTTATCAAATGTATAAAGACATTTCTTATAATTTTTTTTTCCCTTATGTTGTATAATTAAGAGATTTTATACTTTGTTCACTAAAAAGACCCCTGAAGCTGTCAGCTCTAACAGGAGTCACGACATTTCGTATTTCTGAAAAAAAAAAGAAATCAGAGAAAGAGGGAGTGAAGTGTGTCCAGAAGACATTCAGTACTTGCTATGCCTCCCTCAGTTAGCATTAGAGAAGCTTCTGCTAGTGGAAAATGTGTTAGTGCAATCTGAAATACACATCAAACAAAGAAAGCTCAGTAAATGGTTTCATAAAACCATTTTGTTACCTGCACGATCCCAGTAAGGTAGATCATATGTGCCCTCAGTTTTTTTCTTGCTGTGAAAGAAAAAAAGGAAAAAAGGGTTATTTTAGCTAGTCTGCTTATCAAAAGATGCATTAATTAATGCTCAGCAACTATCACCTTGGCTGTAACTGGTCCTCAAATTTAATGTATAAGCACCAGTAACCTGGCTTGCCAGGCTCACCAGTCTGCTGCTACCAGAGAAACCAGATTTTAGTCAAAGCACTTCTAATGAAAACAGTTACAAAAAGCTGTTTTGTCCTTGCTATTCAAGTGAATATTTTCTCAGAAAGAATGCAATTCTTTCCACAAATGCAGACCACAGAGTTCCCACAGCAATACATGCAGCATTTCATTCCCACACACCAGGCTAACATTCATTTAAACCACTTTCATCCATCTATTCATTTACCGGTTTCTCCAATGCCACGCACAAACTAAGATAAGAATCAGAGTAGTGAAGACCATCACCAGCACTGGAACCAGAACTGCTGCCAATGCCACATCTGAAAGCCATTAAATTGAGTGGTGTCAGACAGAAAGAGCTTCTCATAAATCAGTTTTTGATTTGAAAATTACTTGGGTAAAGCACAGTTTTCACTGTTTGGTGTCTATCACACCAGATCCCCCAGCTAAGCTACTCTGCTGGATGCTCCCACAGCGCAGACTTCAATTAACATCTGGCTCTTCTACATGCATGCACAGCTGGTGGTTTTGCAGGGTTTTTCATCATAATCAACCAGTTTGTTTTAATATATGGTTTTTCTGTTACAACAATGTATTCTATTATTTATGCAGAAAATCCCTTCGTGCCACCACTTAAGTTTGAACCTACTTTAAGAAGTAAATTCCACAGTACCTTACCAGTATGACACGTTCCTTAGGTTTCTTCCCCAATCAGCCTGTGCTGGGTCTGTGTGTGATCCTGTCCCCTGCCATCCAAAGGACACTGCAGCAGTGCCCACATCTGCAGTGACTTTGCTCCCTTTTCTGACCATTTTCTTCGATAAACAAAATTATTATGCCAGGTGACATTTTTCAAATTTCATGTCAGCAAGACTGCTCCAGAAAAGATTTGCTATGTCAAAGGTGTTTTGTTCTAAGAAATTATTAAATAAAGCAGTTACACCTGATTAAGTCAGAAGGGAAGTCCAAGCTGCAACTTCTCCTTCTGACAAAATTCATTCAGTGATTAAAAGCTGAACTCAATTTGAATAAGTTCTGGAAGATGGAACTATTACATACATATGTGTATATATATATATATATATATATATATAAAATATATATTTTATGTACACATATATATTATTGGCAGATTGGTTTTGTTTCTGCATGCAGTATACAACTTTACATCTTTTATCTTATTTGTATTTAATAACTGGTAAGTATTAGAAATCAAATATTGATAATCTGCTGTAATATGTAAAGTTTTGAGAAAATTTCAATTCAGAAAGCACAGTTAATATATGCCAAAGCACTATAAGGAGTTCCAAATACTTGTACTGTTTAACTATGGATACCTTTGGTTACACTTGGAGTCACTGTAGTGTTTTTTATTTCAGGTGTGAAAGTTGTTTTATCTGTCTGCAGTGAAGTCTTCACTGAATGAATGAAGTCATCCATGAAGTCAGCATTCTTCTCATCATTCTTGTTCTGAGGTGGTGGTGGCAAGGTGAGTTTAGGAGCACGACCTTCAGAAGAAAAGAATTTATAAGGTAAGTTCTTTGAAGTGCTAGTTTTCTGTATCTCCTTTTTAGGAGAAGACAGCTGGAACGGTTTGCTGTAAAACTTTTGTTCATGTTACATACTGAGGAAACCCCCCCATGAATCAATGACATAGAAACCAAGTGATTTTGACACAATAATTTTGTAAATTACCTTGTGTACACTGAAATTCAGTATTTTCCTGGTTAAGTGTAGTAACTTTTGCATAAACTCAGAAGTACCAGTTACAGAAGGATTATGCAGCCAAAAAGTACCTCAGTCTCACTGAAAATATACCCACGATATAACTTTTAACCTTAATAATTTCACTTACAACCTTAAAAGTTTCACTTCTTGTCTTGCACAGTTCAAAGCTTTCAGTTGTCTTACCTATACTAAACTGACATCCTAGCAACTCTACTTTCATCGCAATTTTCTGGTGCCATTTTACGGGGTTAATCCTAAAAAAACGTGCAATAATAGGTGGAATGAAATTATTGCGAACTTCCTGGTACAATTCAGTATTCCCTTGAAATATCTAGAAAAGAAGAGGAAAAAAAGAGAGAAACATTATGTTCTACAAACACAATAGCAATTAAGTAACTACTACCAATTTTGATGTTTTATTTAGGAAGAATAAGCAGTAAAGGCTCCAATTCACCCCAGAACAGTGCTGCTGCCTGCACTTGTCCATCCCCTTGGCCCCATTACATTTACAACTAAATAAATAAATAAAATAAAGTGTGTGCACATGTATGCACACAGCTACACAGTTCAGAGTAAAGGTACCATGTAATATCCTACTGATGCTCCCCAGGCAGTGCCTGCTGTTACACACATCTCACATGTTTATGGCACTGAGTCATTCCAACTTGGTCCTTTTATGGTATTTTGCACTTAACTCTTCAAGTATACATGGATAGCAAGGAGTTGTGACACTGCGCAAGCAGGAATTGAGCGGTGCCTTCACACAGCCCAGCAGTTCAGCACAGTCTGTCTGAGGATGGTATTCATTAGAAAGCATTGGGAGGCACCCTCAAGTGTGTAACCACACTGTCCTCTCGTGGCTGCTGCCTGCAAGTGCTGAGCCACAACAAAATTAAAGAATTGGGGTTCAGAATGTGAAAGCTCTCCTCAGTCTCATACTGAGCCATGAGGTTCTGCAAGAGAAGGGCACCGACTGCATGAGGGATGACTCAAGCTGCTCCTTCACTGCCATCCTTGCACACAAAGAACTCATCAAAATGTGACAATACAGAACGAGTCTGCTTGAAGTTTAAAAGCAGTGAGCAGAGCCCCTGCGACACACGATGGCAGCACACTGACAAATTTACAGCCAATCATGGGGTTTTCACCCCTAAGATGCTTAAAACAATACAGCAGCTTGGCCCAGTATTCCAACACTCCCTCTCCTTTAGGAGGACTGGTTTGGCACCATCCCTTTTGGTAGGAAGTGAGCTGTCTCTCCACGTTAGTGCACAGCAGTGGGGCTTTGGCCCTGCCCATGCAACTCTGTGGTGCTGCTGCAACACAGGTCACCACTGAGATGACAGTAAATGAGTTCTTTCTTTTGAAGGCATTTTTGATACAGATACTGCAAATCACAGTGGACACAATGCAGAACAGAATAATGGCACTTGCCAGGAAAAAGTCAATATCACATGGAATTTTGTGCTCACTCACACCACATGGTAACCAGTAAAGCACCCTGCCATTCTTAAGGACAAGCACTGCATTGTGTAACAGCTGATGTGTCTGCATAACATGGAGCAGTCAAGAGCTTTTAGCACATTTCTGATCAATGCAAATCACTGCTGTTTCAACCTTGATACACAAGAGGAAAGATTCCTGTATTGCACTCCTGAGTTTAAGGTATTTCAACAAAATTACTACAATATCCCTAGAGGTCTGAAAAAGTGTTCCAGGAAACTATCCATTCCAAGGAAGTCCCTGCTTTGAATTTAAGCTTATTGTTCTTAAATATACTTAGCAGCAACAAATGAAGACAGAGTAAATGCAGGGGCAAGCCTATGATGTTATTTTGGAAATAAATGAATAACACCAAGTAGTTGTATTTTGTGTGTCCACAGCAGACTGGGTTCCAATTTACAGCCACTTCTCCCTTACTACTTTTTTTTTTTTTTTATGACACGCTTGTAGCTACAGATCTCACCAAAGAATTACTTGTTTTGGTAAAGATGCGAGTGAGAAGCAAAATACAGAGGAGACTTCCTGAGGGGATGCACCCAGCCCCAACTGCTGTACTGCATCCTTGCTTGTGCTGTGCCTGCCAGAGCCCAGTACCAAAAGAAGGCACATCTGGCTGCCCAAGCAACACATGCAGAAGCTACAGATTAGGGACACAGATGCCCAACTCTGAAAGTTAAATCTCATGTCAGGTTTCTGGGGCTGAGGTTTCTGAGCATGTAACAGCAAGGGCAAAAAGAAGCAACGACGACTCTTACCTTCAAGAAAGATTAACAGTAAAGATCTTTAGTCCAGGTTTTTATCAGTCAAGCTTTTCATGTCCGGTGTTACAGAAGTAACTTAACTTTACCTGCAGCTCCATATTTTTTGTTACCCTAATTTTTGCATTAAAAAGTAATTTGCTTCTGAGATCAATACAGCACAAACTTTTTCATGAGAAATCACTTTCATATTCTGTTTATTATCAAACTCTTTCCATTTCCCTCTGTGCTGCTAAACAAAGCTTTTCCAACCTGCAACTATGATTTGTCTTTTTTCCCCAATTCAAGCATTTTACTTTTTTTCATATATGAAAAGTTAAGAAAAGTTTTTCTTGGGTACTGCCAAATCTCTAAAAGGTATTTGCAAAAAGAACTATAGGAAGAACACGGAAAAGCTTCTAGTCTCTTGAAAAATGTTAGGAATTTCAAACATGTTTCAAAAAAACAGGGAATAGCACCTCCTGGTTGGTCTGCTGTGCTCAGAGGGAGAAGCCTGCAAGCAGATGCATCCAAAATCACATCTGTATCAAGTGAGGTGATGGCAGATGGAGAGAAAAACTGCTATTTTGAATGAAACGGAATGATTTTTTCTGTCATTTAAATACAGCTGCCACTTCTGGGTACCTCTGATTCTTCATGCCCTGTCCCTTAATGACACACAGAGTGCAAAGAAAAGATCTGTTGCCTGTAATTTCAGGCTCCACAATTTGTTTCATTTCATGAGCATGCAAGAGGAACAAAACATTCCAATTCAAGGCAATAGCTGCAAAGATTTTTTAAGAAAATTATCATAGTAACGCTGATGCCTAAATCCAGGCAGCTTGCTAACGGAGATCTTATTTTATGGCCAGAAGAGGGCACTCAAAACTAGCAAACTATGCTGGATTTTTCCTTTTTTCTTGAATATTTCACACCAACAGTCACTTTAGTTCACATGTAGGCTCAGACCCGACAGTAAACTCTCCTCCTCTCTTTCAAGAGTTTCCTACTGCAATTATGTTTAGCGTTCAAAAATCTCTTAATTTAACAAACTTCAGCCTATTACTTCATCAACAGGATGCAACATCCTATCTTGAAACATTCTTAACCCAGAGTAAAGAGAAGAAGACCAAGGACAGCCAAAGAGTGACCATTAAAGCATGTTTCTAAAAAACTACCAGGCTAGTAGTTACAGTTACATGTATGTAATACCACAGGCCTACAGAACTAAGGTAAAATAAAACCAAGGATTTTAAGAAAAAGAAGGAAAATCTAGCTGCAGTCCCATTACCAGGAATCCTGTCATTTCTTCAAGAAAATCTGATCTGAACAACTGGAAAGACACAGATTTTCTCATTTTTACTGTCGATTATACTGCAGAGCTTTAAACACAGGGGAAATAAGATTATCTTGCTGCTACCATTAGGGACTTTTTCTGTGTGGCAAAACAATTGCAGTCTGAACATACCCCATCTGCAAAGGCTGTTCTCTTACATACGAAACTTAACAGTACTTGGTCAAAAATTGAGATTGACAGAAACATAAAACATGCAAAATTATACAACCCCTACCATTTATTCTGTAACCACAAGAGGATAAGAAAGTAAAGCTTAATTTAAAAACATTTAACCTATTTTAAAAGAAATATAATTATTCTTGAAGTGACGCAGTACCAGGCAGCCTACCACTGGCAACAGAAGTTTCTCGTATAGAATATTCCCACCCCAAATAGTAATAAAAATAGTTGTAAAACTGAGTTTTAAAACTGTCCAAATCCTCACATATTTGCATATCTTTTTGTCTGCTTATCTGCTGTTTAAGATTCAAAATAACACTGAAAAGGAAAGTTATTTAATGATTCTTCACCATACCAAAAAGAGTTGTATTTGCAGTTGTGAAATCTCCATAGAAGATACCTAGAAAGCATGTGGTATTTTTACCTTATCTTTATCCATGCCAGGTTCTCTGTACCCTGTCCACTTCTGTGCATCATCACTGTATAAAATTCTGTAGGCTGAGACATAATAGTAGTGCTCTGCTAAAGTTGATCCAGTAGTTATAATACCTGTGGAAATTGAGGTGCCCAGTTAAGACAAAAAACTGGTACCAGTTTGTAAAAATTACCAGATCAGTTTTTGAATCCAGAGTTGCATAGTTGAGAGTCTTCACTGGTCCAGGTAATTTCAAGAAGTTTTTATCCAAAGTGCCAGGGTCTGAAACTTCCACAGTAACTGAAACTTAGTAATCATTTTACTTACTTTGTATTTTAATTTTCATGCTATAACCTTGCTAAGCCCTTTTCCCCCCATTTCTTGATGGAAACAGCCTGTTCATTGATGACAGCCCACTCCTGTCTCCAGCTGCTGACACAGCTCTGCTTGTACTGCCAACTTAAAGGCACCACTGAAAGAACTGCAGCTTCCTACAGCTGACGCTGCAGCACAACTCACATAGGAAAGCTGTTCTGGAAAACAGAACTCCTATTACCACAGGAGTTAGAGGAGTAATACAAAATCCAAAGAGTCCCCAGGGAGGTAATAACAAAGGCCACTGGTAAACTGAAGTTGCTTAATGGCAGGAAGCCATGCTGCCGATAGCAGGGTGTGCAGCTGAGGTTACAGAGAGCAGCTCAGGCATTTTGGAAAGAGACAAACCCAAACTGATCAGCGGAACATGTTTCACAATAGCCTTAAAGCGCTGGACTCTACGAAGCCCTCCATCTAAATCCAATTTATTTTTGATTTACATCAGATGACAAACATGCCCATTAACAACAGCAAATCACCTCTGAATGATTAAACCAGAAAACACCAACATTGGCACTGAAGATACAACAGCTGCACAGCTACCCTGGAGATTAAACCCAAAATGCCAACACCTCATGAAGATTAAACCTAAAAAGCCAACCAGTGCTTCACTACTTGGAATGGGCAACACTGCAGTCAACGGGAATTGGTAACCATGAGCTGGCTGCTCAACTCCTAGTACAGAAAACAAACCACATAGAGCAGCCTGGAAACAGCACCTCCAGCTGTCTCTCCAAATCAACACAGCTGCTAAAATCAGCCCCTCTGTGAAGGAGCAGGGCCATACCTGCCTAAGCGTGCACTGCGTGTCCTGTTTGCTGAGGGAAGGCCCAGCAGAGACTGCTGAGGGGGCTGCAGTCCCCAGCTCTGGGCCCAAGCCCCATTTGAGGCGAGGAGGTGAAGGGGAGGCTGCCAGCTGCTTCCCTGTGTCTGCTGCTTCCTCTCCCTGCACTGGAACTGCTCCTGCCCCTGCTGCTGGATTCACTGCGGCCATGATGGGCAGCAGGGAAAACCTAGGAACACAAATCTGTACGCCTGCACCAGAGGTACCAGGGGGCTGAGCTGACTGGATTTCCATCTGCACCTTCAAGGAGACAATGAGGAGGAAAAGGGAAGTATCAAGGATCCAATAAAACCACAGGAAACACTTCAACAAATTCTGATGGAAGAGATGTCTTCTGCTATGAAACTACACCTCTTCAGCTCCTGGTTCATCAGTGTATTACCTAGGACATGGAACCAAATTCAGTGCCACCTGAGCTTTATCTAAGGCCCAGAACTGGAAAAAAGGATGTCTGTAGCCAAACTTTTTGAAAGCTGCTGAGAAGCTATATCAGATTAACTCACCTGTTATTTTCTTTTCTTTATTCAAGTCAATCTGCAACCACTGATGTTCATCACTGATAAAAGCAGCCCAAGGAGGTCCAATCCTTTTTAGTCTGGCATTTTCAGGTTTCCAAATGTTTACTTGTCCTGTTTGGTTAGGCCACTCAAGAATAGATGATGATGTGATGTGGGAATCAGGAATCACTCCAGATTCCATCCCCAGTGTCCCATAGCAACCTGAACAACAGAAAAGGTGAGGATTGAAAATGAGATATGAAGTTACACTGCTTGGATTTTAAGATTTTACATGCAAATTATTAAACTGCTGTCTAAATTTATTCTGTAACAACAATACCAACAAAACACACTGTCTTTTGCTTTTTAACAGGGATGTTAGAACCAAACTAGTCATGAGAATGCTGTGATTTATGCCTGTTCCAAGAGCAATGTGGATATTCTCTCCATCACCACAGTCACACAGAGCACTCAATGAGAAGCACTGGGCAACTTTCATGGTTTAAGAGTATCTATGGTTCATGTGGGAATGGGAAACAGACTACTGGTTCATTTGTTCCTTTTTTGTGTCTATGTAACTTGGGTTTTTAGACCAACCCCAGTATCACAATATTAATTTGAAAAAAACCAAAGCATGTAGGAAGTCATGTCATAATCCTGGCCTTGACCTCAAATACATCCTTGAAATTAGTTAAATTTTTCTGGTCATCATTCTTACTAGTTTCTTCTTATGCTGAATTCTGCTGGTGGCTAAAAAACATCTCCTAAATTCAGGGCTTAATTTCTTGTCCTATAATACCAACAGTTTTCCCCTCCCATATGCTTAGTCCCCAGAAGTATCAGCAGAGAGCAATCTTTGCCTTCAGTCAGGCCTGCAGAACAACCCAGCCTAGTTTCCCTTCTCTTGTGAGCTCCCTGCATCTCGTCTCTAGATTATTCAGTAATTTCTCACATGTCACTGAAATTCTCAGAGTCTAGATCAGCATTTTGTCCTGTATCTTTCAATTTCCAGGCCATTTAATTACTTTCATACACACGATCAGATCATATTCTGAAAGACAAAACAACCCTGCCTGGACCACTGTATTTAATATTCTTTATGCATAAGGACACTAGACATGTAATTCCTTCTTTCAGCTCTTGCAGAGGTCTGGGAGAGAAGTAATTTTAATATTATGTGCATTTTATTTTCTAATTTTTGCTTGTTTATACATTTCTATCACCAAACACTCCTGCCCATCAGATTCCTGTCTTTATATCCCCATTCACTGTCCCTTTTATTTATGTATTAGGAAAAGTATTTGTGTACTTTTGAGGAGTAGGTGCATGATTCCCCCCCTTCCTTTTTTTAACTTTATCTTTGTGGAAAGCAGGCATGGTGATTTTATGGTTTTTACATTGTTATTAAAACAATTAAAGAGACTAAGGAAAGGCCACTGCCTTCACAGTATTTCCAACATCCATTCAGAGACGGCATTTAAAGTGACTTACAGGAAAACTAGCTTCCACTTCGAAAACTGCAGCCAATTTATTTGAAAACCAGGTAAGACAGAAAGAAAAAACATGCAAAACAGTAAAGCTTCCAAAAGGGTCAACACTGCTAACACCAGTCATCAACGTGGTACACATGGACAAAACAAACACATGGACAAAGCAGCCAAGAAAGGACACAGCTCAGATACAGACCAAGGCCCGGGATGCCCTTCCAGAGCAAGAGACAGTAATTTATCACAGAACATCCAGATGCACAAAAATGGGAGATAAAGAAGCCAAAAAGGGGTGGACAAAGGTGAGGAATCATTTTGAGACTTCTTCCAGCTTTCTAAACAGACAACCAGGAAAGTGTAAGGAGTAAACCTGGAAGTAAACTAGAACACATAGGTTTTACAAATAGAGAGCAACTCTCAAGTACCCAGCTCTGCTTTAGCAGTGTGTTTTAAGTGTGAGAGTCAAGGCACTTTAAAATAGACTACAACAGGGAATGTAACCTGAAAGAATCTCTTCCTGCAGATAAGCAAGGCTTACTTTAAACATCACTGTACCTATAAATGGGGTGATGATTAATCAAATTGAGCTAGTAAAACAATTAAAAAATATACATTATTGAGGAATGCACTAAAAAGAAGTCTCACAAATGAGAACAAAAATTAAGAAATCAAATACCTGCACACTTCCTTCTATTCACAAAGTCTGTATGAAAGCAGTAAGATGTAATACATGTGATAATGCTTACCGCTTGTCTTAAAGGTGAAGAGACTTGTAGACAAGGGTCCCCTGCAGAGAACAAAAGATGATGTTTTGCAGTACCCAGTGAGGAAAACTGAAACAAACTGTCTTCAATTTATTTTTCTTGTCCGACTGCTGGCCACTGAAACCTAGGCACATATGCCTGAACAAGCACTTAATGATTAACACATCCTGCCAGCAAGTTGCAGCACTTTCAGTACCAACACCTTCTCAACTGGAATCTAGTCCAGAGATACCGGGTTAAAGACTTTCAAACAAACATCTACCCAGCAAAATGCAAGACTTCAATAACATGCCTTCCTTTCAAATTAATCTAATCATAATAACACAAATCAATCTCCTGTGATTGTTTTCATTTGTGGGACTTAAAATACAATGACAAGCTACACTCTTTCCCTGCAACTGAAAAGCTGCCATTAAATGACTGTTTTTCCACAGACCAGGAGGAATTTATGGCCAAGAAGGTAGAAACTCCTTGCAAAATTAGGAAAACGAGAATTTCTGGTCTAGAGATTAAAGATATTTGGTAAACCAATTACACCACAGCAAAAGTTTGAGAAACTTAGCGAAGAGAACCTGTCCAGGGAACACGTAGCTGCACTAGCTGAAATTAATCCTGCAATGAGACACTACCTCTAAGGTGCTAAAGATAAGGAAATTATAGAAAGTACACTTACACTTCTGAGGTGACATTGTTAGCCAAGGAGCCTTCATAGTACGGAATGCCCTTGCTGATTACAACATTAATTTGACCACCTAGAGTATTTGACACAACGCCTGCATGAACACCAGCCATACAAAGTGATGACGACTTGAAGAAGGGAGGAAAAGAAAAATTTAATACTACTAAGCGAATAAATTAAACACCACAACATATATTGTAAATGTTACACTGTCCAATTACAGTCTTTGTTATTATTACATTAAAATACTCTTCTTAGTTAACTGTTACCTTGGTTATTTAGAAACCATTCACCTTTATTTAATATTGAATTTATACAAATCATAAAAAGAAGGCCCTATATTTCACTGTGTCCTTGCCTAGATGTATTTGGAAAGTAACTGTTGTAATTAAATAATCTCAAACCAACACCAAGGTGAATTGTTCTGAAAAATCCAGACAGCAAGGCTCAGCCTATAACAAATTATGTTACACAACAGAAGTTGAAGATGTAAAGACAAAGACAACCTTTTAATAGAAAGCACATTGAAAGTATGTTTGTTTATTTTCTCAAAATTAAGGGGTGATGCACTGCAGATTTTGTAGCTTTTAGCCAAGGGGTTGTATTTTTTATCTTAATTCGGGGTTAAACATGCTTTACCCATCCAGCACTCAGCTCCATATAGAGCCATGGTAATACATGCATACAACTCATCCTAAACAAGTCAATTACCTACGTTGTACAAGTCAGCGAAGATCAGCGATAAAAAATGTTTTTGCAGAGTATCATGTTCTTGCCTTCTCTCCCTGGATGACAGAATCTACTAACAAACGTCACAGTGACACTTCCCTGGCTTGCAGGATGCCTGTGCCACAGTGAGCAGGACTCATCACACCAAGTCCTTCAGGCTTGCACAGAGTAAGCTCACATCCAACAGGTCTGGGATCAACACAGCTCCCCTTTCCATTCAAGTAAGAGCATGGGATTCTGCAGGAGATGCAGCTCTCTCCTCCCTGCTCACCAGATGTCAGCAATGAGAGCTCTGAGCCCTCAAGGATTGTGGACATTAGGGTCACATAGAAAAGAGTCAAGATTTTGTGTATTTTTTAAAGCAGCAACCAGTTCCCATACATCTGAAAGGTATGCATGAGAAACCTCTACCTGAAACCTGGTCTAAAGTGCTGGACAGTTTCATTTCTTTCCACACAGCCTGACTTCTGGGAAATTCTCTGCCTTTTCTGAGTGATAAAGTATACAAAAAGAAAGTCACAGGGCATTTATTTCCTTAAGTTTCCTTAGGTTTCTTCTTCCTCCTTGAAAAACAATTATTCCAGATTTTGGCAAAAAAACTCCCAACAAGCAGAACTCCTACAGATGGTGCAAATTTGGGAGACAGAGAATCAATTTCATCTTGTTACTAGCTACAAAAATTACTTTGCAGCCATTTAGTGAGGACTCACTGTGGACCAGGACATATAACAATTACACTGTGGTGACATTTTTACATGGAGGTGATTGTTTAAGCAAGTAGCCTTGGATTTACAAATATTTGGGAAAAGAAAACCAGACAGGCACATTTCAAGTTCATATTTAATACTAAAATCTTTGATTACTAACATTTTCACATTGTCTTTCCTCTGTGCTAGATCTAAGGGCTTATTAAAAGAGTATTTTTAGATAAAAAACAGAGATTTCATGTAATTTTTAGTAGATTGCCAGCAAAATTATAATAACTTAGAAATAAACAAAACAAACATCCTCCCATCCTATGGCAAGTTCATTAATTGACCAGCAAAGGCTTAGAAGATTAGAAAAATACTGTATAGGGTTTTGCAGTGTTTTAAGTAAATAGCACATTATTAAAGATGCTCGTTATATATTTACAGAACTACTGTTACAGTATTAACTTTGTTGTGCAAATTATTTTATAGCTGCTGAACATAAATAATATTTCATCTCTCAAGTGTAACAAAATTAAGATAGCCACTGAGACACTGCTGAGAGAGGCATTACAGTGTCAAAAACAAGAGGACATCATTGGAAGAACTGGTTCTTTATAAAGCTCACTTTCCCAACCTGAGAAAACCAACAAAAACAAAACAGGAAGTAGAAAAAACACCTAATCTCTTGATTGATCCACCCTTGTCTGCAGGCCTTACAAAAATATTTAAGACTCCACTACACCACTGCTTCTGAAGCACCTGTCATTTAGCATCAGCCCTAAAAAATGAGTACTATATTATTCACTTTTAGCAGGTACAAGTCCCAGCATAAAGGAAGTACAACTAATGCCAACAACTAAAACCAACTTGTATTATCCATCACGTGTTTTACCAAAACTCACTTGAGCCTGTGGTATTTTTACTTACATCTCTGTATCCATGAGGAATAGTGCCTGAAATATCAGCAAAAGGAATCACACATCCAGCTGGACAGTACTTGCTGAAAGAGAATAAAATATCAAGTCAGGATATACGTGCACCTACAAGTCTCCTACTGTTATAAAACAGTTATGTTTTTGATTTACAACACTCTGCTATTCATATATCACTATGTAATCATACCTCCTAATGGAAAACCTATCAAATCAGACCAAAAATGCTCACAAGTACACAACAGCAGAACAGACATTTGAAAATGTTTTAAAACAAGTTTCAGCTGAAAGTACAGTCCCACTCTCAATATCATGAATTAATAAAGCCAGCATTTTATAATATAAATACCACATGGCTCCTATAAATTCAAAGTCATATAAGTAACAATATTAATGAATTTTATTTTATGAACTAGAGACCTGCATATCTATTTCTTTTGCACCCTTAAATAAAACATCTGAAAAGTAATGCTATTTTATAACAGCTTTTGTCAATGCTTTGATCATAAAAAACTGGCCAAATTACCACTAGCTCATGAAAAGCAAGAGGCAAGACACCAGCACCTCTGGAGCAAGCCTGTGTTCATGTTCTAGGGCCATTTCATACTGCACACATGAAAATCATTACATCTTCAAGAGCTAAAAGTAAAGTGGAGTAAACTCATTAACATTTTCACCACAGTTCAGCAACAGCTGAAGCAACGTTGTAGGTTCCATGAAAACAGTGGGATTCAGAGACTTTGTCACATGTTAAGGCCAGAACCTACAGTTAGAGCCCTATTTTGGAACCTGGGAAAATGAAGGAGAAATGCAAAGGTTGTACTTTGAAATGTTTCATGATGCCATGGCTTAAGTTCTCCAAAAAGTAAGCTTAGATACTTCACAACAGTCTGCAGCTTTAAACACTGTCTTTGCTTTACATGGAAATGGAGAAGGAGAGAACAGGGAAATGACACATTTCCCCCATCAGAATGTACAGCATTCTGTCTCCACAGAACCTCACTAATGAGCATCAAACTGTGAAATGGGCTTGCAATTTCTAACACATTTCATCATTTAGTGCTCCTTAGGTAACTGTAATACGGATTTCAGTAATTAAGTTGTGTACCTGCTGTAATATGCTTATAAAAGCAACATTCTTTCTATGGAAATGAGATATTAGCTCCTATGTGTTAGTGCAAATTAACGAGGTTCTACTGTATACTGCATGTATATAACACAAATGGGAGAGACAGGAGGAGGAAGGAGGAGTGCAAATGTCAAAATTCTTCAGCTCTAACCCTAATTAGTTTGTGTCTCAAGTTCTCTGGATGGCCAATTTTCAAGCTGCATCAGATATAAGTAACAAAGCCAAGTAGAAACACTAAAATTACTTCATTAAACAGACTGGGAAGGAAACAGGTAAAAATCAGTCTTACTTGAATTCTGGTTCGGAAAAGTGACTTGCATTGTCTAAACAGGTAATTAAGTCTGGAAAGAAAAAATGTTAGGTCAAGAGGATGATAAAGACAACAAGCTTGAGTATGCTTTTTAAAGTGCAGGAAAACATACATTTGAGCCTCGGAGGCTTAACATAAAGTCTCAGAATGAAAAAAACCACATTCCTACTGTATTTTCTTGCAACAGATTTTGTATTACAGTAGAACCTTGCTAATTTGTCTGAGTCACTGGGAAATCTATCGAGAATACAACAAAAGATAAGGAGACATACTACAAAAATTCATTTTCTGTGCAGTTTAATTTTAATTTATAGCTATACTTAAGAGATAAGTCAGAGACAGAAACATATGCTCTTTTCACAAAATTAAATTAATAAGCTAAAGAGGCCTGTGTTTTCAACATTTAATGGTTCTGCAGTGCTGAACCCAAGCACCATAGAGAACAAATGTTAGAATGCCATGTTATTGGCATCCATGGCTGATATCACAAACATCATGTTTGTGTCAGCTGTGTATCAACACATACAGTCCAAAATACAGAAAGGAAAGCATCAAAACCCCTACAAAATTAAAAACTGAAACTCTTTATCTGCTCTTTTCAGAAGAACTTCCAGATAGGGTTTTTGCTTTCTGAAGCAGTTGCTGGCACTCCTTAATTTCTTTGCAGACCACATATATCACTCACCTTTACAATGAGTGGGAGGAGATGCAAAACAAATACAGCAACCTCTTTCAGAGGCTTAAAGTAACCAAAACCACGGAAAAAACCAAGAAAAAGACAAAAAATGAGTCAGCAAATTATGTAACTAAAGAGCTGAGGGAGTAGAGGATACCGCTACCAAAATAAAAATTTCCATGAGGTTAGTCTGTATAACACATATACAGTTTGATAAGAAAACTTGTTAGCTATTTGCCACCTTGATTACTGCCTGAAAAAATGCATTTTGTCCTGAATCTGAAGCAGTTCCTTCATTTATAACAGACAACTGACATTTTTCCTCTGCTATTCAAGGTAAGCTTTGATATAATTTCTTTAAAATTACAGCAACTTTTAGGTACTTGGCAATCCAATTTTCTACACAAATTATCATGAAAAGTATACTAAATTTTTAGAAGTTAATTTTTGAGAATGTGAGAGTAAATTATTTAGTTCTGTGTTTTTACTAGACAGCTCTAATTTTGCCAGCAAAGAAAAATTACCAAATAATTATAAATACCTGATTTGTCAGTGGTTGAATAAGCTGCAAGAAATCCACGTCCAGAAGTGTGAATTCCACTCATGAACTGTACTGTGACTTCATTACTTTTTGAAATAATTAAACCATCCATTTGAAAGCCAAACCCACAGTATTTTCCTGTGGAGAGAAGGAGGAGAACAAATATTGACCCAAAACAACATGTGTAATAAGCATCTTATTCAATTTTCAGCCTCTTATTTCACCTGCAGTGTAGGCTCACATTAGTTCTGGTGTATATTCAAAAGCAAATACACGAGCATGACACTAAATAACGTGCTTAGAGACCATTTAAAGCAAATGGCAGACTGTGAGTTCCACATTTGTTTTGTCACTGTCAACAGGTCTCTCACAGCCCAACACTTGCAGATAAATGTGACCTTATCCCATTCACCTCTAGCCATGCGTAACCTTCACAGTCCGTGCTTCAAAGAACATGAGGAATCTCTCAAGGAAAAGGATCAAGTTAGGGCAATGAGAAGCATCTGCAGAAGCAAATGAGAAAAAAGCCCTCCTCTTCCCTCAGCTGCTGCAGCACTTCTTCGTCACAGACTCTTTCATGGTTTCTGTCAAGCACTTTCCTTAATTCTGGACAAGAGCAGGCACAACTCACTGCATTTCAGCAGTATCATACATGTACCATATCATAGGTAAGCACCATTAACATATATCACCAGTTAGTTCTCCTTCTGCTTTGTCACACCTAAAAAATGTAACAGAGGTTCTGTACCTGGGTACTGCTCTTGCCATAGAAAATGAACAAAAATAACACAGTTTCAGCTGCTGGGGTCTGCAGATGCTGATAGTATTTACCCTACGAAGTTCTAGAACTGCTACCAAGTCACATTCATGGATGAATGGCTGTTACACAGACCCCAGTCAGTATGGAATTCTCCACTCCTGCTAACTAAAAAACTTTAGTAAAGATACTGACCAGTTAATTAACTTGTTAAGAAAATAATAATCTTCTGTTCTACAAGCTACCTTGATCATTTGATATTGTAAAAACCATTTATAACCCTATTTAAGATTCTGCGGTGGATAATCAAAAGCAGTAAATGATACTGCCTCAGTTTCAGCTCATCATTCCATTTGCTTTCCTGATAATAAGTATGTTATCATACTGTAAAATAGCATAAGAAGAGGCAAGACTCCTTCCTCAAATAAAGGCAAATTACAATACTAAAGTAGAGGAAGTGGAGTAACACTGTCCTGCAGGAATAGTTCTTAACAAATATAATATGAAATAAATAAAATATGTCAATTTCCTTTAAAAAGTGATCTGCACTCCCAAACACTAATAAAATAATTTAAAACAAATTTATAAGTTAAAATACAAATTCCTATCATTATTCAGAGCTTTCTAGATGTTACTTACTCAGGCTTCTTTTTTTAACAAAGCAAGGGTATCTTATAATAAAACCCAGAAAACAGATTTTACAATACTTAAATGCAATTTATATTATACCAACACAACCTTTTCTTATCCCTTTTTAAAGTTTTGTTTTCAGCCACTGGATCTTGTTACATGACTGACCATCACGACCATCCTCTCAAAACACCATTTATCCCCTTCTTCAGGCAAATACACAGTGCAAGCCATTTAAATCTAGCTTGGATAAACTCTCCAGTGCTGCTTGCACCATGGACATAGGCCTTTGACAAACTGTAGAGTGATGCACCTTATGATTCATGGCAAGACATACTTTTGAGACCATAAACCATTTTTCTACCTCTTCCCTGGCCTCCTGCCCAGGGGGGCAATTTTTGTCAATCTTTGAAAAAGCAGGCACCAGGAAGGGACAAAGCATGACTTCTGTCAAACTGTATGTGAAGATGTAATATTGCTCTTTTGTCTCCACTTATGCATCGAAGGACCCCGAGTGCTTTTGTACAGCAACACTACAGCAGCAGAGGGAACTCCCATGTCTTAAATAAGTACATCTGCCTGCAGATGCACAGTGATTGGACTGCAATGAAATCTAATAAAAAACTCCTCTAGATCTTACTTATACTAGAGACAAACCTAACACTGAGCATTTGAATCTTCTTTTGATTTCTTGATAAATACTCAACAGGCTTGGAATAAGCACTAGCCCCTAAAAGCTTCATTAGAAACCCTCTCTGTTTATCAATGAACCCACTAACAATTTATTTTTTAATCTAACCAGCCAACTTTTAAGTCATTTTGGGTTATGAAAGGTATGACTGAATTTCAGATTTTATGTAAAACAAGTATTTTAATGTTAGACCACGTCAGTAATCTTGAATGGAAAAATTTAGGATAAATCCAGATTTCTCCCAAGAAAATTCAAGTCACTGTTTAATCTCTCCAGTGTCTGTTGCTTCCAACACGAAAAAACCCCAAACCCTGCATCATTTGTATTTGCCATTGTTAACATCACTGTTTGTCCTGTGATTTAATTTATTAAGAGCAGAACACCACACACATTTGCTCAAAATACTGTGCTGCTACACCAGCAGGCCACAGCTGAAAAGCAAGAGAAACAAATGAAGCAGGCATTTACTCGAACCCATGAAGTCCCTTGTAAAAGTGAGTAATAGACTTATCAGAACTTGACGTTCCTTGCCATTTAAGGCATTCAGTGTTTCCTATTTTAGACCAAGTCTGGCTCAGCAGCTCCAGGCACATACTTATTTTCACACACACTTACCTAGGTAACAGTTGGAAAAGAGGGTTAACAAAGCTAACAGCCCACTAGCCTCTTTAGAAAAAGACTCAATTTAGTGGGATCAGCATTTGAATTGCACAAAAACAGTCTCAGTGAAGTAAATCTCTCTTTCTCCAAACTAAAGCTTCAGGAGAGAAAATAAAGTTAATCTGCATAACAACTACTTTTAGAGAAGGAAGAATGACAATTCACGTTGAGTTTTATGCAAAGTAACCACAAGAGCCTTAATACTGTACCTATACCTTGATGTAGATGACAACATCACACTGCTGTATGAAAAAACCCCATTGACTTCTAATCATGAAATTCTCCTGAAGAGAACAAAAATTAAACTAAGGACATTATCAGAAGATGGAGGATATTTGAACTACACACTTTTTGAAGCCTGACATCCTTTAACACCACCAAGATGAACAGCTCAAGTCAGAGTGAATCCATATAAAAAAAAGGCATTTCAGGTAAGATATATATCTATCTATATCTACAGATATAGATGTATATATACATACGCCTTTTTTTTAAAATGAAGATGCTTCTAGTTTTACAGTTCCCTCTCCACTGCTTACAAGAACTTTGCAAGCTACTGGGGAATATCTGAGAAAAAACCCCCCCATTGCAGCGGAGCTTCCTTCCAGAATGTCAAGAATGAAAGTTTATTATAGGATTGTGTTGCATTTAGCACACAGTTGTTGTCAAAAAATAACAAAAATACCAACAGTATACCCGAGTTCTATACAAGACAACAGTTCTCAAATAGTGGTAATTAAAGCTCCTACCTATCTCTGTCCTGTTGGGGCCAATGCCATTATGAACTCTTAGGTAACTGGAATGGCAGGAATCTGAGTCATCAATATCAAAATCACCAAACTTGAGCTGAACTCGCTGCCCGGGCTTCACCCGGATTTCCCATTCGCAAACGGTGCTGTTGGGAGAGGTCCGGGGGTAGTTTATGGAGGCCAGGGTCCCGCTCTCAGGGCCCAGCACAGTGTGTCCACACCCGTCACCTGCGAAAGAAGAAAAAGAAGTCAGCTCCCCTGTTCATCTTCAAAGCCTCACGTCACACCATCCCAACCATGGTGTGAGAGAACACCAAGGTAACTCACATGCAAATAACACAGCAATGGTGAGAAAAAAACGTTCAGCTAACGTTGCCTTTTGCTTAGCTTATCATCACAGGAGACCAGAGGGCTGCTACAGCTTCCTCAGTGAGATGGAAATTCAACCATAATGGCTTAAAAAATGGCATGGACAGTACAGGGACTGTCCCTGCTACTTGGTATTTCCTCAACACCTCAGTACAGAAGGAAACAGGTGCTGAAAAGGACAGAGAAACCTGACAATAAAACAAGAGCACATTGGTTTTACTGCGTTACTGTACTCACAACATAATGAAAAAGAAGTAGAAAGCCAATGGACAGCAAATAAAATACAGCAACTTAAATACAGCTCTGACATTACCAAACTGCTAATATGATGTTTCGTGCTGTACCACTATTTTAATGCTGCAATTCACTATTATTTGGAGAACATACTCGATTTTTTGGAATTTGCACAACAAATTAAATCATAGCTCCAACCTGGAGCCCTCTACCTAACATTTGAGTATTAATTTTAAACAGCTGTAATAGTACTAAAACCAATTTGTTTAACAAATGGAAAACAAGGGCACAAATTGTATATCGTCAATATCAAATTATAAAGAGAAAACTGGTAAATTCAATTACTCAACAGCTATAGATGCATTTCCCCCAGTATGTAGCACAAAACGTGAAGAATTTCTGTGCTGGTTTGGAAATGTGAATGCTCTCAGAGTAACATTCACAATGATCACCATGATTTGTATTGACAGAAGTTTGTTTTGTCAGCTAAAAGTGTTTAATATTACACAATAATATGTGTAGTTACTCTACTAAATATGAAAAGGTAAGCCAAGCTTTAGGTACAAAAATGGTACACACATATTTAAGAATTTTAAGTAAATTTTAAAATTTTTAAATGTATTACATGTAAGACTGAGTGGATAAGTAAGTCCAATGCACTGAAGTGACGTGGAACAAAACCCCTGTGATTAATTTAACTAGGTCTGATTAACCTGTTGGCAAACACATCTAATTTCTGCTAACAAAAACTATTCTTATAATCTGAGCACATTGAAAGATAGCTGCATGTTATAAAAGCTAAAGTGCTGCTGGTATACACAGAATCATAAACAGATGCAGATACAAACTGCAACTTTTTATCTTGCTAGCAGACTTGAATGAAAATGATACATCCTTGGAAAAGTTAACTGCAATATCTGCTTAGTAAAATCAAAACTTTTATTTGTAAAGCTGTTGTTCAGCCATGTTTTTATTCTGCGATTTGCTTTAAAACACTTTGTTCTATCCCATGACAAATATTATTTCCTTTTGGGGGACAGATGATAAATTACTCTTGTTAATTAGGGTTTTTCTAACACGAGACACCATTATCCAACGTTACAAAGAGGTAACTTAAACCGCATGCTTTATGTATCATTGCAATCCTGGTTTCTTTCAAAAGGCATGTTACAAACCTAAGAAAGCTGAAAGCTTTATCATGCAGAACCTGTATGGCCTTGGTTTATTTGCAACCAAGCATTCAAATGTCAGATTCCTGATTAGTCTTAATATGTTAACACGTAACAAAAAAGGATTCCTTTTCTACTAAAACGGCTTTTCACAAGCAAGTACTCACACACATTACAAAATGCATGGAATTTATTATATTAACCAACAAATATATTCATGGTGAATATATCTGGGGTTAGCATTTTAAAACTCATGATTCTGTATCTTTGATTCTTCCCCACATTCTTGCATCTTAAGCCTTTGCTGCCGGAAATCAAAGACAAAGGAGAACTTGGGTCTCCTCTTTACCCAAAATGTATTTAAACTGTAAGTTTCTCCAGTTAAAAGTAGAAAAGATCATGCCTAACATTCATGTAAACACTTCTCTCCACGAGCTTGCTATTTAGCTGTCTCAAGCATCAAACAATACCTGCACTGTGCTTGCACGATGAACAAACAGGGCACCACTTTCTGATGGGAGAAGCAAAAGAACTCCAAAACAACTAAACACATTTAGGTGATAAAATACAAATAAAATATTTCAATTTTTAAAAAAACATTGGGCTTTTTCTTTTAAAGACACATCACTGAAAAATGCCAACATTACCCCCTGTAGTTCGGAACAATGTCTTGTTTCCCATGGCTAGAGAGAAAAACTTTCTAATTTGCCTCACACAATTTAATAGAAATGCCAGTCTCAAACCTCCCTTTTGTTGTAGGCTTTCTTGAAAACACGAGAGGAAAAATACTCCTCTATCCATATTAAAGAACCTGCTGTAACAGTTGTGCTGAACTGCAGCATCTTACTATGAAGTAAATTTTTAAAAGTAGCTCATTCTGAATGGACATTTTAGATCTTTTTATTGTATTTCACTTAGGTTAGTGATAACAGAAATGCCAGACACTTCATGCCCGAAGAATTTGAAGATTACCATGGCATATACAGTCTGCTAAGGGCAGCAGCATCACTCATGAGTTATTTGGAAAATTTTAAAAATCACAATTCCAGTGAAACTTGCAGAACAATGAAACCACATCCTGTTGTATTGGTACTATAAAAGGGCAGCTCTTGAGCCTCTCCATGAAACATGGTGCTTCATCATTTCTGCCATACTTATTTAAACACCACTGATGAACTCCAGAGACACACACACATCCAGCATCAGGGGAGCAATCCGCAATACTCGGCAATTTCTCCAAGAAGGACAATTCTTTGCACTACAGCAGCACATAGAGGACAGCAGTCACTTCGTTCATTTGGAGGTCATTAAGTGCCACAGAATCTTTTGCTTCTGTTAATCTGTGCACGTGAGAGTGGAATATCTGAGAGCACACTGAAGAGAGACATCAATTCCCTAATCAATTATTCCTGGATGGGCTGACAATCTCTGTTGTCAGTACACAGCTGAACAAGTCTCCTGCTTTCTTTCAGACTTCTCTGTCACACCACAGACCCCCTGCTCTTGCAGGACAGATAAAGCCCTTTGTAGAAGCACCAGATCACTCGTGTGCACACATCACACCTGACACTTGAAAGGCCTGCAGATGTGCATCCAATTTCACATGTCCTGGGGACCAAGTTCACAGCAAAGAGGAAAAGCTCTGCTCTTCACCAAAACTTGTGTTAGAAACATGGGCACCTCTTACTCAGCTGGCAGAGGAAGGCAGACTGCTGTCATCAGGAGAACGATCCATCTCTGGATGCATCTGCAGGCACCTCTGAATGCAGTCTGGATGAAGCCTCCTGACAGATTCCATATGACCCTCGGGCCATGGCACATTGATGTCTGACGCAATCATGTAGATGATTGAAAATCATTTCTTAAAGCCAAGTTCTTTACATCAACAAAATAGAGGACTCAGACCAACACAAACATACCAAATCCACAGGATTTTGATAATTGAAGAAAATGTGGAATTTAATAAAATGATATACTGAACATGCAGGAGTGGGTGCTAAGTACTCTATTAATACCCACAAAAAAGATTAACTATACTTTATAGTGGTGGAAGTCAATTAATCAGAACTTTTCCTCTCCTGAGAACAGTTGCTGTTAGTGACTGCTAACCTTGTTCTCATTATCAAAACATGTTAAAAAATAATTTTTTAGACCAGTGAATACTTTCCCATTCCTTATTTGGAGAAGAGTGAGTGATAAAGACATTAGACAGTTCAATATTATAATCAATAAAGCATAGCAAAACACCAATCTCAATTTTAACACATGGCACTGCCTTTTGAACAGACTCAATTTAACCAGTGGATTTCCTGAGAATATTTTACATCTATTTTATACGAGCTACGATTTTCTGTATGTTTGTGACTAAATATTGGATGTAATTAAAACTTTTTCAACTAAGCAAAGGTAGAACAAAATCTATTAGAGTTATGTAAGCCAAAAAGGGTGTTTTAATGCATTTATTTTAACTTCAAATACACAACTCTTTCTGATTCAATGCACTACTATAATTTCTCCTCTTCTGTTCAGCCCCTATGCTCTGCACTTCCCTGCTTTTTATCAGCATACCACTAAAAGACACTGCACCTGCTTTTTGCTTTTCTCAGTGCGGGCAAGAAAGTTTACACAAAGAACAAAAGAGTTCCATGAATAAGAAACACTGAGGAATTAAGACCACAGAGACATCAAATTCTAAATAGCTTTTTCAAGTATTTTCAAATGCCCTTATTTGTGTCCTCCAAACTCACTGCTGTTTCCACCAAATTCCACAGAGTGATGTTCTTCAGGAAGGAATCCATTCCTCTGTCAGAATTAATTTTCTTAACAAGCCAACAAGCACACGGTCCACTTTGATCTTTATGCCATTTATTTGCCTCAGTAACACACTGCTTTGGGCATTTCATCCCACTACAGATGTTTCACAACATAAAATACCCCACACTGCCACAAGCGAGGTCACAGCTCAATAAACACTTGAAGGCACTTTAAATTAGCACAGCCACAGACAAAAGCAAGCCTTGTCTGCCTCTCTCTTTTGGCCACATGTTCTCACACCCTTCCTGGTACTGGAGGCAAACACTTATGCAGCCACATGGCCAACCATGAGCAGGGACTTGGCATAAAAACAGCTGTTAGTTTTAACCTAGAGCAACCCCCTAATTTATTTGAGTATGCACATGCAGCAGCGCCTTGCTCGACAGAGGGATAAGACAGTGTGAGAGAAGGGAAACACCAGCAACTGCCCCGTTCAGCAGCGCTGCCAACCTGTGTTTGCATTTTAAACAACCTTGAATGCCAACCAGAGAGGCAGAAACCATCCCAGCCCTGGCAAGAGCAGTCACACAAGAGTGGTGCACTGGCTTGAGGGACCAAGCTGGCTGCAGAGAGTGTCCTGACCCACTGCCACCCCACAGTGCTGGGTTTCACCAACCCACCTCTCTGAGGCAGTTCTTTGTGCCAGTGGCAGGGCAAGGAGTGGAGGGCAGGTGGGATTATGGCTGCCTCAGCTTGGATTGATTTACCTGCTGTGGGGCATCCCTAGACAGTTAATGAAATTATGGGTTGAGGTTTAACAAAGACAGGAACGGGACAAAAGCACAGTACGCATTTTGCTTTTCAAAATGTTGGCTGCTCAGTGGGGTGACAGGAGAGCGTGAGAGGAGACAGAGGCTGATTCTTGTTCTTACAGCAAAACTACACAATTTAATATGCCATTACAACAAAATTTTACTGTTTTCATTTACAACACTGGCCACATGCTGGGCTAGTGATAATTAGCACTTTATTATTTTGATCTGTACATGCAGGTTTACAATCATCATCTCTGGAACTCCAGTCTTAGCTTTCAGCCACTGAATTTTACACAAGAGAGTACCACTTAGGAATCCTAAATTAAGCATCCAAAATATGATAACATTTTAAAACAAATTATCTAAAATCATTAACTTGTCAGAGCAGGTAAGACACGCTTCCTCTGCTGTCGTGTACTAACTGAACTGACTACTTCAAAAGAACAGAAGAAAGATCAGCTGTGTAAGACTCTGCTGCAGAGCTTTTACTTACTGATGTCAGGGAAACTATGTGAGTCCCCAGGGACAGTTATGAGTTGCTTATACAATATGCTGGCAAAAAGAGCCTATGAAGACAGTCTAGGCATGGTGAAAAGTGATTTACACGAGGAGTCTGAGAGGACTCTGTGCTCAATGGTACATAATGCAGAAACCCTTCTGATCTGCTGCCCAGGCTGACTCACAGTGACAGCTCATGTTGTATGTCTTTGTTTGGCTGGCACATGCAGCTTGCCCACTTCCCAAGACACAGCATTTACTTTGCAATCTGCACCAGCACTTTCTTAAAAATAAACGCTGTTGTGCTTCAGTGCTTTAAGTGCCACACAGCAGAAACACAGATGATGAATAAATGAAAAATAACACACAGATGGTCATGCAAAACACTACGAGAATAAGCAACAGTCATGGTCAGAATGAGCTCCAAACCTCCTGAAAGTTCTTCAAACTCCTCACCACACTAGGACCATATGAAATTTCACATGCCTCACATATGTCAACTAAGAGGCAAAAAGTTCTCCAATCATACCAATAATTCACATGCTAAATTAACACTACACTCAACATTTTCTCCCTTCCATTTCCAGTTCATAAATGAGACTGCACAGCCTAAACTGCAGATCCATGGTGGCAGCACCATCTTGCCTTTCATGAGCAGCTGCCCCTTCCCTGCCCCACCACTGCCAGGGCTCACTGTACCCCTGCTGGGCTGCACCACAGCTCTGTGCCCAGGTTCCCATCGCAGCTGCCTTCTGCTGGGTGAGGGATGGGTAAGGCCCACCAGCCACTGAACAATGCAGAGGACACAAGGTAGGGACAGGGAGGAGGCAGCAGCAGCCACAGGTAAGAATAATTTTTGGTACCATGGAATCGACAGAAGCTGGCAGGGAGGAAGCTCATGGTTTGGGTACGTGAACAAAAAAAAACCAAGTGTGGGTGCTTTCAAAAAGAAAATCTCAAAACACAGTTTGTCATTATTTGCACCCCGCAGCTGCACCAAGAAGAGACTTTAAGCATATTTCTAACCCTCTTTAAAGTTTGTCATCCAACTGATTGAAACAGTCCCACTCCACATCTCTGCACCAGCAGTTCCTTCTCCCAGTGTAGGTGGCATACACCATCATCTTGATTTCTAACATTCATTTTCTAATCTAATTTCAAAATTACAATGGAGACTGTTTGGAGTTTTCCCATTTTGAACAACTTGGCTTCATTCTAGCACCATAAAATTTAATATACAATCTGTTCTAAAAGGCACTTCATTCCTAATTTTGCCCTGTAGACATTCCCTTAAAACAAAGATATTTTCACACTTTTGACTGTCTATGAATACAATCAATAAAATAAACATTATGTATTACTGAATAACAAAATGATTAACTAGGAAGATGACAGTAAATTTAAACGTTTGAGTCACCATTTTTTAAGTGCCAAATTTATCACTAAAAGTATAGCAAGAGTATGTAGGAAGTCAGTGTGTGAAGCTTCAGTAAAAACTATCGGTGAACTTTAAGCTTGCCCATCAGCTTTGCTGTACCTTCTTTGTAGCAAGAAGGAAATGATGCCTTGTGTAAGAGGACTGGAGAACTTGAAAACATCACTTTAAAAATGAAGATATAAAGGAATGCAAATGCTTTATTTGAGATTTTCAAATATACTTAGGAAAGACAAAACCTGATCATCACTAGGCTGTGTACACAAGTGCTCAAAAGCATTCAATTTAATGCATTCCTCTTTCCACCCGTGTGATAACGAGATGTACTTTGACACCTGTAAACAATTGCATAAAAATAGAATTTAACACATAATGTGGTTTAGGGCCTCTTGGTTTATCACAAAACTCACAGATTTGCAAAAGAAAAATTAAGCACTTAGGGCTTCTTTCCACCACACTGAACAAGGCAAGATGTCTTTCTCCATATCTTAACCATTCTGGAGCAAAGTTAAAATAACCAGATATGGGCTTTAATTGGCCACAGTCCTGCTAAAGATGCAGTGGCTGCCAGCTAAGAAACCCCGTGTGGAACCTGCAGGCAAACATACATGCACAACATACTCAGCATACATGCTACATCTCTGTGGTGAACAACCCTTTCAGAGGAAAAAGCTCTGAACTCTGAGGAGTAACCAAGCAAAATGGCACCACTGTAATTCATCTTTCCACTCAAGATGTTGAGGATCTTTCACTGGCCTCATTCCTGTGGGGTTTCTCTTCAGAAAAAAACCCATGTTTACATGCAAGTAGCTACACAAGTGGCTTGCCTTGCCAAGTCTAATTAAAACACTTTATACACCCCATTTTTGCATTTTTAATTTTATATTGGGGTGAAACTTAAGAGAACTGTGGCACAAACAGTTCAGTGTTATCCTTCAACATCCAAAGCTGCAACTGGGCATTGAAACAGCTACTACTTCTACTTCAAGAATTTGCAACTAAGAGGTCACGATAAACAGTGTGATATGACTGACAGCATCACTCTGGGAAGCTTTTACACCATCATCATTTTTAGAAACCATGAGAGAAGAATCATCTGCTTACAACCATTTTCAGAAGCATGCCAAGCTTTTCAAGTTCCCTTTTCCACCATTAATAGTATTCATCAAGGATGTATCAAATTATTACCTCTGACAGCACTTCAAGTAAAGAACTAAGAAAAACAGAGGTGTTTTTTTTTTTAAGAAATGGTTCTATCAGAAAAAAACATACTAGGGAAAAAAATTTGAAAAGAGAATCCATGTGACCTCATGCACAATCCATCAAATTCCAGCAAGACTGACAATCCAAAGATGAGCCGCTGGCAAGGATTGTCATTCTGATGGATAATATTCCAATCCTAGATAACAAAACCTCTTCCTTGAGATAAAAGTAAATTTGGAAAACTTCAAAAATCCGGGAGGAAGATTTAGAGGGAGGATTAACAAGGGATGATATAAAGTGGGAAGGGAAGTGCTTAATGAAGTACATCAATGATCTCACCATTGATTTTATTTTCACTTTTCAGTACATAAATGATGTCTGATCTCTGGAATAAGGTTAATAAGGTAGCATCCTGTGATTAGTTGAATTGAGCTTTCACATAATGAAGAATGTTAAAATGTAATACACTGACTTAAAACTTTTATTGAACAATGAAAAATGTTAAGAAAATCAAAGATACCCACAAAGGAAAAAAAAAAAATCTTAAAATAGCTGCTTGGCTTTTTTCTTAATACTACAATTAACAAAACCACTCTAATACAGTCTTGCCAATGAAAGACAAACTCTGGCATAAAGAAAATGCCAGAGAAATATTTCCTAAAAAAAAAAAAAATTGAAAAACTACACAAATAAACTTCCAGAGTCTCTCTCTCAAAAAGAAAAAAGCGGCAAGTTTGAACCTGTCTGATCTTAATTCATAAGTCATTTTAAAGAATGATGGATTCATAGAGCACTGAAGACCAGAAGGGCCTTTTTAAGTACGATTTCTTGTACACCTCGACTACTCAGAGTTGGGTAGTCACTATTCTAAGGGGAATTCAGGATGTCACATTAAATTTCTTTCCAGAAAGTTTTCACACTAGTCCAAAGGCATCTTGAGAAAGAGACTTTTTAACTATTTCTAAAGCTAGCATGCTTTAAACACTTGGAGAAGGAAACAAACAAACAAAATACAAAAACAACCCCCCACCCCCATCTGTTTCTAAGACATTCTTAAAAACACAGCTGCTGGTACTGCCAAGAACGACACAACTGAGCTCACAAACTTGGTTCAGCCTCCACACCAACATTTACTAATGCGACAGCAATGTACGCTATCACAGCCGTGGTGCAGAACTGGGACCTCCTAGCTGTGACACCACTCAAAAACAAGAGGCATGGAATTCCTACTAACAGGACAGAAGTTAGTATTTTCAGTAATATACTGAGAACAGTGTCAAATAACTGTAGGGAAGTAAGATCAGGAGTCAAGTAACTGTAGGAAAACAGTGACTACCTGAGTCACAATGCACAAGACATTGTACAGACACGTCTTGTACAGAGACCAGTAAAGAGGCCAAAACATCCTCCTCACATCAGCAAACACTAAAAGCAAGCACGTCTGACATGTACATAGTCAATCCCCACTTACACATATTCTGCTTCCAGGAATCCTTTTGCTTCAAAAGAATGTACTTTTTTAGAAGCAATTGCCAATAGCTGCTAAGAATCCTTGCACTTCTAATGGTTCATGGACTTATATTTCATACTGCTACTGCAAGCGTATTCCAATTGTTTTACAGCTAGAGAGGTCAGCTCAAATCACAGTCTCACTGCAACAAAATATTTAGAAGTACGAGTTGTCACTTACTGCAAAGATAAACACTTAATATGCTTGATTTTTCAGGATGCAACTAAACTCACCAAAATCAAAGAGATAACTAATCACTGGGCTTCAGTATCCACCAGCTGTGCTGGTCTAAACCTTACAAACTGCTAACTCACTGAAAATTACTTTTATTTTGGTATTTGCAGAGAAAAAAAGAATATAACCAAACAGAAGTGACAATTGCAAACACAGAGATTTTGTAAGAAATGCCAACAGGAAGCATCCAAATGCCATAAGCATCCAAATGACTGTGTTACAATTCCACGATCCAACTGATTGAAATACTGAGATAGCTAAACAAGTATGAACAGCTTTAATTTAATTTTTAAAGAGTTTAGCAAGTATAAAGAAATGTTATCCTCTTGCAACTCTTCACCAAGGGAAACTAAGTGATCATGCAGGGGAACACCAGAAATCACATGCCTGAAAAGAATGCATAGGTTAAATGCTTCTTACCCATCCCAGGGCTGGTGTTTGGGTTTTTCGGGTTTTTGTTCAGGCACTAGACAAAAAATGCATTAACCAGAAGCCATTTTCAAAATCAGTGTTATTCTGTGGTCCAAATGTCAAGTCACTATCAGATTTTCAAGTATAATTTTTTTTTCAAATAACATAAAGTGTTCAGTTATAAAGCAACAAGCTCAAATAGAATATGAATAACACAGCTCAAGCTGTTTGCCTCCAGTAGTGGATGGCAAAGGATGTAGCTTAGCAAAATCTAGTTTTTCAGTCTTGCTGCATTAATGAACAAGCTTCACAGATAACAACCTACCACTCTGTAAAAAAAAACCCCAGCACTGAAAATTTTATAGATCCTATCTTAAGGCAGGTTACCACATGGCCTTCTACATTAATACTACTCCTGCTCTCCCTCTCCACCTCCCCTAACTTCAGTTTAGTAACAAATCTACACTCTATGCTTGGATCGTGGTTTCAACTACACTATTTTAAGTAAAAGTACCATGGATGTTCCATGCTACTTTTGAGAAATTAATCTAAAAGCAACTCTATCAGAAAATGCAGGAGGAGAAGGAAATTCTTTGACTACAAAATAAATTCCAGGTAATCCTAAGTGCTTTCCCCAAAGCACAGCGTGCAGTTATCAAAGTGAGGGTGACAAGCAATGTCTTTTTTTAAAAACCTTTCAAAATATGGATAAAACAACCAATATAGAAACATTTCACAATACGCTGAGCCGCAATTCCAACAAGAATTGCATTTGAACTGATGACTATCTGAGCTATGAAAGCTGATGCATTCAAGGCAGCCCTTAACCAGCTGATGACTGAAACTACACAGAGCAGCAGTGATCACATTAAAAACCTAATGCATCATTTCCCACAGCATAAAGCAGGCTGGCAGAATTGCAGAAAAAGGAGATGGATTATTTTTCTCTTACGTGAATAACATAAGAAAACATTCCTGAAAGTCTTGAAAGCTGAACATCTCCATTCAGTAGCAGGAAAATAATTTTCCTAAAGATTGCACTAACATGCTGGAAGGTCACTGGCTTGAGATGCACACAGTAACAGCATACAAGCTTCTGAAAGAACATTTACATTGCCTTTTTAACACAAGCTCAGATGCTTGATTTTTATAGCCACACAGACACACACACAGACACACACACACACAAAACCAGCATGCATTGTACTGCTTAAATACAAAATGCAGTACATTCTTATGAGAGCTCCAAAGAGTATTTACACAAAAGGGTGATTCCTGCATTCTTTACAGGAATGGATTAGGCTAGCACAACCTCAAAAGGCTCCCAGATGAGCTGGGCTAAACCAAGCCAGTACTGCAAGGCAACCTCCCAGGAAGGATGCTCTGAGGAAGGCACGGATGTACCTTCTGCCCTCCAGATCCACATACCCACTTCAAATAAGGCTTATTAAATAGAGGAGGAAAAACAGCGTTACTGAGGTTCTTGTTTTCAAAAGCAAAGAATATTCACTCTTTTTAGGTCTATACTTCCAATACCAGCTCACTTCCCTTCAGGAAGAGCATTCCTCCTCAAAATTCTTTATGGCACTGTTCCTCCTCTCTAAATCTATCTTGAAGTTGCAATACTGGGAAGTTAAAAAGCACCAGAAAACCTAAATAAGCCTACCCCAACTTCAAGCCCTGGTCTTGAAAAATTCTTCCATACTTCTCAACACAGGGATGAAAGGGATTTGCCTCAGCACTCCTGCCTGAATGGTACCAATCCCTGAATCCTCAAGCTGCATAACTGCATCTTCAAAACACTGCCCTCTTAAGTAAAATTGTCCCATTAAAAAAGCAAAACAGTTCATTAGAGCACTGCCCTCTTCATCATAAAACACTTAATCTGATGTTAATTTGAGGGACAATCCCTCATGCAAAGATCTGACGGTCTTTTAAATCAAAATAATTCCTTGTGGTCTCGGCTGTGGCTCCCTTCCTCCCAGAAGGGCCCAGCCAAGGACAAGGAATACAAAGGGCAGTGAGACACCACCCAATCTAATTTAGCAAGAATAGAAAACAGCACTTTTGTGCAAGGCTGCACATGGCAATTGCTCATGTGACAGACGGCTCTGTGGTAGTGCTTTGTATTTGTGTGCACGGAGCTCTCTGCAGCAGGAAAAGACACACCTGCAATGGGCTACCCCGGCAGCTTCTAAGTCCCCTGTTCTAGAAGGAAATCATCTCTTCCAGGACCCAGAGGGAGAGCTGCAGTCTCTTGCTCAGCTGATGGATATGTAGCTAGACCCACCTTTGCCTGATTCCTTCTCCCCACACTACGGCTGACGGATCAGCACACGCCCAGTTCTGGACTGGCCACATCAGAGCCACCACTGTCTACTGCCCTGCAGGAGGGACAAGCAGAGGTGAGACCAGGAGCGCTGTGGAGAGGAGAGCAAACCGAGGAACTGAAGAGAAACAGGGAGCACACAAATGATCCACAAATACTGCGGCTGAGTCCCAAAACACAAGGACATGGAAAACCATCTTGTGAGGCTCAATGTGCACAGAGCCATTAGTTCTTTCACTTCACTTTTCAGATGATGGTTACTCAGTACCAGACATTCAAAAATGAATTTTCTCTGCTACACTGGAGCAAACATTCGTAAGCTACAGCGGTGAATCACTTTTTTGCGCTTTCTTCAATGAGGTCTGAGCATATAACATCATCCTCATGGGCTGCTATTTGTTTAGAACAAAATGTGGGAATCACATTCAAAAACAAGCATCCAGCACTAATTTTTTAAAATAAAAGACTGCAAGCAAATCTGCTTCAAGTCACTGGAGAATCAGCTTCAGAATAAAAGGTTACTTTTAACTTCGAGCACTTTTTTCCAGTTTTACAGGCACATTGGTATCCACTAGGAATCCCAACAGATGGCTACCAAACTACATACTACTAAGTTCTTGCTCTACAGACCCTACAAGCTTCATTATTTCAGAATTACTGACACATGATTCAACTTCTGCTTGGATGAAAGCTAAGCAACCATTCCTCCTGTAGCTGTGTTTTTCTAAATTTAAAAAAAAAAGAGGATAAACTTAGCTAATGAACAGACCGTACCAAATTTATGTGAATACTTAAACATCTGCTAAGAGCACTGTTTCTCAAAATGCAATCCACAAAGAGCAGGAAGCTTACATGGTGCTGGCTTGCTTTCATTCACACCTGCCTAATTACATGAAAAACAAAAAAATACTCTAAGTATTTTTCAAATATCAATTTCCTTGCAACCAGGAGCTGAAATCACTACAGAACTGTTTGAAAAATCACAAGAGCTGACTTGCACAGCCATCGGCTGGACCAAGGCACAAGATTACAAAATGCAGCGCAGGGCACTTCTGAAGGTGTTTGAGCTAATAAAAAATGCTCATAATTTTCCAAGACAGCAACACACTCAAGTTCAAGTCCTTGACCAAGGAATTCTGAATTACATACACTGTATGATTTGAAATATGACAGACTGAAAAAAATCCCACTTGATTCGTACAAGATAATACAGCGGGCTACTAAGTGAAAGATGTATTTACCACTGCAATACCTGCAATTTTCATTTCTCAGTTTGCTGCTGTCTGGAAGGAGAGGATAACAACATCTAACCAAATATTAAAAACAAGCTTCACATTGACCAAAATAATGCTCTTTTAAAATCAGTTCATACCAGGAAGGTGCTTTAGAGAAAAATGTGAGAAATGAAAACACTATCTTCAGAAAAAGATTTAAACACCATATTGTATGTGAGGCTTAGAGCTGCTAAATGAACAGTAGAAAAGAAAATGAATAATTGCTTATTAACAGAGGATCGGCCTCTCTAACATAATGAATGATACTAGGTTCCTACATAGTATCACTCACTGTACTTTTATAAGAGCTTAAAAGCAACCTTAATTGTGGAATTCCCAAGTCTTGGCTACTTTCATTGTCAATCAAGATCTTCTCTTAAAAGCCTGTTCACATATTTAATACCCTAATTGAGTAATAGCTTTGTGCTGACGCTTCAAGAGCAAGACAGCAGCTTCATTTCTGTATGGGACTCCTTACCCAAATTAGAATTATGCCAGCATTTAGAGATACATGATATGGGCTCCCCAACCTTCTCTGGAATAAGATAAATGAAAATATTTTGGCAAGGAAACAGTCCCTCACTAGCAGAACTCTTCTTAGAAGCTCTAGCAGTTTCTCATACTGAAGCATTGTATTCAACACCACCAGAGTCTCTCACTTTAAAACAAGCTCTGCTTTTTGTTAGCAAAAAAAATTAGGCTTGTCAATAAAGAGGTTCCCCTCTTGCTCAAAAGTGAGACTTCTGATCAAACTTTAAGCATTAACTACAGAAACACTGCAAATTGAAATGCAGGTTAGGAGCTCTACAGCAGTTTCCCGAAGTGCAGAAAGACAAAGTTTCACTCATACCTAAAAGCCTGCTGTCCTCACAGCACTTCTTGTTGCATGGTCCCGCCCCCTCTAACACATCCCTGACTACTCAGCGAGCCCATTCGACTCAGTCATCTGGAGGTAAATTATGACTCTTCTCTACCCCCACAGTTATTTCAGTCTTCTCCTAGAATAACAAACTCAGTCTGCTCACCAAAAGGTCGGACAAGTGTCGGGTCAGCACAAGCGTGATGCTCCTACAGCATGAACTAACACCTTGCTGCTGCCTGCCTCACCCAGCAGCAACCTTCAAAAGACTAAATGTTAAAATAGCCCAATTTCCTCTCAAAAGCAAATGGGCCTTCTCCTCCTCCAATATAAATTACAGTAAAACAAAAGCAGGTGTGTCAAATTCTTATTAGCATTAGTTTTGTACGTGTATAGAAACATACTTCAATGAAATTAGCTGGAAATAATAGGAAAAGAAGTCTGCACAACTAGCTTGTTCTGTGGACACATCGCTGAACTTTTTCCATTCAATTAATTAATTTTAATTATTATTTAAATGTTTAATTTACATGCAACAACAGTAGCGTGCATATAGTTCCTATTCCCTTTGTGCACTTAAATACAGCATTTCTGAAATTTAACCACATTTCCATCTCTGAGATGGAAAAAAAGAGGAAGTTATGTGACAACTTAGAACCGTTTCTGAGGAGATCAGTTTCTGAAACGATGCAAGGCCAGTGCAAGAAGCAAGTGGAATTGAAAACCACAAAATTAATCTTTGCAATCCCTTCCCAATCCCAGAAGTGAGTTTCAAGATGCTGTCAAAACACTCACTCCCACCCCTCTGTCCCAAGCACATGATCAAAGTGACAGTCACAGTGGCACCCTCTGATCTTCTGCCACGAAGTGACCAAACTGTGCCTCGTAAATTTTCACAGTGCTAAAGCCTGATCACTAATTCCACTCGAGGAGAAGAAATCTCGTCGATTTCTCTAAACAAACAAACACCCCCCCCCAAAAAAAAAACAAAAACCAACAACGCCTACTCAGTCTGTCACACGTTCCGGACTCTCACCCCTGTATCCACTTCTGCATACTCTCGGGTGAGCGTAAGTTTATTTTCACAGCAAGCAGAATCTCCCCTTTATCCGCCACCTGGCTCACACCGAACACTTCATACCTGCAAGAAGGGGTCACCCGCGGACCGGGCAAACCAAACCCTACACACACCGTGCCCTGCACTGCCCCTGTGCCCCGAGCTGCCTCCACAGCCCCGGCTCCCTGCCGAGCCCCGGTCGGATGAAGCCCTCCCGCCGCCACCTCCCCCTGGGAGTGCGGGAGCGGGGAGGAAAGAAGCTTGCTGTTTAGTTTTGTTTGTTTTTTCTTCAAAACGGGGCTCTTCTCTCGCCCATCGTTGGCCAGGGAGGGGACAGGTTCGACGTGTGGGGCCACATGCCGAGGGGCTCCCCCTCCCAGCAGCAGAGCCCCGCAGGGTTGGCTTCCCACCCCCGGCCGCCGGGGCTACGGGGCTCGCCCGCCGCCGCTCTCGCACCCACCTTTCTGCGCGTCGGTGCCCCGCAACAGCAGCAGCAGCAGCNCTCCGGCGCGGCCCCGCCGAGCGTGGGGCCCCCTCCGCTCCCCGCCCCGAGCCGCGCCCTCCCGGGCGGCCTGCGCGGGGTTCACGGCCCCAAACCGAGTCCCCAGGAGATAGCCCCTGAATTCTCGCTCTATTTCGCCTCCGTCCTCCTCTGCTAGCTGGGTGTGAATATTTCAGGGGTTTTTTGTGCCTTTTTTTTCCCGCAAAGTAGAGATTGAGGCAAAATTTCTGGGAAAGACTCGAACAAAAGTCCTTGGAAACACGAGTATTGCTGTTGTTAATAGAAGAGGATAATCTGGTGTCATAGAGTGCCGCACACAATGTGAATTCAGCTCTAGATGTGGGAGGGCTTGGCTGTGGGGTCTCAAGCCATTGCAGCTTTAGTCCTTGTCCTCAGCTTTTGAGCACGCACAGTGTGTGATCGTAGGATCAAAGAATCACCTTTCTAATACCATCATTGTGGAAAGAGCACTTTGTAAGTGTTTTTCAGTGGTAGATGAAAAGAATGTAATTTTCAAATGCCAATAAAACCTCATGTCCATGCATCCACAGCTGCAGTCACCACCCAGATTCCTCCTAGCAAGGTTTAAGGGTCAAGAGGAAGGGTGGGAGCCACACCTACACAGACATCATTTCACATTTCTCTCAGCTTCATGACTGAAACCTACTCAGCACTCCACTGACCACACTGCCTCTCACCACAAAGCAGAAGGGACTTGGGATTCCACAGCTTCCAAAGATCAGCCTCTCAGCCAGTATAGGCCTCATGGTTCATCCTTTCTGCTGTGGAAAGGCTGTTCCAAGTCAACCCCTGGTGGCATCCAGATCCAGTGGTTGCGCTGTAAAATGTGTCTTAAGGAAGAAATTGTTCCTTCTCCCAAACTACTCTATGAAACAGCAGGAGTGCCCAGTGCTGGCCCCACCAAAATGGCAGGAAAACCATCTCAGGAGTCAGTCTTACCCAATCCACAGAGTTGCTTGAAGAAGTATTTAGATTATGTTTAGTAATTGTTTTACCATTACTATTCCTTATTAAGATGCTGAAAACAGAACTATGTCCAAGGGTATGCTTACAGCTTATTAAGGGCTTTGTATAAGGGCTATTAATAGCCTGTTCACAAAGAAACACGATGACTCTCCTTCCTTGAGCTTCTCATCCATACCACTTGTGGCAAATCACAAAAGATTCCAGAATAGATTTGGTTGCTCAGACTAAAGACAGCAAAATTCTGTTGTACATATTTTATTTGCTTGACCCATACTTGTGCCACAGCTCCTAGGAGGTGGCTTCTCGTATAATTAGGGAATGATAAACATTAGGATTTTAGAACATTTCGTATTTTTCCCCTTTTGAAACCATTTAATGACATGGGAAGAGACCCCAATGAAAGCAAAGTCAGTGGAAGGAAATCACAGATGGGTCTGTTTTCAGTCATCTTGTAAGATGTAATAGCCACCAAGGCATCTCACAGCACATCATGGAAGGTGAATCAAAAATAATTTACATACATTCCTTTGTCTTCCATTCACCAGACACAGAAGTTCATGCCACAGGTCACGTGAAGCAGTTATATCACTACAATAACATCCTTTCTGTACTACAGAGACCACATTCCTAAGGTCACCAATTATTATTGGTATTTGTTGTGTACTGGAAAAATCACTCTAATAATTTGTGGCTTAGTAGTGCTGTGCATTAAGGGGAACATCTGAACATCCTACACGGAATTCAATAACCGTCTCTGGTGGACCTGACAGAGGTTTCCGCCTGTGTTATGTTCTGTTGTCGAGGTATTTTGTTAACTTGGTTTGACTGTTCCAAATGTTTTTATTCATGCATGTAAAAAAGGAGTATCTGAATCTGTGAAATAGTGGATTTCTAAATGGGATGTGAAAACTTGCAGAATTCCTAAGAGCAGCCAGAGGCCAAATTTGCCTAATCTATCTAGGAAGTTTATCCCAAAGCTACATTCCCTGACCACAGACAGTTTTTGTGGACCCTAGCTTACATATTTTGCAAAGGGAACACCACCATCCTGACAGAAGCAATGACAAACTATTAAAGCTTATACACCTTAAAAGACTCACAGATTTATAGAATCTACTGAGCCAAAGGATTAGCAATGCAACTGTTTGAAAGGCTTGTCTTAATACATGGTTTTCATGCAATAGAACAGTTTGAAGAATTAGATAAATCCAGATGGTCACTATGGCTTTCAGAATCTTCCTTCTGAGAAGATTCCAGCACAAAATGAGTTTAGGTACACCAGCTGCAGAGTACTGCATATTTTGGTCTGCGAGAGTTCCCAGGCAGCTCCTCTGGGGCGAAAAATTGTGTAAGAAAAACTCCATTTTAGTTTGTGACTTAGAACTGTCACTGTCATCAAATCAAAACAGATACAAAATTAAAATGCTGTGGGAAGCAAACACAAATATAATAACAAGATACCAATCTCATAAGGCAAGTTGCCAACACCTCTTGCAAAATCAGCACAAAGACTGTTTTTTTCTATATGGTGACAGAAGACAAAACCATCTCCTTAGTGCTGATAGAAGAATGTTTAGCCAACTAAGCACTTCTGTAATGTTTCCTTCCCATTGTGAGTAACTTCTAGAGGTAACTGAAACTATCATCTCCATCTGGTTCTCTCATTTCCCTTGAGAAGCTTCTGAGCGCTGGGCTTCTTTCCCACCGTAGCTCTCTAGATTTTACATTCTTTTGTTGCATTTTGAAAGCTGAATTCAGCTGGAGGGCAGGGCTGCTCCTCAGAGAGAGCTCCACAAGAGCAATTCCAAGGTCTTGCATCTGGGAAGGAATACCCCCATGCAACAGTACAGGCTGGGAGCTGCTTGGAAGCACAAAAGGACCTGGGTGTCCTTGTGGACAGTTTGGGTGTGTATCAGCACTGTGCCCTTGCAGCAAAGGTGGCCAGCAGTGTCTTGAGCTGTATTAATGTGAGGGGAATGATCTTCCATAACATCTCATCTCAGTACTGTCACTGGTTTGGGGCTCCCTCCAGTACAAGAACAGTATTGGCAAATGGAGCAGAGTCAATGACAATGTCTCCAAAACAGGCAGGGCTGGAGAACATGATGTGCATGCGGAGGCTGATAGAGCTGGATATTTTCAGCTCAGAGAAGAGAATGCTGAAAGAAGACCTTGTTGCTGCTTACAAATACCAGACTGCAGGACAGGACTGGAAAATGGAACCAGCCTCTTCTCAGAGGTGCACCATGATGGCACAAGAGCCAACAGACACAAATGACAACACAGTAAATTCCATATTTTAGTTGAAAGGGAAAAAATATACCATGAGGATGGTCAAACACTGGACTAGGCTGCTCAAAGAAGTTGTAGAACCTCCCTATTTAAAGATGTTCAGGACTCCCTTGACCCTGGTCAACTTGATCTGATGAGATGTTTCGAGAAAGGAGTTGAAGTGGATAACCCCTGAAGGTCCCTTCCGACCTGAGTTATGGCTGTATGATTCTAAGATACCAGGTAATGTGCTATGGGTCAAAGTCTTATAGTTCCAGGTGATGTTCTAGAACCTGGCTTTTGTTGCTCTTGGCTACTCTTTTTCATCTTATTTGGGATTTTTAGTTTTTGTAATAGCTTTCAGCAAAAATCCTTCTCCTCTCTTTGCTCTAATTCTTTCTTTGTTCCAGTTTTTATTGCCTATTATGCTGATGTTTTTAAAAGAATGACAACAAAGTTTTAGCTGCAGAATGGGTTTAAATTCCTCCTTTTAGAAAGGAAAATGGGTATTGACTATATATTACATCAATGTACATAATTAGTCTTATCCTCAGAAACACATTTATAAAGCCATCATGATATATTTACCTGAGGTTAATTATTAATTCACTTCAGATAGGAGCCTCATGACTGTACATAAAGTACATTTATTTGACACTCTAGAGTTATTTGGTTGCTGAGTGGTTTGTGTTTTTAAAAGAGAATAAACACTTAACATTTAGTTCTGGGTTATTTTGGTAAGAAACATCTGTTAATTTTACTGTGCCGAAAGTCATTATCAGGGGAAAATGGTAGCATAAATTGCAGGAAAAATTTTCTTACATTTTTACTGCACTGTATGTATGAAACAATTCAGGGGTGCTGGCAATAAAAATAAGCTATTTTTTTGCTTATTTAAACATGATAAATAGAGAAAAAAAATATTAGGGAGGATCTCTTACTGTCTTCTACTCTTGAACATGTTCATGTTTATTGGATCAATGCCCAGCACTACTAAGATCCTTCAAGCAAAAACAGTAAGAAGAACATTAAAGATGAATTGTATCTTGTAACTGTGGGATTTTTACATTTAAATAAAAGCAGCATTTTGAAGTATTGAGCAATTTAAATTCCCAGGATACAGTGAATCCTATGTCTCAATGAAAACTGAAGGAGGAGCCTATAATTAAGGTTAATTAAGCACTTAAGCACAGGCAAAATTTTAATCATGGCTTTAGCTTCTGTGGGAATTAAGAGCATACTTAAGTCTGTATTTATTTTGCTGAATCAGGAACTATGAGTCTTCTACTTCAATTATTTCCATACATTTAATCTCTATTTTATAGTGAAGATACTGTTCTTCACATTCTCTTCTATATATTGCATTTTTGTCAGGATTTTAGTTTTGTCTTTTAGCTTTTCTTCTTTCATTCAAAGCCCAGGTTGAAACAATCTTTCATGGCTTGCACCTGCTCCAAATTCTGTGTCTTGCCTGTATTGTTCTAGTTCTCTGCCTGCATTCTTATTTGTTCTTACCTCTGAATTAATTTAGTCACTGTGCCAGGTTGAATCATGATTTGATTTATACTGATTTCTGCTTCCAACCTGACTGACCAGTGGCAACTAGAAAAATTTTAGATGTCTGGCTCCTCAAATGCTGCAGCTCTTTACTGATACATTTACATGCTTGAGGAGAACAGATCACATTTATGATTAGGAAAATAATTAAGAGCACCCTTTCTTTTGTCCTTTTGAAAGTGAAAGAGAGGGATTAATTGTGGCTTGTTTCATGGCTTTGGATCCAGTCTAAAGGAAATACTATGTCCATACATCAGTGTCAGAGACCAATGTAATATTTACTTGTAATGTATTTGTGCCTATTGCTGTCTGCAGGGGAGCCTCAGATGTCAACAGAACCTTGAGGTGAGACTATAATGTTACAACCTGGGACCTGTGAAGACGATGTCTGGAAGCTAAGAACCAAAAGGAAGAACTTCAAGCAAATTTTCTGTTTCAGAAAGAGATGCCGATGAGATTGGTACTTTCCTTAGCAAATAAATTCATTTGTTTCAAGAGTTTGTACTTTGTCTGTTCTTAAAATTGTGACTCGGGGTATGAACATGTTGATATCAGCCCTTTCTCTTCCAGATAAACTGGAGAGCAGCTTGCTTTTTTTCTTTTTGTCTGATTGCAGTCCCACCAACGCAAACCGAGCTGAGCTGCAACCATGTCAGTACAGTGATGAGTAAAATGAATTGTAGTGAAAAGAGGAGAATCAAAATGTGAAAATACATTCTAGAAACACCAGATTAATGATGAAAAGCTGGATATCTTTTGTACAGATTTAAGTAACGTGCTGCTGATGGACAGCCCTAACTGGAGCTGATGAAATTCAGAGCTAGAACTGCAGGCAAAAATTACTCAACGTCAAGAAAATTGGTGTAGCATTTAACTGAAATAGCAGAGAATTATAATTTAAAATGGAAGAAAGTCTGAAAATGTTAAAAGCTTTAAAGGAAATACTACGCTTTACTGATAAAGACATACATGAGCATTAGAGCATATGATCAAGTTTAAAGAATTAGGGTTGTTTTATGTGAAATCCAAGCTTTTGTGCACAGGGCTAATTCTTCTCCCTGGAGAACAGCATTGCCAGTTACTAAAAAACCCACAAACTTGGTTTTTTTTCTGTTATTGCCAGCACTTGGGTGCAATGACTTTGCAAGAATTTCAAGAATCAAAATCCAAATTAAAAAAAAAAAAGTGGGGAGAGAGAGATATTAAAGATATTACAGAAGGGTAAGTTTCTGGCCTTTATGATTGTTAAAGTAATTTTAAAAGATTCCCAAATCAACCAGAAAGTTTGATAAAAACAAAAGATAGAAGAAAGACTCCCTGGCCCTGCATCTTTTTTAAATAGTATTGTCTTTTCAGCCCTAGTGGTTTATTTTTTTAAAATTTGTGACTGGCAATACTCAGTTCCATCACTCTTTGCATTTTCAGACATAAGGGGCAAATGACACCCTCTCCTCTTGAGGTGCAAAACCACAACTTCTGTGCCAACACATGCCCCAAAGTGTCCTTCGGGCAAGACTTCAGGAGAAGGATGTGAGTTGTTGGATGAGATTGCAACCTCACAGTGTCAATCTCTCCTGTGAATGAGATAGGAGTAATACAAATGTTAGTGAAAATGGGTTTGGAGAGACTCCTGAAGAACTTGGACATCCAGTTGCAGAAGATGGGAAGGAAAAGGTTCACTAAATTATATCTTATGGGCAAATGTAAAGGGGAAGAATTACCATCTTGAATATCAGGAGCTTGGAGCAGTAACTGGCAGGCTTCCTGAGATGAGGCACAGCAACACAGATGTGCAATGTTTTCCTGGGAAGTCCTGGACTGAGTGTGTATGTGTAATAATTCTGTTAAGTGATGGAGGAGGTATGGCAACCCAGCCTGCTCTGGCAAAAATTAAAGTTAGGGAATCCTTGTCAAAAAGGTTGAGTAGGTGTCGAACCTACACTTTTCAGTCTGTTTCTGAATGTTAGGAATAAAAGACTGCAGCTACTTGTATGTTGAGAAGGAAAAGACTGTCTTTCCAGACATAAATATAAATAAATATGTAAAGATATAAAATAAATACATAAATATAATATATAAATATATTTTAAGCAGAATGGCTCAGTAAAATGGTGCATATCAGGAGGGTCTTTTCATTAGGTTGTGACCATTAAGTACATGATTATATCTCAATTTAAACTAAAATCTCTTTGTTTGCAGTACAGTTCAGTCCAAGAGGGTATCAAAAATGGGGATGGTTTTGGTGGTAAGTTATATACTGAGATATGAGGTCCTGTCTCTTAAAAAACTGTACAGCAATAGGAGAAGGGAGGTGAACTAAAAGAAGCACTTCTTTCAGCATGACCTTCTGCAGGCCTCTCATGCAAGTTGCAACAATGAGAATCAATCAGCAACATTGATCTTCTTTTGTCACCTCTGGTACCCTAAGGCAGCAATAGCACCTTCACTTTTATGTCAGTGAGCAGAGTGTTCTCTAGGATGTATTTTATCTGTCAGTAATTATTTACGTTCAATCCGCTGTAGTAAAGGCCAGATGATCAACTCTGTTATGCAAATGGAAGCATGGGGAGAGCAAGGAAGTCAGCAGCTTGAAGTGGCAGAAGGAACAAATGCCATTCCGTTCATGGGGCTGCTTTTCTTTATCCCTTGACCTTTCAGTAGCTTCCTTGCCTGCAAATTCTTATTCAAGAGGAAGGGTGCAGTCAACTGGAAGGTGATGAATTCTGTTAGAAACCACTTCATGTCACAACTGAGACTGAGCTTACACAGGGAAAGATATACAGGATATTAGAGGTGTCCAGTAACTAAAAGCCTTGTTACTTTTAGGCTTTAGTGCATATAACCTCTCAATAGTTTAAGCAAACAGGTTGCAATGCTCTGATTGTTAAGACAAAGACTTGTTTTAATAACATGCAAGTAAATAGGGTATCTATGGGATAGAATATAGGGAAGTAAATAGGGAAGGAAGTACAAACAATCTACATGGAATTAACAGAAAATATACTTAATACAGGCTATATGACCGTGGACCTCCAGGGCTGAATCCATTCTTTTCAGCTTAAGCTAAATAACCAAGCTCCCAGGAACTTGTGGGACAAGAACAGTTGTAAAGTAAGAGGTCTTCCTGACCAGCAGACTCATGCCAATATAATTGTGTCATTATAGCCAAAGTAGCTTACATTCAAACATTTTATGCTGTAAAATGAATAATATAATACTTCTGGTATTTAAATATTACAAATACTAAAAATTATTTTATAAAATCTCCTTTGAAGTTTTAATACTGAGTGTTAATAGAGATTCAGTTGGGAGCCAGGCCCTGAGCCTTAGAAAGGGCTGTAAGATCTGAGAGCATTGCAAATATTAATTTCTTGCATCCACTGAAATAGATTAACTTTTACCTGTATGGGATTAATGCATAGATTTTTGATTTTCTTTCTTCCTTTTGGCTAGGATGGAGAAAGAATTCTGGGGAAAAACAAACAAAAAGAAACACCCCACGTGTGAATTAATATATTGATATATTTATAATTGTATATATATACATATAAAAATTAATACATTAGTAAATTAAATAAAATTAATAACTCCATTGCATTTTTGGAAGGTAGGGAGATAATAATTCTATTTCTATCTGTGAGAGTAGCATATTCAAAATCTTTTTCTCAGGACAACAAATAAAGTAGGCTTACACCTCCAATTTGTAATGTAAAAGCTCTAGTTCTGAATACTTCCTGAGCTTTGGGGAACTTCATACCTGACTCAAAATTCATGGCAAAATGTTTCTGACATTTGTATCAATGCTCTTGATTCTCTTCTGCCAGCTGTAGTCCTACTTCAGTGGATTAATTTCTGAAGTTTAGCCCATGTTGAAGGAAAATGCTTATGTATGGCTTATTATTTCTTCTCTTGCTAACATTTCCTATTTTTCCTAGGGCTACTTACCCAGATTTTTCTGAAGAACATTTTTCTTTTCACTCTGTATTGAGCTTGAAGTTTGTGGTTTCCATTTCAGACCTAAAGAGGGATTTGCATGCCTAAAACATTCTTTTTTTTACATCTCATTGCCTTGATGAAAAGACATTACCTCTCCCTACAGCCCTTGCTTGCATGCCTCCTAAGAGAAAAAATGCAAGCATTAATGACAGCACCCCACAACTGGCTCAACCTGGAAACCCTCACAGAAAAGTTTACCCTTGCAGCTAGCCAACGTTTTGCCTAGTATGACATGTCAGGTTTTGGCCCTGTGCTTCTAATATAAAGCCCCTCCCAGAAGAACTGAGTCAAAATATCTCCGGTTAATCAATATCGTGTTTATGTATAAAACAGACTTATTGACCTTTTGGTAAGTGACCTACTAACAAAAGCAAGGTCTCAAAGGATTTACCCCTTCATGCTCAGCGTGGGGCAACGAGCCAGTACAACGCCTGCTCAGTATGCATTGCAAAGCAAATGAACAATGCTGACACCATTAATCAGCTTGTCCAAGTGAATAAAATTTCAAAAGCTGATGTAAGAAAGCTTGACTTTAAAAGCAAACATTTCATGCAGATCTGCATGGGTTCATCTAATGATGGATTAGTTAACCCTGAGAGATGAAGAATGACTCCAGCCCTATGTTTGAGGGGGGAATGCATGTAAATCTGACAATGTACAAAGAAAGATTGTAAAGAAATTAGTGATATGGGAAGTAGTTTTACGAAAATTGATCACCTGCCATTGGTGCCTCAAACTTCAGTGTGTGATATTATACACAATGAATAAAAACCACCTTGTTTTGAGTCCTATCCACTGCAAGCTGTGATTAAATGTATGAGTTTTTTCATTCACAGAACTGTTAAAATGCAGGTAGCATTTTTTTCTTCCTTTCCCTCCTTTGGTGAGCCACAGAGAGGAGCTGTACCTCAAAGAGAAAAATTACCTGGAATTAATTTCAGTGGAATAGATCAAAGCAGTGCAGCAGCAATTTAAATCTGGGGTTAAATTATGAGTGAAAAGTGAGAAAAAGTCAGTAAAGGGAGCTGATACTTCCTTATTTAATGAGGAGTAGAACATCTGTCAGGGAGAGAGAAGGTAGGGAACACAGACACATGAAAGCTACACAGAGAAGCTACAGATGGAAAAAGTCTCTGCTAGCCAGCTTAAAAATGTAGGCCCTATTCTATTGCTTTGTCAAATCTGCTTTTAAAAGTACAAGATTTTTCTCCTTCCAAAATTACCTTTGGAAGATGTCTCCAGGCTGTAGTGTATTTTGGTCTCAGTATATTTTTTCCTGATATCCTTTTTTTTGGACCTGAATTTCTTCCCATAATTACTAGCACACTCCTTTGGAATACAATAAAAATTCACTTCCCTCAGTAACCTTCACTGCCTTTCTTTTAGGACCTGATTCTCTTACGTCTTCTCAGAATATCATGCCCAAAACTTACTCCATTGGAAATTATCAGGATTATTCAAGGGGCAGGGCTCTAGCCTTATAGAATAAAGTAGGCATCACTGGAATAGGTACAATGTGTCTTAAAAAAACCTGAGACAAATGCTTTTTCATTGTGGAAAAAGACTGTATTTTGAATGCATCAGTTTCTTAATCACTATAAATCAGAGACTGGGTAAAGAGAGTCGCTGTCACATGAACTGAAAGATGTGCTGTTCTAACACAAGAAACACCTTATTGTTCTGTTGTATTGTTTTTCATTTTCATTTAGCTTAGGAAGGAAAAAGCTTGAGAATTTACTGGAAAAGTGCTACTGAGTAAGGACTGTCTCTTTGCTCCATCTGGCTAAAGAACAACAGTAGCAGAAAATAATTTTGGGTCTGATGATTATAAATTACATCAGATCAAGATAAATTAAATTATTGTAATTAATCAGAAAGAAGTATTAGGAAAAAAAAAAGACATTTTATAAAAGAAAGAGAACCATTTGGAGAAGTAGGGTGGACAGAATAGTTTGAAGTCCTGAATGTTGAGAAAGTTTGAGAGGATTGGTAAATAGGAGATGCAAAAAGCCTCTGTAACTCTTAGTGGAGGGATCTTACTGTAACTGGATGAGCAGCTACCTGAAAAAAATATATTAGAAATAAACAAAAACTTAGGCAAAAATTCGGCCTTGGAGATGAGAAAAAATAGCAACAAAGTATGAATTGTCAAAAGACAAAAAAAAGGGGGGGGAGAGAAGGAGACTTTAATTGTTTAAAAAATGGATCACTGTGCAATGTTAGCAAATCAGAAATGAATTATTATCTGCCAAAGACACCACAAGAAAATGGGGGCTATTTTTTTCATCGTGTACAGAAAGAACATGATGATGGCACTTGTAAACTTAGTATAGTCTACAGGGCTTTAGAACATGTTGCAAAAGAAAATACAAGGCATAAAGGTAGTAAAAAACAGGACAAAATAGATTTTGGGTTTATGAAAGATAATGGATTCTGCTGGCATTGTTCTTGAGAGCAATCAGCTTTTTTTAGGAAAAGAAAATACAGTGCGTTTATCATGACTTCTGTAAAGTATTCTCATACAGTTCATAAATTAAAGTGGAAAAGATATGAAGTAGCATAGGAATCGCCTGCCTATGTGAATACAAATGAGTATGATAATAGCAAGAGGATTTGGCAAGGGAAGGAGAGAATGAGGATTTTTCACTGAGAGTTCAAGGAAGATTACAGAGAGACATCCTGCAGGACTGTTTATGGAACTGAGTATTATAAAATACTATCATGGATGGCCTTGGCACAAAGAATAGGAGCACGTTAATGAAATCTGGTGATGACACAGTGGAAGGCATTTTCAGTACAGTGACAAAATATTGTATAAGGAGGGGGAACAGATCATCATACAAGAAAGATCGATTTATAAGTCAGGAGTAATAGAAATGTGATGAACTACAATAAAAAAGACTAATAAGAATTCCTCATTTAAGTTGACAATTTATCATTTGGAGGCAGGGACAATGACCTGCATGTGAGGTTGATGGCCTAACTATGAGATATGACTGACAGGAAGATACGAAAAAGAGAAACGTATTGCTCAGCTGAGAGATGAGATATTTTAACAGAGATAAGGAAATATTAAATTAATTTTTCATAAAATAATAAAACATCCCCTGGAATGGGTTGCCAGTATTTAAAAAATTTATTTGATCTGGATTGAGTGCACAGAACACCTTCAGAGATGGGATACTAGGTTGCTCAGGAGACTGGATTGTACATTCATGAAGAGCCTATCTGGATAAGGTGCCTAAATGAGTGATGTTGTTCAAATGAGCAAATAGGTAAGGTCATAGATAAGAGGAATTTGTTCTTCATTGCATAAGATGATACTGGCAAAATGAGGGGTAAAACAAGATTTCTAAAAGAGCAGAGCAGATAGTTACCAAACCAGACCTCTGACATAAGAGGTGCAAGAAGACTAATTATGTTTTTAAAGGACTGCTAACAGTTTGTGAGTAGATTTTTATTAAATGACTGTTTGCCGTAACAGGAGATAGCACTTTGTGGACTTCAAGGTTTTTATACAGATTCTCATGACCTTTTCCCCCCCCACTTTCTTCCAATGGAAAGCAGAAAAAGCAAAGAGGAAAGAAGACTTTTAAAATTGCCACTGCTGTTTAAGACTGAGGAATCTACTTAAATACAGACAGTTTGAAAAACTCCCTATGAGTTTTTCATAGAGCTGTGAGTAGTGTTTAGTTTCCCCTCAGGCTCTAGTGAATTCACTACTTGTTCTTTGACTCCTCAATACCTCTCTGCATTGCTCTGTAGAATTCCTACTCCTTGTTGTAGTGCTCATCTAGGTTCAGCTTGTCCTGGTGAGGCTCAAATAGTTCTTGTCGTGGCTGTATTTGGGTAGAATCTTGAAAGAGTTTGGAAATTCTGCAACATCCTCTGCCTATGTCTGATGCTGATGATAGCAGATGCACCTTTGGCTTTTGCCTTCCCAAGACAACTTGCCCCTTTTAGTTTAGCTTTCTTAACCTGACCCGGTTCACTTTGACAACTGCCAAGTGTCCCCCAAACACACACTAACCCAGTCATGGCAGGACAACGATGGCTCCTCCAGTGGAGCTGTGCTAGTCTGGAGCGTCATCAGTCAAATTTGGGATTCATAAAATCACGGTTAGAAGATTAAGGCAGAGACATATCCACAGATTCTCTTTCCAAAAAAACCCGACGTCACAAACCGACTCTTAGAAAAGCTCCAGCAGAGATGGGGGAAGAAGTTCTAAGACTTGCCCTTGTAAACTGCAGTGCCAAGCTCACTGAACTGGAGTGGTGGTGATTAACACTGCTTGATTAACAGTGATTACTTCCACTCTGTTTGTTTCCTTTTCACCTCCTTGGGTGCCTCAGGCTCTGCACAGGTGTCCTGGTGTGGTGCTGGGGCTGCTGTTTCTATAGTCTGTTCCCAAGCTGAGGTGGCACAACGTAAGGGTAACCAACAAACAGAGGTCAAAATTTAAATAAAATGAGAAAGGAACGGTCTGGGCCTCTGCTAATCACCACAAAATATTATCAGGAGGGAGTGTGAATGAATCTTAGACCTGCTAAATGGGAGTTGCAGATGGAAATTTAAAATCAATCTATTAAAAGAAGTCAGATTTAAATTGAACGTAAGATATGATTACTTAAAAATCATAATGTTAGATGTGTACCTAAGAACTCAGTATGAAACATTCTGGAATATTAGAAATGTCACAGCTGTTTCATTTTTATTTAAAGAGTAAGAGTTTCTAAAAAATTATTTTGAGCATTAACTCAAACAGTCCAAAGCAGCTCTTCAGTTTCATACTCATTATAATTTTTTTTTTCATATTCAGCTATTGGCAGTTACATTTGCATGACAAACTTCTGTAATGGTAGGAGGGGCAAGCTTATGGGATAAATATGACTAGAAATCAGAGTTAGAGAATTACTGTGCAGTGAGATGGTGAATTGTGCCATTTCTAAAGAGAATTCTTCCTTTCCAAATTTGCCTTCCATCCCTTCCAGATGATCAGAGCTCATCCTTCTCACAGCTAACATTAAAAGCGTAGTTCAGTACCCTGTTGATACAATGGCTGGCACTGTCAAAGGTATTTTAATACTCATACGGACTAGAACATTACCCACTTTATAAGCTACCACTTCCCATTTTTGTGCTTATTTTTTTTTTCTTTTCAGGGGGGGTGTGTTTGTTTGTTGGTTTGTTTGTTTTTTCTTTTAATCACAGCTGTTGCAACTACCCTCGTGATTTACACCTTCTGGTGCAGTTTCCTGTTCTGTAGTCTGTGTTCATTTACGAGATGTCTGCAAAATGCCCACCACAGAGAGTTCCCTGACAACTTCCAAATTCCTTCTCATGCCCTTTCATATAGTAACCAATGATAAGCAAGATCATTGCTATGGAATCAGCAAAATTCCATTGCTATGGAATCACGATATCCACAAGGTCCTGATAATATCTGAGTGTTTTGTACATAATTTTGTTCCTAGACAACTGCACACAGGGTCAGGTAGCTTGGGAGTTTAAATAATTTTGTTTCCTATGCATTATCTAAGTGAGGAATTGCATGCAAGCACAGACTGCCTCCCATGTTATCAGGAAGCATCTTGAAATTTGACCTATGTTTGAGAATGAACTTCTCTGCACTGAATTTCTGATGTAAAAGTCATGCCTGTTCACACTATTTGTCACCAGACTTTACTATTTGATCTACTTTTTACCAGCTTTCTAGATACTGTGTTAGTTTTTAATTATACTTCCACACCACTGAAATCTCTACTCTTAAGCATTCAAATGTATTCAACTATCTGGATCGCTGTTCTGAAACAAATTCATGAAACTCTCCTTAACAGTGGTCTCAAAGAAGAACCAAGGCCTGGTTTACTTAATGTAAATAAAAAAACCTGACTCTACCCAAGTTGCTGGAGATCCATAGATACAAGCTGGTCCTTTATAGGCTATCTGGGGAGCACCCAACAGCATTAAAGTGTACCAACGTTGCTGTAGCTACAATAGGCTGCAAAGGCAGTGACCTTTTTCTAGACCACACTGTTCATTTGGTTGTTTACTAGGCATTTCTAGACTGGTGAGAAGGGAGTTTTGTCTCCCTTTGAATATGCACAGCACTTGTTCAAACATTTCCAATCCCTGGTGTGCCCCCTTACCTTTTCTTTATATTCTGCTTTACAGAAGCAGATGTTGCGTTGTTTTATCTGATCATCCTCTTCTCAAAGCAAACCACGATAAAAATATTTGTGGTTATTTCCCCAGGGCTAAGTGGAAACCTGAAAAAATCCCTCAGCATTTCTTGTCTCAGAAAGCCCTTTGGGGTACCACAATATGTGGTGTGCTTCTAGAGAAAGTATGACCAGATCTGCATACAATTTCTTGATATTCCAGGCATATTTTCAAAACACCTAATTTTCATTTCATCAATCCAAATAGTCACGTATAAATTACTAGAAACTGTTTGTTCCTGAGAAGGTAGAGTGCACTCTGTGTTTATCGGGATCAGGCTGGAATTGTGGAATGTGTATTGCTCTGAGTAAGAACCCTGGAATGAAAAGCTGAATCCTTCCTCAAAAGCCTGCTTGCTTGCTTTCCTTTTGTTTTTTTGGCTCAAGAAGGATATTGACACGATTTGCTGAGTGTTCCACAGAGTTGCTGAGCCCTGCATTACTGTGAAAATAATTCCCTCATCACAGAAAAATACACTCCTTCAGTTAGAAGGAGGCAGTAAAAGGACCAGCACACAGTTTACAGAAATACTGCATTATAAACAGGTTGTAAAACATTTGAATCTGTAATTTTGAGGATATAATTTTATGATTTTCAGTGAAAGATTAAAAGGAAAAATTCTTAGGATATAAGAACAGGATCAGATAATCAGCATATTTACATTTGGGAAAGTTGTGGTCCTGTGTAGCAATTTAATAGGTTTTCCTGAATTAACTCCCAGCAGGAATGATCAGCCTAAAGGAGATGTCTGCAGCATTTGTTCCAAACAATGCTCTCCCTTACAGAAAAGTAGAGTCCTCAGAAGCCTGTCAGTTTACCACAGATCATTTTCAGCTAGAATCAATCTTCCTGGTTCTTTGTAGGCTGAGATTGCAATCTTGCTGGAAAACTATCAGGAAGCCACAGAAACAATAAAATCTTTGGAAGGAAAGATGTATCCCAGAGTGGATGGTAAAAAAACTTTGTCGCCTGTGACCGCTCCACCTGTTTCAGGAGTTGACTCAAAGATTTCTCCTGTTTCACGACTTGACTTTCTGCTGGGCTGTTGGCCAAGGGCTGGAAGACGGCCTGCAGGTCAGTGCCTTTCCCTGGACACCAAAGGCAAAGTTAAGATAAAATCTTAACTGAGTTCTGGCCAAAATCAGACTGCAACCATTATTTACTCATTCCTCATCTTTCACGATGTTGCAGCTGGATTTGTACATCTGAAAATTGGGAGATAGTAAGGTGTGAAGCCTGAATGAAACTTTTTCATGTACGGGAAACAACAGGGAAGAAACTCTATGAGCAGGAGGAGCAAAAAACAGTGGAAGGACTCTCTTTGCAAAAGATGGCTTAGTGGATGGAGTTCATGTGACTGAAATAATTTCCATCTTTACAGCACATTTTTGGAAGCACTGTAAACAACTTATTCACACAACTGCCACTGGAAATAAGAAATCAGCATTTTTCTTCTATTACGAATGGCAATAATGGAAAAAATAATTTGAAACCCCAGAAAACAGTGAAAGGGCTGGGACTGGATAATCAAAACATTAAGTAATCAACTGTTGTACACAGCTTAAAGTCACATTTTCATTGATCTGGGCCATGCAAACATTCACATAAACTCCATGAACTGAGCACCTCTGTAAAACAATAAAACAACACGATCCCTGCCTTGTAGATGGGGAATTGAAATGCAAATATATTTCGTCAGACAGGAAAAAGCAGGAACTGAACCAGATGTTCGAAGATCTGGCCCAGTGCCTGAAGCACAAAATAATGCTTTTAACTCATAAAAGTGCTCAGACAAAACTGCTCTTTCTCACCTTTTATGATCTGGTTTAGTAAAGAAAATAGAGAAAGATCAATAAGTACGCTGTTAACTCAAAGCCAGCTTGGTGATAAGAGAACAGGCTTTGATGGCTGTGGAATGTTATTTGACTTTTTCTTAAATTAGGTGGGGGGGAAAGAAAGTGTCTGTTTTGTGTGGAGACAATTTCCAGACTTGAATCCTTTCCCTCTGTAAACTCCTTTTTTCCTTTGATACATCTTTTCCAAAATTACCCAGGGTCAACCCGTATGGATGGTACTGTATACATTGCCCAAGCTGCTTTCCAAACACTGCAAATTGTTGTGAAAACTTGATAGGACAGCTACATGGATCCGTTATCTACACTTCCCAGTCTACGCTGTGAAAATGTGTTTCAAAAGCATTGTTTCTCCAGAATGTGTAAATAAATTTGAGTAGGGCAGTTACGCAGAGAAATGCTGTTGTGCTGTCATCTCCTCAGCCCTCTGGATGCTGGATGCCTTGGCCTGGATAATTAGCCTCAGCTCCTGTGGGAGCAGAAATGTGCTGACTAAACGATTGTTCCTGTTATCTGGGTTTCCTACTGTGCTGGGAGTTCTGTGCTTTAATTCCATTAACGGCCTCAAAGCCCAGCCATGTGCAAAATGTCATCTTTTTTTCAGCAAAATCTGCATTAAGGCAAAAGACACTGTTTAATAGCCTAGTTAGTGGGGTGAAGTGAACAAAGAGCTGCATGACAGGTTCTTCGTGCGAGCGAGTGCCAATTCAAATCTATTTAACTACTGTAAATTGATTTGAAGGCAGCACCAGATGTGTCACTAGATTTCCATTTATTCCTCACCAAAAGTCAATTAGATGCATATTGTCTGGAAATTGTCCCAGGGAAGCAGATGTGGTATGTTTGTCGATGCTTTGACAGAAGACCAATCCCTGAAGCTTCAGGTAGGAGTTAAGGGTGCTCAGCATCTCCCAGGAGACTCACAGCATAATGGCCAGCCACAGTGTAAGTGGAATCTGCTTTGTGTAATATGACTTAGATTCAAGAAGTCTTTTGAGTGATTCTGTGAATGGAAGACTAAAATCAAATCAGATATTTAAACCATAAAAACCCTTTCCTACAGAACCCAGATGAAACTACTTTGCTTCAATAATCAACATCATAATTCTTCAGTTGTATTTCACTTTGCAATGTTCATTTCCTGTGGCCGTTTTCTAAGATCTCAACATTCACAGGAAACCTAACTCCCTAACACATCCCAGTTGGAGAGAGCTTTCACTGCTCACAGAAAGGTACTGAAAGGTACAAAAGTTCAAACATACTCAGCTGCAGATGAGCTCACCCTCACCAGTTCTCTGCAGCTGATTATAATAAAAACATCACCTCCCATGTGACCAGCTCTTGCCATTGAAAAGTAATAATGTCATCTCCGGTGGGATCCTGGATGACATACAGCTAGTATTAAAACACAGATATTTCTCCAGATTTCTCTGCAGCCTGTAATTTCCTTTAGGGGAACAACTATGTGATCAGGCAGAGTTTAAAGAGGGTAAAGGAATAAACACTCTGTTAATATTAAGGGGAAAAAAGATGATCACCTTGGTAAAACAGATTGTATCTTGGCAGTTGGGGAAACGTGGGGCAGCATGGATAATAAGGGTTGATATTTATTCTTATTTATTATATAGGAAGTTAAATGGCTTTGAATGAAAAAAAGCATTTATTAGCATTTATTCCTTCAAGCTAAAGATGTTAGTGTCAAGTCTGATCAAATAGCCCATGGAAATACTTGCTTTATGGGGCATTTGATCAAGTCATCAGAACATTTAGTTTGGTGTCTGTAGTAAAAGAAATTTGTCTTTCTGTGCAGGAATATTATTTCCAAGAAATATCACAGATTTCTCTGAAATTGTACTGTGCCTGGTCACCTCAAGGAAGAGCAGAAGCATTCCTGTGAAAAGAATAAAGCCCAAAATACTTGCTGAGTACATGTCCTTGCTCATAATAGATGCATGATTACTTGCCTAGCATTTAATTTGTGGCAGTCTTCCTTTCTAGAAAAAAAAAAAGAACCATTATATTATACATATCTGTCATGAAAGAGAAGATTGAATACTGTTACTTGCAGACAAAAGAATTCAGAAACTCTAAGGAACATCAGATAAGAATTACAATATACCCCAGACTTTGCTTGAGACAACCAAAGCCAGGGGGAGACTCTGCACTTTCCAGACACTCCTCTCAGCTAGATTCCATCACCAGGCAGGGGGATGTGTTGTAATAAAAATGTAATATCATCCCTCATGGTTTTAAGAACCTATCTCCCATCTCTTTGGGAAGGCAGTAACATAAGGCTAAGATAAGAATCTCCTCAGGAACATCCCACCCATACCGGAGAGTCTGAATGCAATAAACGTGGTCGAACAAATATTCATATTGAGTCAGACTCTTTTTGTACACAGACAACATATTTTCAAAATAAAGGATACTGTGTTATTTTAACAGAGCAGGAGGAATTGCTAGCATTGCAGACTAATCAGTGCATTGGAAATTGCTGAGTAGGTACTGCTTTATCTTCACAAAACCAAAAGAGACCTTAGAATGTGCATTAGCTGCTGATGGTTTTATTAACTTCTTTAAAGCCATCTATAGCTCTTCCCAGCTCTTTATTATTTATCTAAGAAGAGATCACAGGACTAAGTGGGCCTGAGATGATGCATAACTTAAAGTGTACCATCTATCGTGATTTCTTAGGATTACTTTTAGGAGGTAAGAAGCTACAGAAAGTGTAGGTAGGCCTACACTTGACACAGCTCAAAATGTGAGGAGATAGGGGCATTTGAAAAGAAGTCTTCAAGGTTACTGCTGCCCGTACCATCAGTGCTGAGGCAACTCTTGGGATGCCTTAGAGATCATGAAAAAGGAGGATTAAAAGGCAAAGTCCTGGTCTATTGAGATTCCCCTGCAGGAACTCAAGGAGAATTTGTAAGTCAGGTTAAGCAGAACTTTTCATTCAAAATCAATACCCAGAGTCATACAGACTTGGGATCTGAATTAGAGATACCTAATTATGTGCTGTTCCCAACAACTGCAAAACCATTTTTGAAAAGCTGCTCAGTGGATACCAATTTTACTGCTCTGAGGAAAAGTGGCATGTGTACTCACCGTGGCACAGACAAACATTATAATTCAAATTCTACTAGAGACAAACCCTGAATTCCCCGTGAGTGCTGAGGGTGACCAGACTCAGTGCATTATACAGTGAGTGCCTGCAGAGAAGCAGCAGATGTGGCATATGCTGTAGGCATGCAACAGCAAGACAGAAATACAAGTACAGGCAGACAGAGCTACAGGCTCTTGGCTCTGCTTGTTGAATGAACACAAGAACAATCCAATGTCCCATCAGAAGGGCTTCCCCCAACTGTCCTATTATCAACTCAATTTTTTCAAAAAGCAACAGAAATTCTCTTATGAACCAAAAGAGACTTAGGGTTTGATAATGTCTTGCCAAGTTATTGGCAATGTTGTGCTTCATGTGCTTGTGTAGAAGCTCACAACAGAAACCCAAACTACAGAAGGTAAAGCTGAAGTAAATGTGTAATAAAACTTGCAGTTTTCTGTGTCCCATTCTAACTTGGCTGTCATTAATCTCACGTAGAGTTAAGTGCCCTAAATCATACAAAAACTTCAAAGCTTTTCCAAAATCTAATTTGTTGCCAGCAACTTGCCCACTACAGCTAACAGGAGAGCATTGGACAGACTTAAAGCTTGGGTGGTTTGAAATCATCCCGCAGTTTCATTTTAAATATTCATGGTTAAATAGCTTTAGTAAAATAACTCAATCATTCCCTAACAATATCTACACCAATATCTATACCCAGCCATAGTGCACATGTGCAACTCCAAACCTGCATTTCCTAGAAGGTGTTGACTTCAGTTTGGATTTCTGGGTATAAAGGGTGGGAGTAGGCTTTTTTCAAGTCACAAAAGTGTCCATTTGAGAGAAAGAATTATTTTAAAAACAATCTTTTCATTAAAGCAGGCTGACTTGGAAAAATTCTTGTTACTCACTTGTAAAAAAGAAAACCACAAACTTAGATGAGTAGGACTCACATAATCAGGGAGATAGAAGTACTACCCAGGCAATATTCAAAGAAAAACTTACATGTTTCTTGTGTGTAATTTTTCTGCAGATTTTGAGCTGCTGTGAGGTGGATGAATGTGAAGATACAGCAAAGTCCAGCTGTTCTCCAGTGCTGGGGAACAGCTGGAAGCCAAGCATAACAAGGACAATAGGGCAGAAGCCGTGTTAGCCCCGTGCTGCCGGAGTAAACCAAGCAGGGCCAGTCAGGCGTGGCAGCCAGGGACAGCCCCGAGCCCAGATCATGCATGGGCATGAGGTAGGCCTAAGGAACACAAACAGGAATTAAGGCAAAAGCTGAAATAATGAGGGATTTAGAACAATCCACTGCATCTTATGAATTAGGCAGTAAGTAAGGTCTCCTGGTCAATCCCTAGGTAGAAAGGAAGGACCAGCCACCTCCTGTGATTATCCACTGTGAACTGCAGTGCAGAATCTGCAGCTTATCCCCTGATCAGGATTCTTTCTACCTGTCTGAATGGGTCAGATTTGTCTAAGGTAAGTTAAAATATGTTTTAGGACAAAGATCCAGTTTTCCTATGTGCTTTTCAAGGCTGGTGCAGTTCTGTGATTCCCATCTTGGAAAGCAACATTAAGCGAAGAGAAAACTGCAGGCTGGTGACATCTACAAACTGCAGAAGAACACAACTTGTTCATCTGTTAGCCTGTTGGGCTCACCTGTGATTTAACTTCTGTATTTTCTGTGTCTGTGAGACATATTAGAGGATCTCCCAGGTCAAAAGTATCTTGGAAGGAAGAAAGCAGGCACAACAGCAGCTTTGTGAGTATGTTGATCATTAGAGATTTCTGCCAGTGATAAAACATATGCTTAAATTTTACTTCACTGAAAAACATTCAGCTGGGAGACCAGGTATTCCTCTTGAAATAAAGGGTAGCAAGGAAACTTTCATTGACTTTAGCTGTTGGGAGAAGAAGGGAGGAAAAAAGGTGGAGCAACTTTTGAGACAATAGCTGGGTTCGTGCTGTCCTCTACTGGTGAAGAACACAAGTTATAGTAGTTGTGTAAGCAGTGCTTGAACAGTATGAGATATTTTAATAAACCTTAAAAGTAATGAAGGTGTAATAGCTGTACAAACTAATATATTGTCAGTATTAAAATTAAATACTTAACTTTTGTGTGTGTCTAAAAGCGTGATTTTGTCTTCAGACTGCAGTTGCTTCAAGTAAATCCATCAGTTTAATGTAAACATTCTGTCATTACTGTGTATGCAGGAAAATGCTTCCCATTGCCTTCTCATTTTCCTTCTTCTTTTTCTTCTTTTTATTTTCTTTTTAAAAATCCAGCTACAAAACACAAGTAAAACAGGAAAAATGCAGTATATGCCTCTACAAGCAAACAGCCCTTTCTCTTTCAGCTTCTGTCTGAACAGACAACCTGATGGACAGCATTTATTTAAGCAGAGATGCTTGCAAAGATGTTCTAGAGAGGTTGACAATGGTTTTTGATATGGGTTGTGTCTGTGTGGTTCTCCCCCTCACTCTGCTCACATACCCAAGTGAGCAGTAGAGCTCCAGTTCCAACGGTGTTTGCTGAGCCCAGCACGGCCACCCAGCTCAGTGCCAGCACAGCAAGGCAGCAGCAGCACCATGTATTCATGCAGAACAACAAAGGAGTCTCCAAAGGACATTAGAAATGTCCTGGAGAGCCTTGTTTAACTGCAAGAGTAAACAGCAGAGGAGGAGAAGGGCACGGCACACAGGCAGCATTCATCACAACAGATTGCTCATTGTTTTACCTAAAGTGAGATCCAGAAAGTTTAAACATCTGCCTCCTGGAAAGCTTGGGTCACAAAGTTTCTTGTGGGTCTCTGCACAGACATGAAGAACTTATAGCTAGAGAGGCTCAAACATTGTCTGATTCCTGAACCTGTGTAATGATTTTAATTCTTTTTTGCCTTACACACTTGATACGTGGCTGGGATGCAAGTTTAGTTTCTTGTTCTACCTTCCTCTGTGGCAGCCCTGTTTCTTCCCATCCTCAGGAAGGATTCGCAGTGACTAAGAGCAGATTTACAGCCCCTTCTGTAATCATGGGGAGTATACCAGGGCTGATGAGAAATTCCAAGAGTTCAAAAAAGAGTTGCCCCTGCTGTGATGCAGTATAAGACTGTCATCTTTTTTCCCTACTTACCTGGAGGCTCCTGAGCTACACCAATGCCCAGAAACAGCTGTAAACTACCACTAGAAAGGGACAATTTTGCCTCAGGGCAATCCAGAGGGAGCATGAGATGACATAACATGTCTTCACACATCCTTGAGCTGTTTTTGCAGTAAACAGTTACACCCTAAGGACAGAAATGGAACTGATGTAAGGGTCATGTTTGTTGTGTTTGCTTTCTGAGAAAAAAAACCCGTTAGAGGTTATCAGAGAAGGAATTTTATTTTTAGAATGCTCTTGTTCCCATGAAACTCAAGAGAATTTTTATCTTTGACTTGAAGGGGAATTAAATAGTGCCCTTGGGGAATGACTTCTCACATTACCAAAAAAGAAATATGGTTAGGAAAACCTGTGGAAAACTCCAGGCAATTGCTTTCGAAGAAATTTATATATAAACAGAAGTGTTGATGTTAATTCTGAGACATTATTTTGTCATGCTGTTAGTTTTATAAGGTACTGGTTTACAGTTTCTTCCAAAACCTATTAAAATTAATGGTGATCACAATTTTTAATTAGAACTGGATTAGGAGAGTGAGAATTTTACAGAGGAAAAGAGGCTATGATTTCATGAATTTATTTCATTTTTTTTGCAATAAGTGAAAATATCTTCCAACACATACAAATATAAGTAAAGATAAAAATCCCATCCAAAAAAGCTCTATACAGCTTAGATCTGGTAAAGCATCTGCACATTTACTGGAGATAGTGTATTTGTCCTTGCATAGCATTCCTGATATTGAAAAAGCCTTCACAAATTTCTCCTTCTGCTATTAAGTCACAAAAATCAAATTTTCTGTTAGGCCAGGCTTGTAAAAGCATTGATAAGCTACACTAAAACGAAAAATCATTGCTTCAAACAAGAACACAGTTAAAACTGACAGTAGTACCTTTTAAAATGGTTTTCAAGCAACAATTGAGAAAAAGGAACATATCACTGGAAGATAATTTTTCTCCGTTAGCATTTTTTCTGCCCTGTAAGCCTAATTTCACAGGTTTTCCATGTAGCAGTGGAGAGATGATTAGTCTGCAGGTGATTAATTCTGTGGTGGAGAGAAGTGACTGGTTACAGTTAGGGTTACAGTTATGGCTGATGCTCTGGAGTGGTAGGGATGAGCTATATGGCTACAGTGGGGGTTAGGGTACAGGAAAGGAACAGCTGGGCAAATACATTTACTGCAGGATCTTGTCGGTGTGGTGTGTCTAGGATGAGGGCTGGTTGTGGCAAGGATTTATAGCTTCTGGCTGGTTGGGATAGGAAGAGTAGGCCAACAGTTTCAGGACTAGTTCTCTTAGCAATGAATAATGTGTAATTCATCCTCTGGCAGAAAAGAGTGATGGGCTAAGCATGTTAGAGGATTCACTGTCAGGAGTGCTCTTAGGTGACTTAGGATCTCAAGTCCAGTAAAAGATGGTTAAGGTCTTGGTTTTACATTAGTTCCTTCAGAAGCTAAGGAAAAAGAGCAAACTTTGTTATCAGAGAAGCCACTCGTGGTATGAACTCAGTAGAACTTATTGGTATTGTATTTAAAAAAACGTCCTGATCTTGAATGTTATGGAAGCTACAAGAGCAAGTTAATAGGTGGACCTACAAAGTTCTGTGGAAATCATGTGTGAGCTATTATTTGTGGTAAGCTGTGTGGTACTCTCCAAACTTAATTTTTAGGGTGTCTGAGTAGGTCAGGTTTTATTTTGTTTATTGGCTAACATTGTGTTTAAGGTAAAGAAAGCTGAATGTAGATAATTTTCTTTCAGGATCCTGACAGGTTGTGGCTGATCCTTCCTGTAAGAGCTGAATGGCAGGACACATTGAACAGGTTTTGGACATGGTAACCAACAGGACTGGATTTTAAACTAGGGATCTGTGAAGCCAAATTCAAATATTAGTGTGGTTTCAAATATTAGTGTGGTTTCTTGCAGGGCATTGAGGCTTAGAAAAAGGAGATTATCTTTCTGGACTTGGAATTTATACAATATTAAAACTGCAGTTCAGGAAAGCAGGGGCTGCAGAGGTCGGCTTATTATTGGAGTTCTTCAGTTCTCTAGGGCAGGATGAAAGCTGTGTTTAGGAAGGGTGTGTGCTTTCTGCATGGGCAAGTAAGGCTTCTCCTGAGAATGGCTGGTGCTGTGTTTTACATAAAGCCTGTTCTGTGCCTGGCTTCTGTGAGATCAATAATTCCCATTTCACTGTCAATTTAAGTAGTGAAAAGCAAGTATGTAATCTGTGAAAGAAGCTGGGGCACGGATAAGACTCTGAACAAGATTTTAATTTGGGATTTGCTTTAGGTCTTTAGTAGTTGCTCCATGTTCAACATGAGTTTTGATAAAGCTGAGATAAAGTTTGACATCCAGAAAGGTTAATTACTATTCTTTTCAGTATGGCTGGAAAGGAGGATGTGGAGAGATGTGTTGTTGCCAGTTCTGTTGGGATAGGATAGGGATTGGACTTGGGGATGGACATTGGATTTATGCCTTCTGGTTGTTTTTGGAGAGAAGCAGGTATTAACAGGGGTCTGATGAAGGCTAAGATGATTCCTTTATGGATTATTTTGAGACTGGATAGAATTATTTCCTGTAAATAAAAGAAAGCAAGCAAGAAATCACAGTTTTGAGCTGTTCGTGAAGCTGGTAAATAGCATTGCAATTGTTTCATCCCATTCATGCATGTTTCATTTGAATATTTAAAGATATCATGTTCTTTCCTTTTTATTTGAAATTTATATATAGGTTAAAAAAGTTTTAAAACTAAACACTATATTAAATACTGATAGCTGGGACAAAACAAATGCTTTCATTAATGCTCATTTTTTAAAATTCCTGTGTCAGGTTTTCCAAAATAGATTTTTCTCCCCAACTTTTTCATTTAGTCAAATAGACTAAAATCCTCTTTCATAGTGCTAAATTCCTTTGCCATACCAGATTTAACTTCATGCATGAAGATAGATACAGATACAAAAACTAAAGAGAAAAATACAAACATTGATAGTATTAGTGAAAAAGTAAACACTTCAGGTGTTTGATGTATCACTATGGCATGGCACAGGGGAGCACAGGAAGCGTGTTAGTGGAATTTTCTGCCTAAGCTTCCTCTGTTCACCTCTGTTGCTTTCCTTGTTTTGCAGATGAATTCTACGTTTCAACATTCAGAATAGTCCTGCTTGCAAATGTTATGAATATTAAATATTCATGTATGAAAATTGTTCAGATCCAACCTTGGAATCATTTTGAGTTTTCTTATGACCAATTAAAATGCCCTATAAATTTCAGATTCTGCCATCTGAGCAGGCTGAATGCAGAGAATGAAGGACAATATCCTGTACTTCTAATTTAATTTTCCCATCAGTGTTTGTTTGAACTGTATCTGTGGGTCAGGACAGTGGATGTCTGTGCAAATAGTTTCTGTTTATGCCAGCCAGGACTGTGTGCATAATTCCAATTAAAATTTCAACAGTAGTTTATAGTCAGTTAAGATGACTTTTTCCACATAGAAAATAACTTTCAGATTGAGACCTTTATTAATGAGATATATGTGTCACTTGCCTGTGGCAGAGCTTTGGGTTTATGCAAACTGGATCTCCCTCTGGCTCCAGATCGCGACTGGAGTTTGAGGAATCTTATAATCTTCAGAAAATGAAATTTTATTGAACTTGGAGCAGTCCCACAAGCATCAGGGATTTGCTGTGCACACAGAGAAAACAGAAGATAAGTAATTGGCAGAAGAATGTAGTGAGTCAACCTGCAGAAAGAAGGTAAAATGTGAAAGAAGACAGCAGAAGGTAGAGGACGCAATTCCCTTTTGGGTCAGCTGGATGTGTTTTTCCATCCACTTTTATCTCTCCTTCCAAGTATGATCAGCCTTACTTATGAGTGACAGGGAGGCAGAAAGAGGTGGAAAAGGCACTTCAATGCTTCTCAGCTTGGAAAACCAAAGTGGGAATGTCTGCCAAAGAAATCTGGACACTTTGGATTTTCTTGAAAGATCCAAACATTGTTATTTCCTCTGATTTTGTATGCAGTATCTGAAAGAGAGTGACTTGTCAGTGTTCCCATGGTCTTTGCATACACAAGGAGGAATGAGACATTTTCAATGGCATTTATTTTAGATTGATGGAAGGAACAAAGAGCCAGGCAGCTTCCAAGGGGGTGTTTCCTTAGTGTGACCCTGAACATAGTTTGAGAACAGTCTGGCTGCTCTCTCTGAGCACAGACACAGCTCCTGGAAAATGAAAAGGTGCCTGCTATCAGCAGTAGACAGACATGGCAAGATCATGCAGCAAAATTCAGATATTAAAAAGGAAATGTCCTCAAAACAGGGAAAGCTGGAGTCAGAATTTTGGTTTTGATCACTGAGAGGCCCTTTGGAGAGACAGGCCTGTTTGCAAAAACTCTACACGTAGTCAGATTGCAGGCAGCTTGAACACTCAAAAACAGGCAGTGGATTAGGTTCTTAATAACAGCATCGAGTGGGTTCATATTTTTACTACCAGTACTGTGCACAGAATAAGTGTGAAATGAATTCAGATAACCCCCATTACAAAAGAGAAAACAAATTCATTTCCCCCACTGTGTGTCTCATATCAATAGCACTTTGAGTACTGATCACTTCAAACCTGAGTTGCAACTGTTTGTAAACAGTTTTGGGCCCAGTTTGCTCCGTCTGTATTTGATATCACCTCAGCTTTTCACATAACAGTCCACACTAGTTCAGGTAAATACGCCATCCAATCCCCCCCCGAAATTATATAACTCCTTTGGTTCCTGCATAAATTACACAGAAACTAACAGAAATGTAATTAATCTGTTGTAAGTCTCCACCTATTGAAACAGTAACATCCAGAGCAGCCAGAAGACTTACACAATCCTCCAGATGTAGGTTTGGTATGAAGATCATGGGTAGTTTTAATTTTGTTCCTGACAGAGCAGAACACAAAGAAAATGTATCATGTGTAAGAGAAACCCAAAAATATTTAAACTGGTCATTGCCCAGCTTACTTCTTCTTCCATTAGACAGAAGTTTGTTCATGGCTAAAATCCTCTTTCCAAACAATCCAGATTCTTTCAGACCATTTCTACAACACCAGTTTACTGGGATTCTTGTGATAATTCCACTTGTCCCATGTTGAGGGCTGGGACTAGATGATCTTTAAGGTCCCTTCCAACGCTTGACATTCTATGATTCTGTGATGCTGAACTGTGGAGCTTTTAACAGTCATGATTGTCTTTAGAATGGAAACTAGAGAGTGATGGAGAGAACAGGAAAAAGGAAACAATATCACCTCAGAAGGCAAGACAGGAAATATCTGAAGTTGGTTTTGGAAAAGAAAATATAAAAAATCCCAGAAGCTAAACATTACATTTTGGCAGTATCAAAAGAAATTATCTTGACTGCAGACTCGGAGGTGTTTGGCTCTGTTTGCATTTTTAAACTTCTACATATATTTGACATCCAGGAATAATGAATCCTGGAAGATTGAGTTTTCAAATTGTAAGAAGGAGTCTTGAAGCTTTCCAGATTCTGAAAAAGAATTGCTCAAGACCTTACTTGCTGCACCTTTAACATTCTTGTCCCCAAAGCTATTCAGATAGTGCTCCAAAGCTGCGACTCAGGAAATAAGGGCTCCCAGGGAGTCTCTCTCACTGAATAAATCCAGCCAAAATCCAGGTTTAGCACCAGAGCAGGCTTCTATTAGAAGAGATTTAGTGTAATGATGGATCCCTCTGAGACACACTAGGATGACATCCATGGTGATAAGAGCTCTTCACAGTCTGTTTTCCTCTGCCTCTGTTCAGTGACCCTCAGAAAAACAACATGAAAGCTGACAACCACATTCCACAAACATTACTTATGGTGCATTTTGGTGACTTCAGCTACAAACATTTTCTCCTATTTTTCTCATTGTTGTAATCATTGCATGACCAAATAGCTGTAAATATTCACTATCACAATTGATTTAACCTATCTGTTTTATATGAGCCAACCTATCTGCTTCTAATTTCATTTTGCTTTCAAAACAAGTTTATATAACAGGCTAAGATGGATTTTTGTAATTTCCAACAACTCCAGACAACCAATCTAGACTTCTGTGGATCTCAATCAATTGTAGATATAATGGGATAATATCTCGGAATGAACTTCTGTCATGACAGCATTGTGGCAGGCCAAACTGCATAGATGGAGGGGCTTCAGAGCAACATTTAGCAGAAAAAAACAGTATATTGGAGACTTGCAACTGTTCAGTTCAGTATACTAGGACTGAAGTCCAAATGAAAAAGGGGTGGCATTAATAATTTGGAATTGGAAGGGAAGGCCTGACTTCAGCTCATGTAATTTGGCAGCATTTCTGATTCTTTAGGTGGAAGCTCTGCAGAATGGCAGATATAGCTTTAAAATGCATTTAAAAGCACTAAAACGCAGTGGAATGGCAGCACATTTTCTGAGGGGTACAATTTCTGCCAAAAGCAGGGAGAAGAAGCCATGTCATTTATACCAGTTGTCATCTTTCTAAATCTACCAAATTCTCTTTGCAGCTACAAAAGTAACTTTTCTTCTCCTCCCTTCAGGGATTTGAAATATTAAGAGCCAGCGTAGTTGGCTTTCATTTCCCTTACTCTGCCCTTTCTAGCTTTTGTACTTTCCTTATTGCTCTACATGTCTCTTAACACACTCTTTTCTGTACCATTTTCCCAGCTACTGAATGGAGAACTTTGTAAGAAATCCTTAAAACAGTCATCCTGGGTAAACTGAATTACAGATTTACAAGCAAAACAAAACCATATCTCAAGAGTTCTTTATCTCTACAATCTTCAGGAAGCGTTTCAGGACAGTGTCCAAAATATGTAATGCAATTAAGATACTGTGTTCTGGAATTGGCACAGCTGAGACTAATCCTCTTCAATGCTCTGACTCAATGACAAATATTTCTAATGGCTGTGTTTATTGCAAACTTGGGGCTCCTTCTATCTGGACATGAATTCCTATCAGACAGTTTAAAGTCTTGGATTAACCTTCAAGCATTCAAAGCATTAACTCTTTTTGATTGTGAGGAGCTAACTTCCCCAGACATGAGTAAGTATATGGCCCTTGGCTAGTTCTTAGATGTATTTTACATTTTGCAAATGCAGAAAGAAAGACAGAGAAGGTTCACAGTCAGTAAGAAGCTGCAGTGATCACAACTCCAGAAGAGCCTTGCTCCCCATTCACACACTGCCTTTGGACTGGCAGGAGTGAAGCTGTTTGGAGGTTCTTGTTTTGGTCTGAAACAAAAAGACATGAAGAGACCTTCTATGGGGAGCAAAAGCTTGTAGGAAATTGCATGTTTAATTTACTGCACCAATATTCTGCAATTAAAAGTTTTGCTAGTTTATGTGCCTACATAACTATCTACGTTTTCGAGCATAAATGAAATACACCACTTGTGCCCAGAACTAGCTGACACAACTGAGATGTACCATTTATTTTCCTTAAATAAACCAAGCTTATTTTCCTCATTTTTCCTTTAATTTTTTATATGGTCCTATACCTGTAAAAAAATTACATGATGAATGGAAGCCTCTCCAGGGTGTTCTACTGCAATGAATGCATCTGCCAGTTGGTAATGAAAGAAGAAACAGCTTTTTTTTCTTCACAAATCAGATGCAAAAGCATTGCATATTAAAACTGCAAATAGAATAGGGACAGATGGTAGATTTTTTAGAGGTCATGCTTTTCTCCTCTGAGGCAAGATTTTTTATTAAATTTTGAAATTTTAGCTGAACATAAAAGTCTTTGAACTACAGACACCAATACTGAGCTGTCATTAAATGAATCTCATTAGAGTTAAGGAGAGATTCCCTGCAATGCAAGTCTTTGGAATAACATCTTACCACTTCAGTCTGAAGCACAGACCTGCTTACATAAGTGAGTTGATCAGAGACAGTTTCTGGCCAAACAAATGTTCAAGAAGATTAATGGTGAACACATGCTGTATTTTGTTATCTAAAACAACACCCAAATTCTCAACTGAAATCTAGGTTATGTGATGACATAGAGTGTTGTTAGGGGTATTTCCTGTTTTTGGAGTGTTAATGCAGCGTTCATCTTTGTTGCTTTTTGGGGAATGCGGTTGGGTTTTTTGTAGAAGAATTTCACTCAGTTACTAGGGAAAGGGTGAATTTTCCCTCCTGCTGTAGGGCAAAGAAACGCAGGCCTGAGAGGTGCCCCAAATATGTATGTAGAGATCACATAATTGTTTTATCCACGAGGACAACAATGAGATTACTAGGAAAAGCAGCTCCTCCCTCAATTCAAGCTATTCTGCAGTGTTAGGATGCCAATAAAGCTTAAGGCATAGCAAGAGGCTCGGTATTACCCTGGTTCACCAGAAATCACAGTAATGTGCTGCTGGTTCTGTCAGCTCTAGGCAGTTAAGTATGACTCCATTCTGCTGAACTGGTCAACAGCCTGGAGGCCTTTTTAGAGCTCCCAGTGCTACTGAATAATTAAATAGCACTGATGCAGAAACAGTGCTATGATGCCCAACAGACCAGGCACATTTATCTATGTATTAAAGAGAAACTCAAGCCATTAAATCAAGGAAGCTGAAGAAAGCTACAGGTGGAACTAGCCATTAATATGGAACTAGACATCAGATGGATGTCCTGGAAGACAACAAGTTGAACATAAACTAGAGATGTACTTTTGCAGCAAAGGCAGCCAACAGCTTCTGTGGCTGCATAAGGCAAGAACATGGCCGGTAGGTCAAAGAAGGTGATTCTTCACTCAGACTGGTGAGGCCACATCTGGAGTGCTGGGCCCAGTGCTGGGCTCCTCACTACAAGAGGGACATGAGCATACTTCAGCCAGTCCAGGGAAGCACCACAAAAATGACAAATGGATTGGAGCATCTGACATAGTAGGAGAGGCTGAGGGCTGGGATTGTTTGACTTGGTAAGAGTAAGATTAGAGGGAATTCTTAATAGCATGGATGAATACCTGATATAGTGGGTGTAAAGAAAATGGAGACAGACTCTTCTCAGTGGTATCCAGTGGAAGGACAAGAGGCAATGAGTAGAAACTGAAATACAAGAAATTTCATTTAAACATCAGAAACCTTATTTTTTTTTAACTGAAGGATGATTCAGGATTGTCACAGGTTGCCCAGAGAGGGTGTGAGTCTCCGTCCTTGAAGATATTCAAACCCAATTAGGTATGGTCCTGAGCAACCTGTTGTAGTTGAACTTGCTTTGACCAAGGGGTTTAGACTAAACAATCTCTAGAGGTTCCTTCTCACCCTAACTATTGTGTGATTCTGCAGTTGCAGGCTTAGCCATGCGAGTGAGTGTGATACACTGGGGATTCACTGTCCCCATCACAGCTGCACTCAATACAGGTACTTGTGTAAAAATCACATCCTGGCTGATGTGATTCAAATTCCTACATGAATGAATATCTCCTAGAAATTTACTCCTCAGTGTGTCTCTGGCAGCTACTTTCTACCTTAAAGTTCTTGTGTCCTATTTGTCAGTAGGAGAATCATGAAAATGCAAGAGAAGGGGATAGAAGAGGTTCTGGTGTATGTACCCACATAACAGAGTCTGCAGCAGACTGTCCTGCCTGGCATGAGAATGATCAAACATTGCTGGACCTACAGACCAAAGTCACATTTTCAATTTGGCACTTCAAAAACTCTGCCTGCACCTGTTCTGTCCATGACTGCATTACCTATTTCAGGTTATAGAGCTGCCAGCATAAGTGTTGCCTTTCTCTTATGTGTGGTTTCTTTTCAGTGAAGACTGAAGAAATACTAGCCCTTGGCTCATACCAGGGACTTCAAACAACCTTGTCATGCACCAGTTGGTGGCCATCTCCCTCTTATAGAGGGAAAACCAAAGTCAAAATATAATCTATGGCCTCCAGCTCATGACTACAAGTGTTTCTAGGAGCGACAGCTGAATGTCACCCCCACAGGTTACAGCTCTGTGCAAAAAAAGCAAACAGTGGGATTTGGGATGACAAAGGCTAGGCCTGCTTTTGTCTGAGCAGCATGGGAAAGGTGTGGTACAGTGGAAAAAGAACCCAGGACTCCCAGTTGCTGGATCTGATCTCTACTTGATATTTTCTCCAACAATATGTCCATTCCTTGCCAACTAAGTTCTAAATGATTCATTTTGTTACTGGATAGTCATATTTTGTGGGTAGCCACTAGTCAGTTTGAGTTATTCACTTCTACAAAATACTTCCTCTAGAAGGCACTGTAAACAGAATTAATTTGTAAGTAGTTTGAGTTGTTTGAAAGCCATGAGCAATGGTTATTAATATTGGCACAGAGCAGGTCACATGCTGATGATTCAAGGGATAGAAACTGGAACATTTTGGGCAGAACTGATGTTTTTACATTCACGTGCCTTATATCCAGACACTCTGGTGGTATAAGTGTTAATTACACCCAAGACAGCAAACTGGGGAAGTTACAGGTACTAATATATGTGGTAAAATAAATCTTTAGACGAAGCAAATCTTGTATATTCAAGTAATTCAGTTTCCATTTCTCTGTTACAGCATGCGATTTTGTCATGCATCTCTTCTGCAAGACAGAGGAGGAGGAAGGAGTTTGTCTCATTGAAGGCAATGGAAAGTATGCTTGATATAGCATGCACAAATATGGACATGAAGCTGTGAGGCTGCACTGCTAACAGCCCTTACCAATGCAAAGAAGCACGCACCCAGATTCCCGAACAACCTACAGTGATGTTTTCACTTGAAATTTTTTGCACTGAAGCTCATTCTTGTGATAAAAAACGGGCACTCCCCAGCCAGTTGGCTCAACAAGCCCAGAAATCTCGCCACTTGGTGATTGCAGCCTAGTTACCGCGAGCACAACTGTACATTGTTCTGCTTCCCTAAAAAAATAAATTAAAAAAAATCTCCAAGGTTTGCCACTGTTTGGAAAGAACCTGTAATTTTTTTGCACATGTCTAGACTGGTTTACTGCTTTTTAGTGTGACTTCTTGTCATGGTATCACAGCCAGTATGTACTTTTTGACTGCTGCTGACCAAGGCAGACTCTGAGTAGTCTTCAAAAGCAAAAGAATTTGCCAGTAACTGAGTCAGTTTAAACAGCCTGCCAGGAATTTGCAGCATGCCATAAAATACATTTTTGAGTCACCATCTGAAAACAGCCTTGATGAATAAGTACTTGACAAGAAAATGACCCTGAAATTCTCAGCTGGTCTTATGCCAGGATTCTGCCATGCTCCCTTTCTCTCCAAAGTCAAGAACTGATCTTGGTATAAATAGCTACTCAAAATGTCACGTTCAATAAGGAACATGACCTGGGGCTGCACAGGGGCTTTGACAATGCCACCTTCTGTGGAGAAACACGGAAGTCTGATGCAGCAAGACACGCACACACATTGCAGGGGACTGTAAAAGAAATGAGCTGCCTGGATGTCCAGAGCTGTGAGGGTAATGCCCGTCTCTCTCGCATTGCAGTCTGACCAAGAACAACGTGCCTGTGGAAAACACGTGCGAGTCCCGAGGGAAATAGAAGTTATTGGGGTTTAACTCACCACTAGGTGTCACAACTTCTTCATTTTTAAACAGACTGCGGAGTTTTTGTATGCCTAGAGGAAAGAAAAAAGCTCAAGGTGAAGGCAAGAAGCCAGAGTATTAGCCAAATACCTAGGCCAGCTCCAATCTAAATTTTTTTTAGTAAAGTCAGGTTGGTAGATAGCACATTCAAAAGAAATAAAAATTGAGAAATCATTTCCATCCCTTTTGCAGATTACTGGTATCCCAGACCATACTGAAACACTAAGAATGTCATTAGTGCAGGTGGCTGTAAAGTTCAACATGCTTAGTACACCACAGAACTCTTATACTTTTGCATTACCCTGCCCCAGATGCAGTAGAACTACAGGTATATGAAAGTGAAAAAGGTTTTCCTCATACTTACAACATGATTATTCTCTCCAGTGTGTCTCAGAACAGCTGATTTTGTTGAAAGTCCATCCCTGTTGTAATTGACAAATGCTGTATTTTTTGTGGCTTTGTAGACTAACAAATACACAGACAAAAATCTATGCACATATTTTAATATACATTCACAGGAAAAACATGGATCAGGAAGTGTTAATGCAACTATCCCTTCCATTGCCACATACTTTTCCTATGCTGCTATGCTGTCCAGGGAGGTTTCACCACCTCCTGCTTTGCTGTCTTTTGTACTGAGAAAGCTAGTTTTATGTTCTCCATTGAGCTGAGAATTTTATCTCCTTTCTTGCAAGTAGACAAATTGTCTTCAGGGTAAGGCTGGAACATATTTGATTTTTTAGTGTGTGGACTGAAGACAAACCAGCAAAGGAGTCAGGAGCTCGCTCTCCCTCTCAAGGTTTCCACAATCCCCTTTTTCATCCCCTAAGCTGGGATGAAAAACTTGATGTAAGAGTTGCAGCCTTGTCAGGAGAAGGACAAAGATGGTTCATGAGTGCTTTTCCCCTTCTCTGTGCATATTACATGTCACATTTAATGCACAAGGCTCTGGGGTGGACATGAACCCATCAGCCCTGGAAGAGGCAGGAGACCTAATGCATCAGCCTAGATGCTTCTGGGCACTTTTAGGAACTTGGCAACAAGAGGCGACTGAAGCAGCTGCCCAGTATGGGCAGATGTTTTTTCCTCTGACCCCTGGTAGAGTACACATTTACTGGATGATGTACAGCTTGTTCTCTGAGCCAAAGGAAAAATCCAAACATTGCTGGCTGAAGTCAGATTTTATTTGACCTCTTAAGTAGTTTAACATGGTACTGGCCTTCTTTCCCATTTTAGGTCTTTCCCTTCCTAAACAGCAGAAGGGATTTAATGATACAGCTTTTCAGGCACCTACCTAATGCTCTGAGCTGGATTTGTCATAATTGCCTATAAGATAAAAGGTTGTTTGTTCACTTTTTGGGACATCTAGAAAAACACAGGCAAGCCCAGAAGGGAACCTCACAAGTGACTTTTCCTCTTCTAGGTGCAAAGGGTGTTTTTATTGTAATGTGCTATGAGTTTCCATCTTCCTATTCTTTAAATTAGGAATTTGAGAATCAGCATTTGCATGAGAATTTAAGACTCTACAGTTTCCTGCATTCTTCAAAGTAAAGTCACTGGGTGGTCTTGGCGCCGAGCTCTCATATGGGGCCAGTAAAGGTGACTTTTATAAGTACAGAACCCGAGAGATCTGATTCACATTAAAAATGTGCTATTAATCTACTGCATAAATTAAGATTGATTCATATCCCATATTCTGCGTTGAAGCAACACAGAAAGATTTCATCCCTTAGGATTCAGTGGACATTTTGGATATTTGTTTAAAAGGGACACCATTCCACTTTTTTCTTTTCTGGTTAGAATTGTCTCTTAATTTAATATTATTCACTTAATATTCCCTTTGCTATTACAGAAAGTTATATATAATTTTCTTAATATTTTTCCAGTTTATTTGCCTTGGGCATTTGACAATATCTTCTGTTTCACTTTTTTTAAATTGGAAAATGTAATAGTAAAACCACAGAAAAGAAGGGAAATTCAACAGCAGGTGCTGGGACTAAGAATATTTTCCACTCATTTTCTAAATAATTGGAGTGTATTTCAAACTGCCAGAGTCTTTAATTTATAGATTTAGTTTAATAATCACCATTCTTAACAAATACAGGGTAAACTGAATGTCATATTTTATTTATTTATTTATTTATTTATTGCTTCTGATAGGAAATGGGAATGTAATCCCTCCATTTATTTTCTGATCCCTCATTTTCATCTCCTGAAAAAAGCCCCATGCCTGCTAGATTGAAGAACCTGCCATTTCTACAGCTGTATGCTCCTTCTCTTCCAAATCTATTCTACCTATATCTTTTCTTGAGCAGATGGGTGGTTCCTGGTTCAGTAAATACTTGTTGACTTGCATAAGGACAAATTATTCTGCAGCACTTTTGCCCTACAGGAAATAATGCCTGTCTAGTGAGAAGATAATGGAAACAACCTCAGGATATCCAGATGCTTTGCTTTAGCCAAAATTATGTCTGAACATTAAGTATGAGTAAAAGAAATATGTATTTTTTCAAGAATTTCACATAAACTAGATTAAGTGTTGAGGAGGAAATGCTGGAGATCTCCTAATGTTCCTACAGTAACATTATTAACACTACAAATTGGTTTGATCTGCAATACATAAATCCTACCAATGCCAGTTTACAAATTATACTCCATCTATAGTAGAACGCTGGGATAGGAATTACCAGAGACATCAGATTAAGCTCTTGAACAGCAGATCTAGGAGTAGATGAGTCTTGCCAAATCAGAAGCTGTTCTGAGCATATGCAGAAACACGGGTTTAGTGCTTGGGAGATCCTTTCTTGGCAAAGCTAGAGGATGTGAGTGCTTAACAGATTCCACACCTGGACTTGGCATCTAAACTCTATTTAAATCTCACTTCAGAGCTAAAAAAGGACATTATGCACTTGTTCTGTACTCTTCTCTTTGTTCTTTTGGAAAACAGGGAAACTGTTTCTTAGTGCTCCTCTGGATCTACTGCCAGAAACCACCCTAGGAAAGGTAGGGATTGTTACCTGTGAGCACAGAACTCACACATCAGTGAAGGAAGGGGAGCTGTCCTAGGGCCTGTGAAGTACTTGTACACTGTGACAAAGGGGACAAAGATAAGGGCCTCGGACTTACATGCATCCTACATTATTCTCACCCAACACAACCTGAACTTGAAGACTTGAACTTGAACAGGAGTAGACAAACACCTAGAGGGCAAATAGTAAGGTTTCCTTGTAGCCTTAAAGAGACACAAGTGCTGATTCTGAATGAGAATTTTGACTGCTTAGGAGCAAATTTGCTTAAAAGTAGGAGATACACAAACATAGAAAGACCATTTTATAGACAGAAGTAAAATTATGGTACTTCCTACCATGTTACTAGTCCTTGAAAAGTTACACCTTAAAACAACTGACTGTAGGATATGAGAGGCTGTAGTATTCTCATTAGACACAGAGAGACCTGAAACACTGTGACATCAAATGACAAAGTGAGAAACATAAGAATATGGCACTGATAAACTGTGACTGGAACACCAGTCCCTGGAGACTCTGAGTAGGCAGCTGGACTGCTCTCCTCTTGCAAACTTTCTTAAGTGCTGAATGGAGATGTGTGCATCTCTTCATGAGCTGGCTGCAAACTAGGAGATCACTCTGGCTTGTAAAAATTTAATTAGAAATATTCATTTGCTGCTGTGTATTGGTTTTTTGGCAGATGAACCAACATGTAACCCATGGATATGGTTAATTACAATGCCTGTGAAGAAATGAAAACTAGTCAGGATTGAATTGTTAGAACACTGTACTCTGCACTCATGGTAAAGTTAGAAAATGTCTTTGGGAAGAAAAAGAATGTTGCTAAGAGCTAAAGCCATCAGAAGGGGTGTCTTTCAGGAAGCTAAAATAAACCCACTGAAGTAGTTTGGTGACCCCAGCAGCAGGCAGTCAGAGCTATGTCTTGGAGGACCCACTTAACCCTGGAACATGTCACTCCATCAGAACAAGCATCTGTTTCAAAAATGCATGTCATCAAAGAGGCTGCTGAGATGAAATTGCAACTATTAGCCAAACACATGCTTCATAAAATATGCACTCAAAGCACAGAACTCAAACTGAAAAAAACCCCAAGTTCTCACTGTTTCTCTATAATGTTCCTTAAATAGCAGCTGGGAAAATTAGTTGCATGCAAATCTTAATGAATGAAATCCAAACTGCTATCTCCAAGCTTTTGACTGAAAGCCACTGGTGGGTCATTCACCAATGATACTGTTCAGTTAATTGGCCTTTTTATTCCAGACTGGTGTGCCTAAAGCAGTCATTTATGACAATGGCCTGATTTTCACAGCAAGTGTTCCCATATGCTCCTGCTGGAATTGTAGCTTTCAGAGTCTCTAAAACCAGTCTGCATTTCTGAGTGGTTAAAGATGGCTTTTAGTTGTGTAACTTTCAGGCATCCCATATCAGAGAGTTTAGGCCAAGTGGAGAAAGTTACAGCAGATCTCAGGCAGTTGCTAAGTCCTGCCAAACCCCAGGGGACAGCTTATTAATCAGATTTTATATACTGAAAATTGCGTCTTTGCTATCTGGGAGTTGCACAGTCAGTCAACAATCTTGTCAGGCATGAACACTGCAAGCAGCACTGAAAACAATAAGGGGTTTTTTTTGTTTGGGTTTTTTTCATATGGCATGTCTCCAACCAGCTGGACTAAACATCCTGGGCAGCCCTAATGTGGACTGGTCTCCCTGATTACCACAGAAACTGCTGATACCCAAGCAGAGACCATTTTGGGCATCACAGAGAAATAATCTGCTGAATGGTAAATTGCTGACCAACTGAGCAACTTGGCCTTGATTAATATTTTGCCAGTCAGTGTCAATTGGTCAAGCTTTAGCATTGCTTCATTTTGGGCAATCTTTTCTTGCTTTGATTTTATCTCTTGGCTTTGTAGAGCTGTGTTGTTATGGTAACAAAATGCTATTCAGGAAATTCAGATGGTATTCACATTATTTGAGATTTCTATGGTAAGTGGCATAAATTTCAACCTGCTTGTTTTGTCCTTGACCAGGAATTTTTCTTTGCACTTTTTCTTTCTGCTTTTGCCAAGGAGGGCAAGACAGATGTGCTGGTATCTGATTTTTAAAAATAGTCATTTGATTGACCTCACTAGGATCAACCTGTCAAGGTAACGGAGTGCCTGATGGACATCCATTCAGGACTAGGTAGCGAAGATGGTACTTAATTTGTTTTCAGACTTTTTGGGGGAGCATGCCTTTGCCAGGCTGCCAAAGTTTGTGCATGCTGAACTTACTGTAGAGGGAATAACTTCTACATAGCCTGAGAGAAATGACATTTTTAAAATACCATCTCTAATTTATTGGGCTATCTAAGGCATACATGCAGCAATGTCACTCTGGAGTTGATGTCACAGTTCTGGGATATGAGCTCCTATTACTGCCAATTTGCCACTAATTGGATAAATGCCTCAGCTATTTTTGCTCTCATGTTGTTCCATCACAGTTAGTACAGGTGAGTACCTACCCACGGATGCTCCTGGGCTGAGCAATCTCAGATCCAATAAGCCACCAAAATCCTGCACACAATCTCCCAACCTTATGGAACAAGAGCTGAAACCTGGCTAGCTCTGCTTCATGTATTTGATGAATATCATGTGTTCTGTCCCTTAAAATACCACTGTACAATTCAATATATGGTTCTGATGCCATTGGGGGAAGCCAAAGGGAAGGGAAGTTTACTCTTTTCACAGAAACACAAGGACTTTGTGATTTCCCTCCCTTATGAAAATGAGGTCAAAGAGATAGAGTGTCAGTGAAGAAGTGCAGAAGCTCTCTTGAGTCCACTGGGTGAGCACCCACTGCCAGCAATGATTCAAATCCCAAATATTTCACTATTTTCAGCAGACTGAGGTTCCTATAAGCCCCTGACAGTACTGTTATGGATAAATGCCCAGTGTTAAAATCCAGAGAACAACAGTATGCAAGAAATGGGATGTATGGGAAGTTCTACATGCCTTCCTTACAAATTACCTGCACTATCTTTATGATGATTAGGCAACATTTCTCTGAAGGCCAACTGGGTCATATGAGGTCAATCATGTACTGAGCAGATTTTTTTCGCCAGACATTGGCAGCAAGAATTGAATCTGACATCTTTTACTAGACATTAGTCTCTGGTTCTCTGGCTCTGGCTCACAATTGCATCGCCAAGAAGCTTTGCCATTCCTTTATAACTAGTATTATTCAGAGTTATAATTTATTGGAGCTTCTGTGCTCTTCTTGTCTTGACTGGAATAAAATAAAATCCAGAAATGTCCATTTCTGTTTATGACCAAGAAAAATATTGTCAATGTAGAGAGGTAGAGAGGACAAAATACCTAGAAATAACAGGAGGAAGTTTTAGGAAATTAAATTTATATGAATAGCTTACACAGGAGTCTTTTTGAAAACGCAGTTTTAAAATGAGGGGTCTCATATGCTTGAAAGGGCCAGACAAAATGATGTTAATATGAAAAATCTACTTAAAAATAATAATAATGAAGCAGCTTTGCTTTTTAAAATCTGTGCTGGAATGTTTTCTGTGGGAAGTTAATTCCATTGATAGATTGTGTCTACAGATTGAAAGGTGAGGGTTTATTGGAAACATGTTTCTGCAAAAATTAGTGCAACACTGATAAAAGAATTATCTCTGTATTCTGTCCTTTACGTGGTCCCTCAGTGGAAATAGATTTAAAATCTAAAAAAACGTGTCTTTTATCTAGTTTGCTATTAGTGTACTACTCTAGTTTTTCTTTTGGTGGTATCATCAAAAAAATTTGACATACCTTATTAATCAATATTCCTAGCTGTAGGACTGCTTCTGAGCTCACTCTCTGGTAATCAGGTGCATGATTCTAAAGCAGTTTTCAGTACAAGTTTTGCACATTGCTGTCCATGTGATTCTGTCTATCCTTAATAAAACCTCCTCCTAGTCAATCTGGAATTGGTAACTTTTCCAGATTGTGCAGAGGACTGACTAAAAGTATGGCACAGACAAGCGCTTTACTTATATTTGTTCCAGGTCTTTTCAAGTATCATCAGAGATAATCACTAAAAGGCAGTTCTTTGAATCCAGGTTTGTCTGCATTTCAGTCAAAATGCCTTGATTATTACAAACTCTTTGTCTGTCTCTCCAAAAAATGTTTTGAAGGCACAGTCTCACAAAAGCAAGAAGTTGTTGCAAAGAGGAGATGTGTATGTTGTTCTCCACATGTTCTCCAGTGCACTGTAGCAGGAAAAAATATGGAGATTCAGAAAAAACACCAGAAAACATTTCAAAGCATAAAGTCGTTTCAGCCTGGAATACACGGCATGGGAAAGCAGAGGATTTTCCATGGCACACTTCTAGTATCAAGCTGGATTTTTTTCCATCAGCCATAGCTAGAAGAAAAGCACAGTACAGTACACTACAGTGTAGTTCATCCTGCACGTGGTAAAGGGTAGACTAAGCAACCTTCTACAGTACCTTTTTATTTCTAGGAGTGTGCAATCACAAGGTCAAAGAATATCTGCACATTGAAACTCCATCTTTTGATTTCAGAACCAGGTCTGAAAACATTGCCATGTAACTCTGGGAAGTGGGGTTCACTCAGTTTCATAGACATTTCTATGTGCACTCAATGGTTCCCTAGCAAAGTACTACATGTTGAAAAGAATTCTGTTAGCTTGGACAAAATAAGATAGACATTGATCAGACATTGTTATTATTCCAAGGATTTTGGATTAGACTACTGACAAATACTCAAACCAAATGCTATCTATGTAACTTTTTAATTACAGAATAATTTCACACATGAACAACATGGCCAGCATGCTATTAAAACCAGTTTTTGATAGCCCTAATCATGGAAAATTAGCAGAACATCAGTGAAGTCATATATCAAGACAAGAATTATGCTCAATAAAAGATTGCAGAGTAAAGTCTATAAATGTTCACCTAACATAATTTATGCATGCAAATATGAGGGGGAAAAAGGAACATACTGGTCTTCACCAATGTTGCTGATACTTATAATGGGTACCATGGTTCATATATGCTTTACGTGTTCTACAGCTTCTTAGGAAGACATTAGCAAGTTTGTGTCATGCCTCAATACAAATCTGGAGAAAACTTGTTGTTATTAATTGTGTGTGATGGATTAAATTTGGTGCAAAATCAAACTTTGGCTCAGTATCTGCGCTAAAAATATAGCTGTAGAGGGAAAAATAGGACATTTTTAACAACTTAACATTTATTGGACAAGGAGAGGTCTGAAGAGTGCAGAATGGAAAATGGCAAACATCTTTCACAAAAGTAAGAATTGCCCCTCCTTCATAGGCCTGGATAGCTTGCATGTGTGGTACAAAAATGTGTAATGGAAACCTGGGAAACAAAGAAGGCTTTTCAGGCTGAGGATTCCAGCTGTTCTCAGACTGTGGAAGAGAAAACAGACTTAATTCAATGTCTGCAGATGTTTCCAAACTTTCGTCGTTCTAAAACTTAAATTCAGTAACCTAATCAATATTAAAGATCTGAGGGAAAATATGTTGCCCATTGGATATGGTTTAGGTGGTGAGGAAAACAAAGGATTCAAACATTCTCAGGCAGAAAGATCTGGTGGCTCAGAGGCAGCAGCAGATGAAAACAATGACTGGAGACAGCCCATGCTGGAATGATAAATGAACATTCATTTCTCAGCTGCCCTGATGCAACCTCACTGGCTTTACTGTAGTGTGGTGTAACTCAAATGCAATTTACCTGCTAGGCCTGATCATCTGTAATAAGGACAAATTCCAGCTTCAGTGGGGCTAAGACGTAATTCTGTACCTACAGGATTCACAGCTGACAAAATACTATCAGCAGTGTGCTTTACAAATTTGGCAACAAATTCATGTGCAGCCTGAGACTAAAACCTACGGATTTTCTGGTGTCCACTCAGCAGGCATTAAGTTTGACATTTTACAGGCAGTAACTTCACATTTTCACATAGCATCAGCAATACCAACATGTTTTACTGAAAAAGCACACGTGGAAGGAGTGAGGCCTCTTTTCATCTGACAAGTAAAGGTATTTCTGGCTGGTGTGCACAACATCCCTTTGCCACATAACTGACTTCTGCATGCAATCTTCTGCAATGTCTGTGCTGAAAATTGTTATAACTGTCCACCCCCAAAATTTGGTTCTTGAAGCAGTCCATTTTATGGAAACAAATCAAGCAAATCCCTTTACTAAATTACTCCCAAGTGCAGGTGGTGGTCCAGTAATAAAAGGGGCCTAAATACATCTCACCTCAACTCCCACACACTAGGCTGCATTATGGGATAGAGAAAATTGTTTCCTCTCTACCATCTCACATGATGACATCAGAACAGAGACAAAAAGATGGGAACTGGTGCCCTTAGCCATTTCTGAGATTTTTGGTTGTTGCTATTATGGAAACTAAAGAAACTTCAGATTCATTACTTCTGAAAAGGACCAAGCACTGTATGAGTTAAAGCCTCTGGATAAGAGCAGTCCAGGTAAGTAGATGTTTTTTGGAAAGCCAAATTCATATGAGAATGAATCTAGAAGGTTTAGTATAATCTAGATTGGGTGGTTCAGTAAAACAATAAAGGCTTACTTGGTCTATTGCTATATCTAGTTTAATTTAAAGGTTTTAAATTTTCTTCATGTGTAAGAAAAATGAGTTTGATTCAGCCATATCTGCATTCAGGATTCAAACCAATACTATATTGCTGAAGAGCAGAATTTGTAAAGTATTTGTTAGAAAATAGCAGAGGAAAAAATGACGGTGCAGAAGTGTGCTGCTGGGGATTCAGGGGAGATTAGATGGGGAGAGAAAGCAGAACATGCTGTTCTGTGTACATGGATAGGCAGATACTTTTATATGTCTGGCTTTTAATGATGGTGCGAAGCATCTTTCTGCCACATCACTGTTTAAGAAGGGAGTGAAATAGGGTAGATTTGCTTTATGCTCTGTCCAGGATTCATTTAGAAAACTCCAGCTGCTAAGCCTGTGAGAAACAGGCTTCAGCTTGTCTAACTTCAAATATGTTAAAACAACTTCTGTATTATGACTGGACAAACCCCAAAACTTTAACATTTTTTGGAGAAGAAACTTATTCTTCTCTGTGTTTGTACCAAACCTAGTGTGCCCAGAAGTGGCACTTCCTTCTAATAATGAACCTGGAAACATGTAACCAATGTTAACCCAAATCCTGAATTATACCACGTCAGTCCAAGACCTCTTCCCACAGTCCTGCCTGTGTGCATGTCTGTGTTACTCTCTAAAAGTTACACTCAAATTTTTACTTTTTTAGAGCAATCCGTAGGAAAACCACCACAACAAAATCCTTGTCCTGCAGATGTCATGAATGGCTTTGTATGGCACATGATCTGGTGACTGAGTAACCTCTGTCCTGCTGCCAGAAACATTTGATGAGTAACTTTCTTTTGTTTTTAGTGGGCTCCTTATTGATGAAGGTAGCTGGGAACTGAAAATCCTGCTGTGGTTAAGACAGCAACATACTTTACTTATTGTACCTTTCCAGATCTTACAAACATGTTGATTTGTTTCTCACCTCAGATGGCCTGTCTTACATCTCATCTTCTGACAAACTTTCCAATTCCTATGCATTTTTGGGCCATTGTTTAATATCTTTTTATAGTGTGACTAGCTCAAGACCTTCCCTTCCTCACAAATCTAAATTTTCTTATTGCTTCACAGTCCAGGGCTGGCACAATTATTTCAAATGATCTGCTTTTCAGATGATTTCCACATCATTCCCAGACTGTGAGACAGCCTGTTTATGTGATGGAAAGTACCAGAGGGAACCTTATACTGATAGGCTAATTGTTTACATGAGTGAAAAAAACTCAAAGTAATTTGACTTTCATACTCTGCATGTTCCCATGCTTCTGTCTGATTGTATCATCTTTGGTTTCCTGTGCTGAGCATCTCTGTGAAGTTCACTTCTTCCCCTTCACCTCTTCACTGTGGTCTATACTCCCCGTACAGGACCACCTTACTTTCAGGAAGATCTCTTGCTTTCTAAGCAAGAAGCTAAGCAGATGGCATGCTTACTATCTCAATATTCCTGTGGGCAAGACAGGACAGCTATAAGGAAGTAGCAGGGTGATGACACTGAATGGAGAGTGAACTGATGAAGGCAAAAAAAGGAACTGAATCGTGTTAGGAAGCTAAAGGATAGGGAATTTATGCAGCTAGAAACAAGAAGTCATTATTAGCCAGCCAGCCAAAAATCATGTACCTGCCTGTGCCCCAGTCCCTTTATTGGGTATCAGGTTTCTCTGCCTCATCCTTTGTTTTCCAGACTATTAAGATCTGTGAGAGAGAGACAATTCCTCTACTTGTAAAAAGCACCTTTTTACACTGCTGTGATATTTTGCCTAGGACATTGGGCTCTGACACTATTACTGTTTAAGTGAACTGGGAATCTCCCACTGGTGCTGACTGAAGTTTTTGTTAGTGAGTGTCTGAAGAAAAATATTCCCAGTTTTCCTTTGAAGTCTGTCATGTACATTTCACTCTTCACTTGGAAGTGTTCCTTTCTTATTTACCTACTTCTTTCATTCTCAGAACTAAATTCAGTTTCTCCTGCTGTTTCTTTCCTGAGACTACTAATCTATCTCCACTTAGTCTGTCACTCGTTGATGGAGTTGGCAAGGAGCATCTAGAAAGTGAGATACTGACGAAGAGCATGAGAAAGATAAAGCTAGACAATAAAAATAGCAGGGAAACCTGTCCTGCAGTGGAGCAAAATGAGAATCAATGGAAGTTCTATATGAAATATATTTTTCTGGGAATGTTTAGAAACAAAAATGGAATTGTTAGTACATTCATTCTTTGATAAAGCATTTTAGGACATTTTGAGAAGCTTGCCCAAGAAATACTGTTGCCACTCACTTTATATGTTTTTCTGTGTGGACTGAGCCATTGGAAATCTTTCTTTGGTTTGCATGTTAGCTCTTATTTATTCAGCACTCATGTAATTTTAGACCATGATTTACAAATTACATGAGTGCTGAAAAGGCAGAGGAAACAAAGTTGTCTTGAGACAGGGGGAAGAACCATTTCAAAAGTTCTAGTCCAGCTGGCTTCAGCCCTGCAATGCCCTCTGCATTAATCAGCTTCTCTCTGGTAAGGGGAGAGACAAAAGACAAGGAGAGAACAAACAGGTTTCAGCTGAATTACTCATGACAGCTGAATATGCACCTGGTTCAATGAAACTTAAAGTGCATTATTCCATTCCATGTACAACTGGAATCATCAAAAAGGTTCAACCTCCCAAAGTTTGCATAAACCGGTACTGCTCAGGTGCTAAACAACAAAATTGCACCTTCTTGACATCCACTATCATAGGAAAATTTTAGTAAAATAGGTTTCATTGCTCAATTTTAATTCCCTTGGGTAAGGTTGGATTTTTGTCCCAAGCCTGGAGCAGAAAGCAGTATGTAGCTACAATACTGCAGTGGCACAGTAAGGGCTATCTGGGGTTCCCCTTGCTCTTTATAAGTAATAACCACTCATTCAGTAAGCACTGTGATAGTTAAAAGAAACAAAAGGAAAAAACTGGTCAGTAAAATTGTCTGACTTTCTAACTCTCACAAGTAAACAGTACGGCTACTACATTTATGCTCCAGTTACTGCAGAGGAAGAATAATATCCTTTCCCTCCTAGAATGAAAATAATAACAACAATAATAATAACAATAGTAATAATAATAAGTTTTAATTTACTGAAGTAATTACTAATAAAATGTTCTTTTAATTCATCCTAATTGAAGGAAATGTGACTGTGGAATGGGAGTTAACAATTAGTCTGAATTGTGTAGGACACAGTGCTGGGAAAATACAGCGGTGTCTATGAGACAACTATATTTGAGTGTGTCTGAAGTTATGCTCATAAATCCATATTTAGACAATTAAATAAGTGGTCTGATTTTCAAAAATGCTTCTGACCCAGCTTCTCCAGCTGACTTCAATAAAACGTGTGTGTGTGTCTGTGTGCTCGTGTTCAGTACTTCAAAAATGAAGCCACATATTAAGGTGCTTAAATCTGAGCATCTAAGGCTTGACAATGCTGCCAATAATAATTCTCCTGGCTTCACCATGGGGATAACACAGCAAGTGGATTTTAAATACAGGTGTTTCTACAGGAGTATAAGCAATGTGATCACAGAGACCTGATGTAACTCCTGTTTTTTTGGTTCCTTCTGAAACAGTTAGGGAATTGTGTTTTTGAAACATCAGCATGGTCTTTCCTACACCTGAGCAAACAGCCCATAGGAAAGCTATCACAGAGAATTCCCTGACTCCCTGGCTCATCCTTCTGATCAATGTTTAATAAAACCAGTCTTAATACTTTGTATTGCATCAATAACAGGTAACAACAGAAAATGTTTCCTCAAGCTATTTTCTGATCATCATGTTTGAAGGGAACTCTCCTCAAAAAAAACCCCTCACCTATAGATATCCATACCTATTCTTTAGCTTCAAGTAAAAATAGCAGGTTCACCATTTTTAAACAGGACACACATTTTATTAAAACTTCATGGACTGCAATATAAGCTTCTGGGGAATGGCTGAATGGTTCTTTTGGAAATAATTCAGCTGAAAACCTAATCTTTGAGCCACCCTTGTGCTGAGAAACTTAAATTTACTCTGTGACCTTTAGTAGCAGCTGTACAGATCTATTGCTATGGAACAATTTACAACCAAAAGGAAGAATACAGTTTTTTAATTGAAGATAAAATAGAAGTGTCTTAATAATCTTTGCATACTAGTTCTCTACATGTAAAATAATCTGCTCATTTCTGTGAGTCAGGTGAGCTTTAGCATAATACACAGTGGAAAACATGGTGATTCAGGTTAAAAACCTGCTGTGTTCAAGCAGAAGGCACTTGGCAGAACTTGCCAAACACTGACCAGCTCCCCACCAGAGTCTTCATGTTTGAAGCTGACCTCAGTGAAAAAAATTCAGCAGGACTGTATAGACCAATCCGGCTTCTGGCTTGGTTGGAATTAGAAAACTTTTTAGTTTTATTATGAAAAAAAAATCTTCCAAGAAAAATAACAAACATTTCTAATTTTATACTGAGAGAATTATTACACTGGAAAAAATTATGTGAAGCCTAAGCACAGGTATCCAACAACAGCTGTAATCAAGCTTACCACAGAAGGCATTTAAACTAAGAGTCTAGTGTCTGCAAAACTCGTGTTTCCTTGATTTCCTCTAGGGAGAATGATGCTGGTGAGAAGCAGGCCAGCACTCTCTTTACTCCCTACTTACTCCACTTTCTTTTTACATCCTCTTTTCCATGCTATATTTTCAGACCAACACAGAGACAGATGGGTCTGCTGGGGCGTGCAAACACAACTACCCCAGTAAGGCAGTGATCACAGTCAGAATATCACCACAGGGTACATCTACTCCTTTTACAAATGCACAGGGCACCTGATAGGCAGTGCTACCAGGCAATTTGCCCAAGGCAATAAGTAATATCAGTGGCAATCTGGATGTTGGATGTGAGAACTCCTGCCACTCGGCCTTGTTCTCAAATCATTGGCTGCACTTCTCCCAGTGTAAGCAATACATCTTAAGTGAAAAGGAAAACAATGTGCAAAGCAGCCATGAAGGTAATGAGTAATATTAAAAAGGCAGCTATGAAAATAATATTTTTGAAATCAAAGCACCCAAATGAGAATGAAAGAATAATCGCATTTGTGTTTTTAACAGTTTCAGTTGCCAGTAGGGCATTAGTGTTCCTGAGCTGTAGTAGCAGGAAGTCTCTAAGTTCTCCCTATGGAGCCAAATAGCCAGGCAGTCTGGGATGATCCCTGTGGCAGGGAAAGTAACATCTTCTATAGTAGACAAATGAATCTTAGAGAAGACCCTTTTGCATAATTCCCAGCAATAATTGCTTTCTGAGTCTCTGCAAAATACACACTTCCATGACTTTGGAAAATATTCTTTAAAGTTATTTTTTCTTCACACATTCCTGATGTCAAGTCTTTGATCCAATGTCTTGTCACATGTTTGTCTACTATAGACTTTCCTCATTCAAGACTGACAGTTTGATTCATTTTAGCATTGGTGTAATTCTAATTACTGGTACTATGTAAGCAGTGATGCATACTGACATATCAGCCCGATGGAGCCTGTAAGAGAAGCTTAACCATGATGGAGTATGAGCACGATTTATTACCCCAAATCACAATAAATTAACATGTTGATAATCAGACTTGTAACTTCTATAAATACATATATTTATAAATATATAAATTCTATAAAAAAAAAAAATATATATATAAATATTCTGTAAATGTAATTCCTCTACCCTCTCAACATTAAACCTGTAATACATACCACTCCTACAGATGTAAGCTGAATGGAGGTTTTCCTCCAAGGAATGCTACTAGTCTAAAGAGATTTTTTGGATATGAGACACATTACCATTAGACTTTTATATAGCACATCATTAACATGCTGTCCCAATTTTAGTGGATTAGAGGTTCAGCAACTTGGAGAAGCAGTTGCAGGTCTTTTTATGAAGAAAGAGAAGTCCTATAGTATTACAGATTATAGGACATAATTGGCAAAACATTCAAGTGTCCTCCTGAGAAAAATCTGAGTGCACAGCTAAGAACTTACAATAAAGAAAAATGTTTGTTTCCCATTTGGGTTTGTTTCTTGTTAGGATTTGTCCTTTTCAAGAATTTTTTGATAATGACTTAAACATTAAACATACAGAATTTGATTCTGGTATCTTTTGGAAACAGTGCTAATAGATAGATGTGGCAAAAGGGAAAATACTTCTGAGTTAGGTGATGTCAGACCAGACAAATCTTTCATGCCATACTAAAAATTCTCTACTCTGGCCAACTAGCAAGGATAGGCGTTTTGAGAAATAATTCACAAAGTTAGGTGAACTGCAGAAAGAAATGTGTGAATTAAACAGAAAGCAATGAGGCATCAAAAAAATTAATGTACTTGTAATTGCACTAGACCCAGACACAATGTCTCCTGGTGTTCTCTTTTTCCTGACAGAACTTAAACACAATATCATCCTGGCTTCAGATAGTCTCTGAATTGCAGATAGCTAGAAAACATGACTATGCTGACATGTATTAGTGTGAAGTTGCCCCCTTCTGATGCTCCTATTGAGGTACCTGTTTCTAGTCACTTTTTGCTTGCAGCATCCTGGATCAGCTAGAGTTCAACTCAATTTGAGCTGATACAGCCATTCACTTTTCCATGTATAATTAGCCCCAAAATGCAAAATGTCATGATAGAGGTAATTTAAAAATTACCTCCTTCAAGATAGAAAAGAAGGCTGCAGCTGTTCAAATTTCAGTGAATACAAATGATACAGTTTTTTATAGTAGCAACTATTTTGCATTGAATGACTTAGTTATCCCTATTTTTAAAGGATGCATTGGGGACAACTTCTTTTTAGCAGTGAAGAAAGATGTATTGGACATTTTCAGTAGAGATGTTTAAGGCCTTCACAGGTCTTCCTCTCTTAAGCATTTTGAAACCTTCTGTTGGTGCTCTGCTGGGCCCCAGGCTTCCCATATTAGTGAAGATCCTGGCTACTTTGCAGCCAGGAGAAAAACCCAAGGCTCTCTGAAGCTAACTGTCTGCCCTCTTGGAAGCAGGACAAAAACCGAACAGACCAAATCTGGACTGATTATTTACACAAGAAGATTATGGCTCTGTAAGTAATCTGTAATTGCTGGTCTAACAGATTTGGTGTGTTATCTCTAAGTGTGGAGAGCCTAACAGCCTGCAGAACAGCTACTTTTCAAATTGGAGTTTGCAAGAGGCTTTCAGCTGCAGAGATGTAACCATGTGGGACTTGCTCATGGTGAGTAACACAAACGGGTTCCCTAATAATAGGTGCTGCTACAAATAAGATGTGCTAAGGTAGGGATTTCTTTAAAAATTCATAATCTAGAATGCTGCTCCCTCTGACTCCAGTAGCAGAACCGTGGCTGACTGGAGGGACAGCAGAGTGCTTCTCCAAAATGCACCCCAAAGAAATTACCCAGGCCGTTTGGCACTCTCAGACAACGGTGTCAGTGCCCTTGCAGGGCCAGCCTGGCTTCCTGCTCTGTGCAAAGGCTTGAGCCCACAGGTCTCAAATCCTGATCCTGGCTCTGCTGAGAGCATTTGGGGCAATCCTTTGCAGACAGTTTACAGCCTCAGTTATTCCATCTGCAAAATAGAGATGAAGACTCTGTCTGTGGAACACTCTGAGACCAACTCAGAAAAAATGCCAAATAAGACCTAGATTTTATTACTATAAATAATAGTATCTCCAAGTCTATAGGGATGCCATATTACAGAACCTCTTTCTTTCCAGAATGATACAACTTTATTAGTTCTTTCACTGTTTTCTTTAAGGACACTTTTGGCAAACCTCTCAGGAATTAAAACTTTCCAGGTCCCTTGCTATATTGCTAACACAATGCAAAAGCCTGAATAAACAGTTTTCTTTCTATTTCCCCCCACCACATTGCTAAAAATATATGGGATTGGATGATAAAAGAAGATCATATTTACTGTTCCAGAAAAAGAGAGTTTTGTCCCTGTGCTACATCCAGACTGTCCGTAACAGGTCACTGCCAGGCAAAAGATGCAATTTTAAACTAATTGTCTGAGTTCATAATGAACTTAACAGGGAGAAGTGAGAAAACATAATTTGAAAAAGAACAAGCTCCTATCTAAGGACAGAAGAGAGGCTGACTGGGACAGCACAGTTGGATTTCTGTTTTATTTTAGGGCCTGACCTCTGTTTAAGTATTTGAGGCAACTGTAATGGTACGTGTTCAACACAGCAAAGAGCCAGGTGCTGCAACAAGCACTAAATTGTTAATGTCACAAATGAACAATATCTTTTCAAGTTTAATAACTGTCTGTGAAGTTCCCATTCCATGGTTATATGGATTGATGGCTGCACTAAGAAATTATGAAGAACAAGGTAGGACTTCGCAGCTTCAAAAAGTCCAGCTGAATGTCATATTAAGACCCTTACATTGCTTACATTTATGTCCCTTACATTACTTACTTATGTCCTTATGTCAATAATAGGAAGTTGAATCCCTAAAACTGATCATACCGGTTTTATCCAAGAAAAGCTCTAATTGGGATTTCAGTTCAGAGACACAGGAGAAAAGGGACTGCTGTATCAAAGTTATGCTGAGGTTGTTAAACTTCAGTAAATTAGCATCTTATTATCTTCCATATGGTCAATTATGAACAATCTCTGTGCTTTAAGCTTGACCACATCACTTAGCCTCTTTCCTTCTCTCCCTCTGACCCCTCAGATACCTTTTCTTTAAAAGAGCTATGGAATATAGAGCATTAACTATTCTTAGGACAGCAGCACAGTCCCTGCATGTTATGCCTCCTGGTACTGCATGGAGAAGCACTGTAGGCAACTGGAAGTATTTTGCCTGAATTTTGTCATCCTTTGAAAAAAACATGAAGGTGGCTATCTAGTCTTATATATTATTAAACATTCTCACTAGAAACAGACATCTTTGTGGATACTGAAAGCACTACTTTCAAATATTTATTTTAAAAAAAAAACAACTATGTAAATACAAAGGACAAAATGAGTAAAAAATAAAACAGAGCATACATCCTATGGGAAAATCCTGCTTTAATAATATTTTTGACTCTAGATAATTTGCATTTCACAAAAAAATTTGCTCAAGGAAATAAAAAATAACTCCTCAATAAGAATCTAAAGAGTATTTTCAGCTTATAGTTTCACGAATAAAATAGATGCCAATTACTAGGATGCCTATGCCTGCCTCACAGAGATACTAGATGTAAAGAGGGAAGCATCTTTTCATGATCCTTTTAAAACAGCAGCAAGTTTTCACTCGATGTTTAGCTATTAGGTATGAAAATTACACAGCTGAAGAAAAGGGCTGTTAGAACAAGGTGGTAAAATTGAACAGGTACAGACAAAAGAAAGAGAGAATGGCTGTCCAAAAATTTTTTGTATGGAATCGACTACTTTGGTATACCTTTACAGGGAACCCCTTTTCAAAATCTGTAGTTCCTGAAAATCAGGTTAATTTAGGGTATGTAATGGTACCATCCCTCCCCCCAAATGGAGAGATGCAGCATCAGCAGAGGTTTAGAGTTCTAATACATCTCTATGACATCATGTCTTCAATTTTGTGGGTTTTTATTTTGTGAACAGATGCCAGACAGAACAAAAAAAACCCCATAATTCTTTTGCCCACAGAGAGGAAGCCATTTTGCTATCACTCGGCACAAAGGACAAGCAGAGAAGCCAGTGCAAACAGGGCAGGACAGAGCCTACAGGCAGGCTAAACTGAAAATTTGTGTTGTTCCTAAGATGTGCCCAAATAAAAAAAAAATAAAATCATTATTGCTTCAACTTTGGAGATGCAAACTGTAATATATTGGAAACACTGACCAATTCATGAGCGTTGCTTTTCTCATAACTGCGAGATGAAAAATCCAACCAACTCTCCATAAAATTACTAAGATCATTCCTTGCTGGAATAGCAGATGCCAAAGAAAAACAGTCAGAAAGGTTGACTTCCAGAAAGACTAGCAAAAAGATATCATATTTAGAAGCTGGTCTCTGTTAAAAAGTTGGAAATAAAAGTACTGTTTTGAACTGAGTACAACTTTTCCCAAGCTTTTGACAGACATGACTGGCTTGTTACTGCAGCACAGCTCTTATTTAGAGGCTTATCAAAGGCTGTTTTATCTAATAGGTTCTACAGACAAGTTTCATGATAAATAGGAGCAGCTATAGAAGGGGCTCTAACTGATGGACACTGCGTTCAGTGTCCCGCAGGTCGGACTGTGTTGCCACAGGCGTGGGCTGAATGCTCATCTGTTCGCAAGACTGCCTGCGTGCCTGCCTGCAGATAGTAGAGATATGGATGGAGATTACTGCCAGAGACTGGTGAATTCCCAGTTAATACAGGGCCCTTGATTTTTCCTGACAGAGTGAAGGGAGAGCTCTGCTGGAATGCTGACCTCCCTCTCTGGTGATTCAGACTCACATATTCATACCGGTGGGCAAAGCTCCCATGCTTCTGTTTTGAGTTTAGAGACCCATCAGACTATGAATTGGTGAACTTTTCTTCCTGCAATTTAAACACATTTGTTTGCTTTTCCCTGAAGGGAGGTTCGATGTGAAATAGAACATGCTCTTTTTCTAGCTAATCAGAAACATATTCATGGTGGTGTTGAATGAAGAACATACCCAAAAGATAAGCGGGTACAAGTGGTCTTTTTACAGACACAGAGACACACTCTCAGCAGGCCTTCTCTGGGTTGGAGTCAGATGGAGTGGAGATTAGGGGAGGAAAGGGAATGAGATTTTGGATAGCTCTCAGTTTATCATGTGGACTCTGAGTGGGAGAGCTATATAGGTTATTTACATTGGGGAATTACCATTTCCTTGTCATCTCCCTCCTCCTTCTCCCCCCCTCACTGAGTTTGACTCTCTTCTCCCTTTCTCCACTTGTTTGCTTCATTCACATGCTTGAACTATTTCTCATTTGGTCCCATGTCCATCAGATGACCTTTACAACACATGATGTGAGTTAAGAGCTGCATGAAAATCTCTGCATAGTCTGTGCTTTCATAGAGTTGTATGGCACGTAGGTAGCATTTTTAGTATTTTAAACATGCTGAAAGGACTATGCTGGCTTCCTTGCATGCAGAGCATTTCACTACATTTATCCTCTATTTCTGTTTTTCTAATGAGACATATGAACCCAGTGATTTTAATAACCTGTCTTAAAGGATCATTTCTTAGACCCCAGAGTTCACCTACTCAGTGGGGTTATTCCACAGGAAGGCAGTAATCCTGAAAGAGCCCTGATGGGGACAGTGGATGATAAATTTCTACAGCTGTACTGTAATATAAATTCAGGGAAGGAAGTTAAATGCACTTTTGTCCTGTTTTTGCAGAGGTACCTCATCACAGAGCAAGGGGAAAATAACCTAAATTCAAAGCTCCCATACATGTGGGCTTTGAAGGTGATGCTTAGTTCCACATGCCCAGTGATCAAAAAGATGGCAAAACTTCAGAGAAGCAAAAAATGGCTGTGAAGAGCAATACCCAGAGGAAAATGAAGGTGGTAACATATAAACTGCTAGAACAATGAAAAATATTTAAACACAGAGCGAGATGGGTATATTAATATAATATGCGAGATAGAATTAACAGGAAAAGATAAGACAAGATAGGGAAAACTTCATGAGACTGAGCTCTGTTTGTTGTTTAATAAGTAGATGGACAAATGCAGTAATGGAAACCTTGGGAGATTAAAATGAGACAAGGAAAAACACCATCAGCATGCCGAAGGGAAGATTCTTCCACTACTGGGAGGTGGAATGAACCATTCATTAAAATGTTCATCTATGATATTTTAATTGGCAAAGTGACAGCAAAAAATCAGTGGAAGGTGGAGGCTGATGCTTTATTTTAATCAAAAAGAAAAAGTAGTTAGACCAAATAGCTAGGAAAAGACAGTAGGGGCGTCCCTGATACACATGCTGATGAATTCAATCTATGACAACTCAGTGAAATATCTTCTGTCTCTATGTTATTCAGAGGGAATTATTCACTATTAGAATTTTATTGCTATCCTTTAAAATTTCAGGTTTTATAAGCCTTAGTATGCTAGAACTTTCTCCACAAACTATTGACAAAAGAGCAGAATTTTCTGTGAATCTGAGAATGGTTTAGGTTGGAAAGGACCTCCAGAGGCCATCTAGTCCAAGTCCCTGCTAAAAGCAGATCCTTCTTTGAAGCTAGAGCAGGTTGCTCAGGATAATACCCAGCCAAATCTAGAATATTTCCAAGGATGAAAATTTTAATATTTCTTTGAGCCTCTTGTTCCAGTGTTTGATCTCCTTTGCTGTGAATTTCTTTTTCTGGAATCAAATAAGATTTTTCCTTGCTATCTCTATTCTCTTGTGCCATTAAATTGTCCCTTAAAATGACACCATAACTATAAGACATATAAAATGAAAGTTACAACACAATAACGACAGATTAAGGTACTTTCTAAGATTAGCAAGTTTTTACAAGAATTTGAATTCTTCCAAGATCTCTCAGCCATTCTAGAAACATTTTTCTAGAATGAAAACTACTTTCTGTCTGCCTGTAGATCTGTAATCATCTGTGACAAGTTTCTTTTAATGGCTTTCTCTGACACCAAGCTCACAGTAGTAAATTAAAACCCCAAGTAATATACCAGTAAACAGACCTTTGAACAATACTGATCTAGTAATGTGTGCCTAAAAATTAATTGAAAATAAATGTAGAAAAAAATGGTGTATTTAACATTACTGTGAGGGCAGAACAGTGTGGCATGGTGACATTCAGGTAGCAAATCTCATCAATTTGTCAGTTAAATTGATTTATAAAAAATATAATAAGACTGAAAGCGGGCACTAAACAGTGGTAATGACTATGAAATTTCCTATTGAGACAAGTCCTATTTCTTGGCAGGCTGGTCTTGGTTAAGTTGGTCTGTGGACAACCTAAACAACAAGAAGTCCCCAGACAAATGTCAATATTTGAAGTGAGGGAACAACAGGCATTTTGGATAACAAGCACATTTTCTTTGGATCACCCACCTTCTCAGCTTACTGTTGTTGAAATTTCAACAATGTAAATTTTAAGAGAATATGTACATGTCAGACTAGGAGCACAGGTCTGTCAGAAGGATCATCCAGCCGTTTAGAATAAGTTGTGAGTCTTTTCTACAGCCTAAAAACAGAGGCATCCAAAACCAGACTCTTCCTTTTGTTTAAAAATTTTTTTGTTAACGCTTCTTTTGTGGTTGTTCTGCCAAGTTTGTATTGAAATACTGTGTTTGTTCTTTCTAAACTATCTCATGACAGTTCTATGTGAACTATAATACAAAAGGTTTTGAACACATTGATGTAGCCTTACTCTGGTTAAGAATACATCAAATTCTAAATTTGCCTCCAGTACCCATGTCTGTGCCTCAGAATTTTTCAGCTCAAATAGCTCAAATGTTATTGATAATTTTCTCCACTTTAGTTTGCAGGGAGACAACCCAAGGAGCTAGGGCAGATAAGTGTCTCAGGGATGTTTACAGGGGTGCTCACATGGAAGAAATGTGGGGTAAACATATGGAGATAGTACTGGAAAAGTCTGTCATTTTAATGAGGAATAAAGGAGCATTCATGCTCATTGCTTACTGACTTTCCCCACATTCAGTAACTGAATTCAGATTCTGTTCTTATCAGTCTGGGGATTTAATAAATCTGTCACTGCTTAATGGGTCTGCATGTAGTCAAACACAGATATTGTGCTATATAGAATTCATCATAAAATTTTATGCTGGTTATTATTACCATCGTGTCTGTCAGCTTGAACACCTGCTGTTTGGGGAAGCAACTGCCAGTTCTGACATCTGAATGCAATCGGGAAAATTATAACCACGCATCACTCAAAACATCCTTTTCAAAGACACAGTCCAAGCATCATAATTTCCTTGGTTGGTTGCCTGTTAGTATCGTTTGTACTAAGATCTTGGAGATAAGTAGAAAAAGTTTCCAGATGTACAGCCATATAGCCTAACTCTCAGATCACAAGGAAAACCATTACAACTAAGGGGGTGAGGGGGGAAATTCAGTTTTTTAAGCTACGACATGATTATAAAGGTAGGAAAAACAAAGTCTTTATAGGGAGTTTGTCCATATGTTGGGTAGAAGAAAGCAGAGATCTATCTTGATTGTCTTTGTATTAAGCATCCAGTTAAAATTTTGAATGAAAATTCACAAAACCAATTTTGCAATATTTGCTCATGTTTGTGTGAGGGAAAAAAAAAATTCTCATTTAAAAAAAATGTAACCAATTTTAGATTTTGTAAAAAGTTTTCTTTCTCTTGAAGGCCACATGGAGAACACACTGGTTGTAATAGACAGACCTTCGGGTCAATACCTAAATAAGTACAATTAAGTGATGTAATCCATCTTGACAGTAAAATTGAGCCCCATGGATTTACTTGGTGAGGGTAACAAGAAAGGATTTAGCACCCATTTTAAATGTGGGTGCTCCTCCATCGTGTGACATGGCAACAGAGGAAAATTACTTTCTCTTTCAAGCCAACAGAGCAGGATTTGGCCTGTGAATTTTCCTACTCTGTCTGCTGAAAAACAGCCCTGTGTCCTAAAGCCACCCCTGTGTTTCTGCTAATGTAAATAACGGAGGTAGCTTTGTACAGACAAGAGGAGTAAGGTTTAGAGGGTTAAAGGTTTTGAGCAACAGGGGAGAACCTTCTTATTTGTAATCATAAAAGTAAAAAGCTCATGTTCTTAATCCTGCTTTGGTCGAAGCTTTAAAATACTTTCATGCTGGTTTTAAGACTTCATTGTTGCAAGTTGCTGCAGTTCTGCCCAACTTGTTAAACAGGCTTAACTGTGGCTGCTGAAATGTTTGTAAAATCTTACCTCACAGCAAAATGAACTTGCATGGATGAAAAGCAGGAGAAAGGCTATGAGTGATTCAGCTTGCAGGTCTCCTACTACTCAGTCACTACTGAATAAATAACTTGGTGAACATCACAAGTACATAGGTTCCTGAAAATCCTTTCTTTTCACTAGCACCTACAGCACAGCAATCTACTAAATGAGGAGTCTGCTTCTCTCCCTTCACCTCTTGATAATATACATATTCAAATAAGTCTGAAGCTCATAAGCTTTTGTACTACTGGTCACCACAACCATAAAAGACAAGGATGAACTGAAGAAAAAGATAGACAAATGAAGGTTTGTTTACTAGATCCCTGGTATCTGTCTGGGTACTTCAATTGCACTGGCATTGAGTTAAATTACCTTAAGTGAATTGAATCAGCTAAATAGAAACTCAACATCCTAACTTGGGTGACTAATCTTGAGTCTTCTGTTTCCTGGGCAAACTGAACATTGATGTCATTTTTCTGAAATTAATGGCCTCAATTATTTGGGGTGGCTGCTGGCCCAGTGATTCAGCTGGATTTCATCTGAAATGTTTGTGAAAATGAAGTTTTCAAAAAGCATTTATTTTAAGATAGACATCATTATGTCACCTAGTAAAACTAAAAAATAGCACCCACACATCTCTGCAAGAAATAACAATGAGATCTTCCTTTCAAGCCATCTCATTGTAAGAAAAACTTCCTGCCAGGAAAGGCAGGAAATATTTGACCAGAAAGACATATCTTATGCTGAAGTCTGGGAGCTTCTTTCCAAGTAGAATTAATTCCACTACTCAAACCTTTCAGCTACTCAAGAGTATGTAAGCTAAATCATCAGGAGTGAGCAAAGGCAATTTAACATGTACTGTAATAAGTAATAATCACCAACCACCATGAAAAAATTCAATTTGGGAGGTTTTCATTTGATCTATAATGTTTCCCAGCTGCCCAGCACATTGAAATCTCTCCAGCATTTCACGGAAGAATGTTTTCTCTTGTCCATATTGAATAAAGTTCTCAACAGTTAAAAAAAATTCTCTTTCTGAAAATATTCTGCCTGAAGGATTTTTAAAGTTTTTTTACACAAGTCATGGATATCACAGGAGAGCCCATAGCAATAATTTTTCACTCCCTCAACCTAGAGAATTTCAAATGTTTTATTCTTTCACTGAGACTAGGACACAGGTTCAGCAAATTGATTTCATTATATTTTTCAACCATTGCAGAAAAAAGTATTAAAAGTCCAGAACAGGTTAAGTGTTCATTCTCAAATAGACCAGAAACAAGATAATAAAATACCTCAGACTAAACATTTACACATTGTCTGCTTGGGCTGGAGTGTACGGACATTTGAGTTCTTTGGATCTCTGGTGGAGTCTTAAGCTACAGCAAAGCATTTGGCTGAACTGCCAATGGCACCAGTTTACCCAGGAGGCTGCAGGCATCCTTCCATAATTTCAAGATTCAGGTTGTCTGAACAAACAGAGAAAATGTGGAAAAGAAGCTGAAGAATGTCAGCGCAGCAGAGAATGAAGCTGGCCTTTGTGCTAGCTGGATGCCAACACAGCATATTTCCCATCACACCTACTACTCAGACTGTGCAACATGAATTTTTTGTGAAATGCATGTTCCTCTGCACAACAATTCGGCCTGAAACATTTGGGTTTGGAGGTTATAATGGCTATCAGAAAGTTCTAATAGATGTTGAACTGCTTCCTCACATTTTAGCTGGACTAACAGCAAAATAATTTTAACAGCAGGGACTATCCATCTGAATTTTGGGCTACAAACTAAGTCAGCTTTTTTTCATGAGAGCTAAACAACATCAGGGACTTAAAAAGACATAAAGCTCTATTGCCTACTGAAAGTTAGTTCCAGACTTCCTAGCAACATATGCAAAAATACAATTGTGTTGTTCTAATGATGGAGAAGAGGAACAAAGCTAAAAATCCCTTTTCTGTCTGCAGCCTGGATGTGGCAAAATTCAACCCTGCATTAGCAGTAGAGCTGTTCCCTTCTTCACCCTCCATTCCCTGGCCAGCTCTTGAGCTCTTCCTTCAGCTTTCAGAGGGAATGCCAGCCCAGCAGATAGAAGAAGGAGAGAAATTTACTGTAAGAATTGGTGATATTCTCCCTATAATAGGGTGCCTACTAGGATCCCCCCCAAAAAAGAGGCATGTGGGAACTGGATACCGCTGGGTAGTAGCTCTCCCTGGGGCTGTGCCTTCATTTGGGCTTAGAGCCCTGAGCAGTTCAGTGAAAAATGCTTGGGATATTGGTCTGCTTCTAATGCTGAACCAGACCTAGGCTGCGATGGGTGTACAGCCCTGGGGTGTCTTATCTCAACACAAAGTCAAGACTTTGCTGTTCATGTCATCATTAGCTGCCGTTACCAGCTTCCTTCACCAGCGTGGGATGTTTACTGTGTCCATTGGAACAGACCAACTGGCCAACAGGGCCTGTGAGCTGGATGTTTGTACAGGGGCTGACTCCATTGGCCACTCCACCAGGGGCTGCTACGCGTTACCTCAAAAATTCAAAAAGTGAATAAAGTAAAATTGCCAGGAAAAGACTAATACACAGTCGGGTCTACATTGTCTAAAGCCCAATATTCCCTTGCTGAAAACAATTTAAACCAGTGCACTTCCATGAGGCAGTTGAGCAAATGGGAGTTTTCATAGGCTGAATAGAGAGTTTTTTATGTTGTTCAAGAGGAACTGCAGGCAGAATTTACTGATCCATATTATTGTATTATATTACAATAATACCTGCAAATTAAACTGTGGGTGGTTGGATGCTTCATTTTCCTTTTAGCATCCTGAGGGATAACATACAAAGCCATCAAGATACTGTGTGCCCTGGTGCCAGTAAGTGTCACATCCCTCTGTGAACGAGGTGTGATGGAGTAAAAGTGCCGACGGACCCTGAGTGCTCCTTGGCTTAAACTCAATGGATGCTCCCCACACCTATTTATTCTCCTGGGTAGCTACTTATTTTGACTAGAATAGCTCTCACTAGTAAAAATAATTACAATTAGGTGTAGTATGAAACAAAATCCCAATGTTTCACATTTTGGTCAAACATTTCAATTGCTTTTATCACACACTGAACGCGCTTGGCAACAAGCTGAATGTAGACTCAAAAGAACATTCAGCTACTAAACCTCCCCTGAAATTCTTATTTTTAGTGTGTTTTAAATACTGTATGTACTGACCAAATTCCTGTTTTGTATTCTTACATTTCCCCTGAATTTTCTCTTGCATATACTATTACTCCTTCTGTCCTCCCCCAACCTATTTTGAAATGTTATTGTTTGCCATTTTATAGCTGCTGTGTTTCACCTCAAAATTGGCTGCATTTCAGTTGTGGTTACTCATGACATGTAGTTTATCAGTCTCTGAAGAACTATGGGAAAAAAGTGTTAAAAGGAATAAAAATCACTATTATTATTTTGGGTGAATAGAACTTTCACCATAAAGACATGCCATACAGAAGACTGGAAGAATTACGTTTAATGAAAACTATTCACCATTTTTACCCACATTGAAAAGAATGGAAACATTAATTTTCTGAGAATGTGAGGATGTTTGCTGTCTCTGTACATTAGGCCCAGGAGATGCAAGGCTGCAGCTAAGAAAAGTGCTGGTTACTAAGAAATAACTTGGGTCTTGAAAACCCGACATGCCTGACGAATAAGCCATTAGATTTTTCTGTGACTGTTTGAGTCTTCAGCGGCTCAAATATGTGCTATACAGAGCCCCTAAAGAACAGGTTAAAACATAGGAAAAATTAGTCAAATTTAGTGCAGAAAAGCCAAGAAGATTTGGCAAAAGATCCCACACTTCTCACATCCCTCTGCTGCTAAAACATTCAGCCTGTGTTCTGCTTCCTGCAGCTTCCTTCAGACTGCAGCAAAGACCATTTGTAAAGGGTTGACAATGTAGGCCTAAAAGGAGGTACCTGAAGAAAGTTTAGATGCCAACAAATTAGCAAATTGGTTGATAAATCCCAAACTACTACCATTGGACAGCTGATCACCAACAGTAGGAATAGCAAATGCCATTTGCCTCACCAACTAGTTTAAACTCCTGCCTGCTTTGGATCATATTTTCAGTTCAGAATCAACCCATGCTCTATCTTTTTCCATCCCATTCTGCCAACGGTGCGTTGACTGCCCCTCCTGGGGGCAGGGGACAGCTGCACCTCACCTCCTTGGCCAGGGAATTTCCTGTTTTCCAGCAGTGCATCTGCCAGCACTAGTGAATCTGGCAGCCATCACATGAGTATTTTAGTAGTCTGAAAGCTTGCACTTCATTAGCTAAATCTAGGGAAGGCATATGAAGTTAGCTGGCCTGAATTTATCACTCATCAAAATCCTTATTAATTACTAGGTAAGCCTGAGCTAGCATGAATCTTGCCCTCCATTATGCATTAGATATGGATACAACCCATTAGAAACAGCCCCAGCAGTACTCAGGCAATCAAATTATAGTGATCTTCTCATTACAAATATACAGACTGCTTCAGCACTTACCAGTGATCTTGATGCTAACAGCATCTTCTTTGCCAACATCTTTCAACCCATAACTTCAGAAAAAGCTGACGAACTTTAATTCCTAGACTAAATTTTCCTTATAGCTGTCTGGTATCTTTTGGAAAATAGGAACTAGTAGCTTAGTAAACAGTGCTCTTGTGGATTTGGGACAGATGATCAAATTTTACAAGCCAATAAAGAAGTAACAGCAGTCCTAGTATGTTTTACAGGATGTAGCAGTAGGGTTTAAAACAAGCCACATGTAAATGTACAACTTAAAGATCTTTACTTTTGGAGATTTGATGCCTTTCTGGACCTGTCTAAACTTTTTGGCCTGGAGAAAAGGGGAAACTGCATGAGGCTTCCAACACCAAGATTTGCAGTTCTGGATGCAGGGCACCCAAACTCGGGGTGTGTGAGGACACTGATTTTTCTAGTCTGGAGTATCAGACTAGATTTTTCTAGAGTTTGGCAACATCATATTAATTAAAAATCCTCAACGTTTTTCCTGTTAAAATTATATTACCTCACACTAAGTGTTTCCTAAACAGGAAGGGTAATCTTTTGTTTAAGAATTAATTTGCCCATTCACGCCCAACCATTTCAGTAAAAAGATCCAGAAGCTCTTGGCTGTCACAATCTTGAGCTGCTGCTCCTCTGTATTGCTCTAATTTCATAGGCAGGAAAATTTGATATTTAAAGAGGAGAGTCATGACAGTGTGAAAACACATTGATGAGGTCAGCATTATAACTTTTGAGAACACTGTAAATAAGACCACTTTTTATATACACACTGATGCCAAGTCATGCCTACAGCTGGATATATCTAGAAGTTAATTCAGCCTTCTTTCAAGCCAAGAAACTGACAAAATGTGGGAATTTTGCAAAGAAATGGGACTTACATAGAAGTGTTGTCTATGAGTCTGTCTTCCCAGCTCAATCACTTGAGTTTTGTGAACTGATTTTTACCTAAGTTTCAAAGAGAGGTAGGTAATGAAGTTCTTTCAAATGGTGCCAAACACTGCTGGGTAAAAGACAGTGTCTGAGAGAATGTGGGCAGAACTCTGCCCTTATAAACACAAATTAATTGCAGCAACCTAGCCAAAGAGTACACACATACTCACTGGTAGTATATATGCAGCCCCAGACTGGTCACAGCAATGCTGTCCCTTTCTAAGGGAAATATCAAAGGTAACATGGGCAGAGCTGATGTTGTTGTGGGGAATTTTACAATATAAAGAATGAAAATTCATAGAAATGCTGTTCATGAAATATTAATGCTTATATTAATTATGAGGACCTTATTAAGAGAGTAGTTCACAGATTTAAGGTCAGCATGTAAATGTGGTCCAGGTTACCTTTCTCCTGCTGATCTCCTCCTTTGCTTGTCACTCTGCTTCTTCTTTTGGATTATTAAGGAGGACACTGTAGTTTCAGATCACCAAAACAAAGATACAGTTGAGGGGCACCAGCCTCTGGCAAAACACCTGTGGAATTTTATCTGATTTTTACTGCTCCTCTTGTAGGTTTTAATACAGGTGAGGGTTTGGTATTATTTAAATATCACTATTTTTTTTCAAATTTACATGCATCTTTAGGGATAAGACATAAAGCCCCAAACTCTCCCATACTTGTCTTCACAAGAAAGAAACGTGCTCATTCAAGGAGAAGAAGAATAACATTTACTCCTAGATGTCTGGAAAGTTAAAACCTCAATACTTTATGCCCATTCACAGGACTGTTTGTTGGAGTTGGTGGCGTTCTCCACATTAGGAGAGGTCATAGAAGCATTGAGGCTGGAAAAGACCCCTGAGACCATTGAGTTCCACCAGGGTGCTTCCTTTCTTCCTTAAATGATACCATACTTTAGAGAAGCAAAACATTTCAAGTGGGATGGGGAAACAAAGTATCAGTTACACTCTCCTCCTGTCTCTCAGACATCCATAAACTGCATTCATGTTCCCAAGGCATCTGGCTTTATGGGTAGACATATATTTTTAAAGAATTAACCTTAGTGATTTTAAGTGCTGCCAAACGTTTCCAACAAAGTGAACAACAGTGCAGAGCAGCCTGCACTTGAGATTGGTCATTGGGTAAAACTTATTTATTTTCTGGACAGAGTTAGAGGAACTGCCTCCATTCGGGACAAGATCCTTGCAAATATTGTGTACATAGAGGAAATTTTCCTAGGGATTGTTGCTAGAAGTGGTGCAAATGATGAAGGTTAAGAAACACTGAGAAACTGGATTATCCTTTTATCCAGCAGCCAACCTGGTTTTGTACATTTCTAAAATAACCTGTTCTGCAGACTGCACCCATGTAAGAGGTGTATGAAAACAAGCATTGAGCCTGGCACATATCGCTGCTTTTTCTGCTTGAAAGGTATTTGCAGGAAGGATGCCATCTTCCTGAATTTACCCATTACTTACTCAGCCTCTGTTTGTCATTTGTTTGCTCTGCCGTCTGTTGCAAGCATACAAATTTTATTTCTTTGGACAGAGCTTTATGGTCATGGGACAAACCTAAAACTCAGGTTCTGGTTTCTGGATAAAACTTCTGAATTAATTTCCTGTGAATAATTTTCTTTTCTTTAGAAAATAAGTTCATTTACTAAAATATTCCTGGCAAGTGTGTCCCAAATGGACTGAATGCTTTACATTTTTTTTGGTGAAAATCAAATTACAATTTCCTTTAAAAATTCCAGAGACTTTTGGAAAAGCATTTTCTACTCTGACCAGTGGTACTTCAGCTCACAGGTTGTGTCTGTTGCCTTCCTATCTTGCTGCTATGTTTAATAAACACTGGTATGCCTGACATGTTCCCTTGCTCTAAAGTCTTCTGAAAAAGGAAATCTAAATTAATCATACAAGGAGCTGAATTGTGTTTTTCTAATAATAGATATGAAAGCTTAAATTCACTGTGGAAATACTAAGGTGGCCATGGAGATTCCTTTTTAAAAATGGAAGCACATGAAATTATATTTTGTGCCCAAGGAGGTTATGGATCCTCTTTCTTTGGAGGTATTTAAAACTGGACCAGACAAGGTCACAAGCAACCTGAAATAACTTTAAAGTGGTTCTGCTCCACAGGTCCCTTCTAACCCCAAATTAGATTTTTCATCTTATTTTTACACATGTACATAAACCTGCTACCTTCAAAAGGAAGCAAGAGACACTTGTATCAAACTAATACTTCAGGTTCTTGAATTATTGAGACCTTTTCCATTTTGTGAGGGAATAACTTTTATTTTTCTTACTATGAAAGTATGTTCTTACTACGTTCAGGATAATTTCTGTAGAAAAAAATAGTGTAGACGCATATATATTACTGTGCATGCTCAAAGGAACTGTGCATCAGATCACCTTTCTGTCTGCAACCCACAGAGCAGCTGTGCTCCATTGAGACACTACGTGAAAAAAAAGACATGTTTTGACTTTGTCTTAGACAGTGTTCAGGGAGAGTGTTTTGGGGATTAGAATTACTGGCTATGGAATTCTTTATGGGAGAGCAAACCAAGTCTTAAGATCATGTAGGTCAAAGGAATAAAAAGGCCACTTCTTCAGCAGGGTTTTCTTCAAAACCAAACCAAGCCAAATGAAAGCACAACAAAACTGTCCTTTTGCCTCCCATATATCAGTGATGACCATCTCAGTTATCCACAGGGGAAAACAAATACTGCTTACTAGTACTTCACATACTTCATAACACCTGCTGAAAACACTGGCATACATTTATAGTGGATCGTAAACACTTCACCATTTTTGTAAAACAGATTATTTTCCTCGATGTTATTAGCACCTTTGTCATAATATACTTACAATACTTCTTTATTCTAATTTCTCTACACATTAAAAATAAACACACAAGCCAGAACTAATAAAAAATCCAATAGAAGTATACATCGGAATACATTTTTCAGAACCTTCTTCCATTATTTACAGAAAATAATTCTGTATGCATCTGGTCAGGCAAAGAGAGTGTTGGTGGTCTTGGACTCCCCCATTGCCTACCTCGAAGTACAAATAATAACAAGGGAAACTGATAAGCACCTATTCACGAAGAAATGGCTCAAACCCAAACAGAGTTGTGGCAGATGGCTTGCACATTTCAGGGGAAGCACAATGCGTGATTTCAATTTGGAAAGTTCTGCATGGGACTGGATGTGTGCTGATGTGTACAAAGCGGCGAGGGGAAGGGATTCAGACAAAATCACTCTATCTCTGACTTCTCTGGTGGTTGGTAACGTGTGTGGTATTCAGAAGAACATCAGCAATCATTCCAGGCTACAAAGCTTTCTGGTGCCCCCAGGCAGTGCTTTGCAAACCCTGGGAAGGTTTCCTCATACATCTGTTCATGGTTGTCACAGGAATCAGCTATTTTTGTCATACCTGTGGACAGTAGCTATTTTCAGCCTAGTTTATTTACTGTGTAAGTGGAAAGGGGATCTTTTGTTAGTCACTATTCAGAGCAACTTCCTAAATTTTTTCCAGACAAGACCTCTGCCTATCCTGGTATCGGGACATTTTAGTCCTCTTTTAGGTTAAAACATTTACATTGCTCATAACTCCAGCATCACTACCATACAAGTAATTCTTCATAAGCAGAAAAAAGAATTTCTCTTCCAAGGTGAAGAACTAAAATGCAGACCCCACAACACACAAACACACATGCACATGCACATGCACACACACACTTGCCTTTAAATAGAAGGCTTAAAGTACTTTCCATGAAGCATTATTGGGATTTGGAACTTCAAGCAAACATTTCTGAAGACAGGCCAGCTTTTAGAATTCTTATTAGACATTCCTCATCAAAAGCTAGGAAATCTGCTTCTATTGTCTTTGGTGCTTCTTCTTCCTCAACTTTAATCTATTCTCTCCCACTATTACTTCTTGTGAACTGCGGAACAGACCTGCCTAGGTCATGGGATACATGATATAGGAGAGCCAATATAACTGAAACATGCTGGGATTTCTTCTGTTTTGCAGGCATTGTAACAGTCTGCAAATGTTCAGCTATAGTTTCAAACTGACTATTTCCTTATTTCTTCTGCCAAGTGTCTCCTGTGGGACAGCACACTATCTTTCATAATAATGGTATGTTTTCCCCTATGAGCATCTTATAGTATGCTGGAAGCTGGACATCACGCTCAGAAGTGCTGAAAATTAGTATGTGTGAAGGAGAACATCATGCAGAGAAAATCAGGAGGCAGTAGTCCTGTGAACAACCACTCCTTCACAGAGATTTTCTTTTTGTTTTTGAAAGGAAACAAGTTCTGAAGCAGAACACATTGGCTCCTATCACAAATTGGATTCAGAATTCCAGGGTGACTTGAGGTAAATTATATAGGCTTTGCCATTTTTAGGATATGGGAAGCATTTACACGTCAGAATTAGGCAACTGGCATACACATGTAAGCAGAAGCAGACCTTACATGCACTCTTCCAGATTATTTAAACCTGTCACCATGCAGAAAAGCTGCAGCCTTTCTTGACCACATTAGAGTTTTACAGTCTCTGTGGTCAGAAGATAAATGGTCAGAAGACACTGTCCCTGTTTGATTTACAGGGACATTTTACACTATTCAGTACTAAAGAGGGGTTTAAAAGTGATCTATATCCGCTCTAAGACCAGACAAATGTACTGCCAACTTTAAATGCTAATGAAGATCAAGGCATTCATATTTGTGTGTCCCATTTCCCTAGCAGATACAAAATATTGTTTCCTTTATCTCTTATCTTTGTACAAGTGGAACTATGTTTCATTGTATGTTTTGCATTGCTGAATGCAAGAAAATCACCAGCTTTGCTTCATGTGTGAGATGGTGTGACAAGAATACAAAATTACAAAAGAAAGACCTTTGTACAGACCCCATTTGGATTCAGTGATTATATTGCCCTTCCAGTCTGACTTAATAATGTATATAAAAGGTTTAAAATCATAAGCAGCTCCTGAGAACATTTTCGTAACTTGTGTTCTGAATCATGCCTGGATGCCAGCCAGCAGTGCTGACTTTCTCTGCTGCTGCAAGTTGCCTCCCTTTCCCTGCATCTCCTCAGGACTGACAGAGTGTGGGAGGACAGTTTGAGGCCAGAACCTCTCTGCCCTCTTGCTCTTCCTTTAGGGGATGGAAGTGAGGAAGCCCTTCTCTGGCTTTGTTGGAGAAGCATGGGGAAGAATTGGCCTTGAACCTACACCTGTATATCCCCTGTAAGCTGTCTGATGTAGGAAGCAGAGCTTCTTGTCTCAAAGGAGGCTGTTAAATGGAGTCTGGTGTATATCTCAAGGACAAAGAGTAGTATCCCTATGGGAGAAGGCACAGTGGACACTAATAAGCATTTAAGCAAAGTTCAGGGAAAAGGAGCTAGCAGGTAAAGGGACAGGTGGAATATTAAGCTGCACAGTGGCAGTCTCAATCACTTTGTAAATCATTATCAGAATCAGAAATCAATGAGTATCACAGGTCACGTGCTATTAAAGAAAGAGCAAAGTTCATTTTTCATTATGGCCCTGTGTTGAACCAGTGGTGGTTCCATACATAGTTCTCAAGTAAATCTGGAAAATATATTGCACATTTCTTAGTAAAATAGAAAATGGATACAATAAATTACCCACCAAACCGTGTGCACAAAGAAAATAAAAAGACTGTTTGAACAGCTGGAATTTAAAACTTGTTATATTCCTGAGTTATTTATTTTAATAAATGAACAGCTACAATTAAGGTTAAAATGATCATACATGCAGGAAGAGAAACAATCCTGTAATTACGGCTTCCAAGAACTTGTACCCTGCGACAGTGCTGGTAGAGGGCCCTGTGTTATTGGTGGTAACTTTAGATAGACATAAAAGCGTTTTTAACCACAACCACTTGAAGCACATGAACCGCTGTCCCGGCTAGTGGGGATCAAGAGAGTGCAGGGCTGAGGCTGACACATTTCTGCTTTCATATTCAGTACCTTAATACTTTTTCTGAAGCTTCGATATTGAAACCAGACAAATGACAGTCTCTGTAGAAGCCACAAAAGCGGTTGGAATCAACCTAACCAAAGTGTACACACAGATTTTTTTTTTTAATGTTTGCCTCTGCAGTTGTTTCTGGACAGTACTTTACTTAAACCTAAGGGAGAAAATGTAGTCTTAAGTTCTCTTGGGTTTTTTACACGATAATTGGCTGTTATGAAAAGTATCCAGGTTTTCACTCCCACTCCAAAAGGAGAAAAAGCAGGTCACAAGGTAGCATAAACCTTTTAAAGTGTCACGATACCCTCCCAATCCGCAGTCGGGAGCCCCAACTGTGAGGAGCAGAGCTTGTGGATGTGGATTGCTGTACCTGCACACTGCCCCTGGAGGAGGATGGCAGAAATTCCTTAGGCAGAATCAAGCATAGGGAAAAAACCCCTCAGTATCTGCAAGATCTTGGTAAGAGCGATGCAGGCATTCAGCAGGACTGCTCAAAGTACTTTTATCAATAAATACATTTGATCATATGCAAAGTTGTCTGAGTTCTGATTGCACTTTGTCAGTGGGGTTGGTATGTAGCAAGCACAGGGAAGCACCCCACTTTTTGAAGAAATGCTCTGGAGGTGGTAAACACTTTTATGTGGACCTCATCCAAGAACCACTGAAGTTAGTGAGGGCAGGATTTCAACCTCAAAGTAATTTTTTAAAGGTCAGCGAAGTAAAAAGAAAGACTGCTATTGTTTTTTATGGGCTTTCAATGCACTTGTTTTTCATCCTTGGGAATTTGAGTCAGATCAGAACTTTGTAAGTCTGATCTGAGCAACAAGTAGTTGTCCTTCTGGTAGGTATTTTCCCACACCCAAAACCACTAAAATCTCTCCTGCATTTCAGTACGATTAGCTGTTGCTGTTCAGGTCTATGGAGAAGGTCCAACCAGAAAAAATAAATCCAGGAGAGAAAACTATACATTTTGCAATCGTATTTCATCATTTATGCCGCAATATGCATTTTTTTCTAAATGACATTTAATTGCTTTCTTCTGAGGAACTCCCTTTAAAGCAATGTTTTCCTAAATAAATCCAGAAGTTTCTACATCTCAGACAAATGACACATCCTGCATCTAGCCTGATTCCAAATAATTCTACTCAAAAACATGTTTTCTCATTTTGTTAGGTGAGTAAAATGAAGATAATCAGACTTGACGAAAAGTATTATTGTTTCCCAGTTCTTTCAGTCAAACTGCATGTCTGCTTTTTTGATTCTCTATGGGGTTTTTTTAATCCTCTGTAAATGAAGCATAAAACCCACATATTAGGGCAAGAAATGAAGGAGGTGCATCACATGAATATGCTTAATAAGGGCTCAGGAAAGTTGTAAGTATTCTGGAAAACCCTGTCCTTCCTATCCACTTCCTCCTTACCACAAATGTGGAGCAAACTCCTCAAATGAGAGAGAATGAATATGGCAAGCCTGCAAGACACCTCCTATTTGCCACAAAAAGTAGCTGAAGAACATCATGCAATTTTAGGTACTGCACCTGAAAGTTCAGAACTGGAGAAACATTCACGGTAGAGCATTTAGATTCATTTGTTTCAGCTCTAGTAGCCAGTTGTGTGGGCTGTGGTCTATCCTCCTTCAGACAGGCAGTGGTCCTAGAGAGCTGGGCCAGTCACCCTAGAATTTTCCTGTGGAACGGATCTTCCCGCAAGTGCTGCTGTGTTTCTCATGAAAAACATTCACTACTGCCTTAAGTCCAAGGCTGGCTTCTTTTGGAGCTCATTATTGTCCTACCGTGCTTCCCTTCACTGCATTTAATTAAAAGTCATTGATTTCAGTGGATAGCTAGTTGCTGGATCAGAGCAGTTGATGCTCTCAGCTGTGATGCAAAGCTGTGGTTAAGCACTCTGTAGACCCTGTGTGCAAGGCAGGAGTTGCCTGCCCCTGCACAAACACATCAGTTTCAGAGAAGCTGCTTGGATCCTTTGGCTCATGCCATGGAGCAGGCAGGCCCCTGTATGCAGAAGTGCTGCAGGTTTGCTCAAAGGTAGCCAGGGGTCTGGGACAAGAGGAAGCAATTAACCACTGCTGCAGGGAATCTGCACCACTGTAGCACACGGTACCTGGACGAGCAGGTTTTCAGAACATACTGCTAAAGAAAAAAGGGTTTCCTGGCATCAGTTTGGATGGGTTTATTCTGAATAGAGTTAGGCGCTCTTTTTTTCTTTTTTTCTTTTTTTCCAGTGACCACTTGATGTGGTAGAAGAAATGGAGCTCTGGAGGCAATGAAACAGACCAAAGTTAGTGCCAAGATCAACTGAAAGAATTTTGAAGACTAAAAGGCAATTTCCCCCATTCTCCTTATATGAAATATTCGTCTATGGAGACCCAGAGTGGTCTGCTTTGACATTTTTATTTCTGGTTTTAAAATGTCCTTTTTCCATTTGAAAGGCCTACCTTATAAGTAAGGAAGCACAAAAAGCTTATTAAAAAAGCAACGATGATGAAAAAAAAATTGTTTTAAATGTTGTATTTCAGAGTAAAGTAAATATTTGGAGTTGTCCAAAAACACCTGTCTGTTGTTTCTATTTTCCTGAGCTGTCCAAATTTAATCTAAATAATATTTCTCCAACTTTTTCCACTCAGGCATAGAGAAAAAAAAGGCCTTTATTCTTCCAACTGTATTCAGAAGTTGTCCACCTTAAGTAAGTTATGTGAGTTATCTTGAGGTACAGTTATGTGAGGTACAGCTAAAAGCTACAACTTACCAGGCCAAATATCACAGAACAAAGATTATTTTGCATTTTAAAGAAAAATATACTGGAAGTAAGCTGAGGATTTAGAATTTTCTTATTCTCCTACCTAGAGCTACTATGGATCTCAAAAAGAGAATCCTCAGTTAATACAATTTAGAAACTTCTAAAAAGAAAAAAAATTCCTTTTTTTCCTTTTCTTTTTTTTTTGGTCATAGACTCATTCTTTAGAGTTTTCTGAGTCTATTAAATATCTCAGAGAGCACTGGGAAGCTTCTATGTCTAGCTCTTGTGAGACACTGAATCTGAAATCTGCCATCAGTTCAGACTTGCTTATTGCCTGTCTTACACCTTGGGTCAATGCAATTTGAAGCAAAAGAATACAAGGAAAGTATCGTGGTTTGGTACAACTGAATGAAAAGGTCTATGATTAAGAGATAATTTGGAAAGTTCTTCAGGTTTTAGAAGTTAAACGTGGTCCTTGAAGGAGACGGGGAGGACTGAGGGCAGTCAAAATTTGAAATTACATTTACCTTCAGTACATCGACATTATTTTTCATCATCCAAATTTTTTGTTACTTAAGTGTCCTTTCAAGAGCACTGCTCTTCTGAGTCTACAGTCTGCATGAATCAGGTCCCAGAAGTTATGAGGACCACTCTGTGATCTCTACCAAAAGGACAGCTGTTTTCTCTGGCACAGGGGATGCTGGCATTTTGTGTGCACAGCCCAGGAGGCAGAGGACTGCTCACAGCAGCTATGCCACAGCCATATACCATTCATATCTGCAAGATTTAAGATGCCTTCAGGCACTGCCACCCTAAAGATGGCATGTCAGATATTTTCCAGACACATTCTCTGAGCCACAGGTGTACTTCCAACAGTAACAAAGTGCCACTACAGCAGTCATTGAAAAAGACAACTATAACTGCATCCCTTTTTCTCATCCCTTAATAAAGGCAGTGGGGAAAATGCAGAGATCTTGATCTCTGGACCCAACTACTAGGAGAAGCAGGGTGTTAATATGTGTATACACGTGTGTGTGTGTGAAGCTGGCGTGCATGCTCACAGCAGTCAATACCTGCACCAGGTGTGTTCCATGGGACTCTTCACAGTCCTGGCACCTTGACTGCTCAGCCTGGTGACCTGGCTCTGTTCCCCCTGCACCCATGGTTCCCTGCACTTTAAACAAGGAGTTGTGACAGTGTGTATCCCTGAGAGTCAGGATGCAGCCAGAGTAGGTACACGGAGCATAGAGCTGAGAAGTTATCCTAGATCTGACTGATGAGAGAGCACCTACACAAGCAGTCAGCAATGTTAAACCTTGCAGTAAAATTTATTACCTCAATTTTCCATTAATACATTTCACTGAGGGTCATGGTTGCACTCATTAGCCTAATTCCACAGACCAGGAAGCCAAATGAGCAGTGAGAGGAGAGCAACACTCCTGCTATCCTCCAGCAACAGAGATGGAAAGAGAACTTGTATCTTTTTAGTTCTGTTCCAGTGCCCTAGTCCACTGGCAGCCTTATCGTTGCACAGATTGAGAGGTCTGCTCCAGGTCGCTGAGGTATCATGAAGTGTGGTGTACATTAATTACACAGGGAGACTGGAGAGCCATTGCATACAGCAGTACATAATGTAACACAGATTAAATTCAAATCTATCACGTTGGAAACACACATACAATTCTGAAAATGCTTAAATCCATATGGAGACTGAATCTCTATATTGATTTAAAAGATTTTCAATCATTTAGACTCCCTGAAAAATGGGGAATAAAGTCACCCAGTTCCATGCACCAAAAATAGCAGGCCAAAGGCCTTCCTAGGTCCTCCCTCTGATGAGAACAGGCAATGTAGCTTTTCTGAGAGCAATTCAGAGTGTCAGTGCTCTGGGTCAATTCTTCTGGGAGACTTTCTCTGAATACTGACAGGAAGCATTGATGAAACTAAGGAAGCAGTGAGTTAACCTGGATGATAAAAGATAACTGGTGAAGATAACATCTTAATACATCCATGGCTTTTACTCAACACTAGCTGCTGAACTTTTTGTTTTATTTTCTCTGTCACTTTAATGTTTAGGATATACTGACCTCTAGTCAATTCTAGAACTGCTAGGTGAGGATATGCAAACAAGTATATTCCCATCACAGTGTGTGGAGAATATACAGACTTTGAATTGGTTTTGGAAAGGATAGAGTTAATTTTGTTCATAGCAGCTCCTATGGTGCTATGCTTTGGATTACTGACGAAAACAGTGTTGAGAACACAGGGATGTTTTATCCACTCTGAGTAGTGCTTGTGCAGCTCAGAGTTTCTCACAACAACAAGGCTGAGGGTGCACAAGGGGTTGGGAGGAGACACAGTGGGGACAGTTGACCCCAAGTGACCATGGGGATATTCACACCATAAGGTGTTGTGCTTAACAATAAAAGCTGGGAGAAGAAGGAGGAAGGGGGGACATTTGTAGTGATGGCATTTGCCTTCCAAAGTTATCAACACATGTGACGGAGCCCAGCCTTCCTGGGATGTCTGAACACCTGCCTGTCCATGGGAAGTAGCAAAGAACTCACTGTTTCACTTTGTGCACACAACTGCCTTTCTTATTAAACTGTCTTTATCTCAAAACACAAATTTTCTCACTTTAATCCTCTCAACGCTCTCCCTCATTGCAGTGGGAGAGAGTGAGTGAGGAATCTGGGTGGGAATGAGCTGCCTGCCAGGGCTAACCCACAGCATCCTCTAACACGCATGTTACAGTACATTTTTCCTTGGCACTCATTGTACATGCACATCTATCATGTCACAGCACAGATGTGCTTAGAAGTCATCAACTTGGTATTTTTGAGCTTTTCCAGCTTCTGTCCTCAAGGGTGAGATGTGGGTCAATACTGTTCTTCAGAGTCTTAGATACACATTCTAAGAGAAAACAAATGAGCCTCCGAAGGGCATATTTTTTGCTACTGCAAGCTCAGAATTGAGGCTGTGATGTGAATTTACCAAAAGGAAAGCTAGTACACATTCTGCTTAAGATGTATCTTTTCCAACCTTAATGATTCTATGATTCTACCTCAACTATAGAAACTGGAAGCCAAATGAGACAGGTCTTATGCTTGCACTGTATAGCTATCCACTTGATGGTCATTGTTAGAGACAAGTGCATCAGCAGGGAGAATTTGTACAGCTTGTTTGCAACATGCAGTCAGCACAAAAGCTTGATGGATCCTTGGCAGAAATTAAGCTGGCAGAGCTTTGATCCAATGACCAAAAATCATACACTGAATTTTGGATATTGAAATATTTGATCAATGACCACAGACCTCTGCCACTCTTTAGCTAACAAATGACTCATCGTGTGCCAACCTAAGCAATTCACTTTCTGATTTTGTGATGGCTATGCGGGGAGCATTGCTTTCAATTCCCTCCCCAGAACACCCCCCAGCAGCAAAAGCAGATATTACAAGCCAGTTGATGGCCACTTACAAAGCTAAGCTCAACTGCAATTTGCTGCTGTTGAAGTCTGTAAAGATAAACCTGTGCTCACCAGCTAAAGGATAAGTTCTTGAAGAGATTACTCAGTGCACACAGTGACCAAATTACCTCTTTCGAATAAAAAGAGTTTTCTTTAACCTTTTGAAACTGTGGCAATTCCATCCACTCCTTTTGGCTCCTCTGTCTTGGTATGACTCCAAGTGTGAGCTGCAGCTCATTTTCTCCAAGTCAGAGAAGAAAGGACTCGCTGAAATTTCTACATCAAGGCATAAACTTTGTCTTTGGACATTGCAAATACTAAAATTTTACATGGGTTCAAGGAGAAAAAGAAATTCATAGAAGAGAAGTCCACTGAGGACTGCTAAATTCAACCATATGTAGCTCAGAAACCCCTGAGCTGCAAGTGGCTGGCAGCAAGGAGGGTATTTGAGGAAAGCACTGAGTATGCCTGTTTTCTTTGTATACTTCTTGGCTCATGTTGGAGGCAGGATACAGTGCTAATAAGAACATTGGTCTGATCCAGAATGGCTGCTCATATATGTTGTATTAGTTAAATAATCACATCTTCCATGCAGACAAACTGTCTGCAATTAAAGTCAATTTGTAGTTTCCTGGCCAGTTTCAAAACTGCAGCAAGTATTTACAGCCTCCACTTTCCCCGACCCTGAATGACCTGACACTACAAGCTCCCAGCTTGTGCCTCTGCCGCTTAACCTGTGCCTCTGCCGCTTAACCACAGTTCTTACCCTGTGCCACAGCCGGCAAGGAGCCAGCAACACTCTGGTACTCCGTGTCTGCATGGAGAGCTGGGCCTGGAAACACATCTGGCTGTGCCAGGGCGTGTGCTTGTGTGGCAGAGCGCTGCATCAGCCAGGCCGACCCCTGGCTCTGGCTCAGGTGCTGTGACTCCCCAGCCCCATGCGGGAGCCTCCCGGGGCTGCTGTGCAGGACAGGAGCCGGCAGCGGCGAGGAAGGGTCGGGGACTCCTCGCACCAGCGCTGCCATCAAAGGAAACCCGGCGGAGCCGCAGCTGGGGCTGCTTGCGATTAACACCACTCCTGCTGCAGCTTCCAACGCACCCTTTGATCCTTCCCATTGCCCTCGAGGGGAACGCGACCTTCGCTTTGAAAAACACCGCTGCAGCACAAGCAAGCTGAGAGCGGGGAGGCCGCTGGCAATGCGCAGCTGTAAATCTGGGTTAAATAACAATTTATCCCGGATTAATGGCTGCTCGCTGCTCCTGGTGCACAGCGGCAAACGTGACCCGTTCGCAGCAGACGTGTATGGGTTGTAATCAGCCTGCTGAAGTAAAACCCAAATGCAAGTGGCACCCAAAGCAAGGCCTTGGGCTTTAAAAGGACGTGAAACAGGAGTGTATACACATTAACTTTCTGGTGAGAAGGTATTTTTTCCTCAAGCAGAAACAAGCACAGACCAACCAATGCTAGAAATCAAGATTATAATTTTTGCTTTTTTTCTAAATTTACTGCTTTGTGGGTTTTTTCCCAAACTAATGGCCACAGTCCTTCCCCCAGACTTCTTTTCCCCTGGGTAAAATAGAGCATAGTCCTTAGAGATGTCAGCTCCTGAAATGGTAGTAATCACTAGTAATGACCATGTGCAACCATTACTGTGTAGGCCACCTGATTCTTCTTATAATTTTTTTTTGTTATACAACACAAAACACAACAAAAAGGATACCATCCCTCTACCATCAAAATTTGAACTGAAAATTGAAAATGACACTAAAATATTTCACAATATTTCACAGAAAATGCAGCTTTCCAGCTGAAGGTGGAAAATAACAACACTGACTGATAATTACAGTATAAATAAACCATCCGATAATTAACATGTCTTGGCTGGAAGATGAGTTGAAATGTATTCTGTCATGTCTGGGAAGGTCAGGAGCATATCAACCTTCTGAAAACTAACCCATTTTTGAAAGTTCTCCCCATAAAAAAATTCTCCTTAGAGTGTCCTTGTCTCTTCCTGAAACATCTTGGATGTTATACCGTGTAGGATTCACTGAGTCCTAGCCCTTTACCAGGGAATTTCTGAAGACTTCTGCCACATCTGCTGCCCAAGTGTAATGCAGTCTGGTTTTACCTCATTCAATAAATGCACATATTTGGAAAAGCAAATCTTGGCAAGTGAGAAAATATTATGATGCATTCCACTGTTTCATGTTAAAGAGACAGTATGAAATTAAATTAAGCCTTTTGGGGAAAAGTATATTGGAGGAGAAATTAAGCCCAAAGCTAAAGAAATATTCTCAGGGAATGAAATATAAAAGCATTCCTTCCTTTGGAATATGCTTTTCTACTCTTTTGTCAGAATGTTCTGTATTTGGCATGCCACAAAGCTCCAGCTTTCATAAAGACTTTCAGACAGGCAATGTTGCTGAAAGATCTGTGTATAACCCTGGAAAGACCCTGTGTGGATTAGGACTTACTCCTTTCTATTTCAACAAAAGAAAATATAATATTTTTTCTATTGTTGTGTGATCTAACTCATTTCTGTTGAAAATACTGAAAGTTGCACCAGTGTCTATTCTGAGGTCCAGCTGGAGACTGCACAGAGGCTTGGGAAGCTGCTATTTTTTGTCTAGTAAAATAAATCCCTAGAATGTGTCAGTAACCTCATAGTACAGGGTAAGGGAGCAAACTTGGCTGACAGAATGGAATGGTTGGAAGGCACCAGCCTGAGATGATGCTCCCCAAAAGATACAAGCAGCTTTTCCAAGCATAGGTGGGAAAGGAGGTGTACAACTGTCCCAAGTTATTTTTTTCTACCCAAGAACTGACCAATGAGAAGACCAAGATGTCTCATTCATACAAATGCATATCCCTATGAATCATCTGCAATGCAGATAGACAACAAGAGGGGCCAAAAATCTATGTAAAGAGTTACTCCTGAATCCTAGGCAAGAGCAGGTCCCAACAAACAGGGAAATTCAGTGGTTTTGGTAGGTTCTGACTCCCTCAAGGGCTGATGACCTTTTATAAGCCACTGTGTGTGTATAGTAATAGAATATGACAGTAAATGGTTACCCCATCTTTGTTGCTAACACTCTTTGCTCCTCAGAAGGAAAGACTACCTGTAAGCTGCTAGGCAAAGAACTCCAGCCAGAGCCAGTTCATCTCAGTGAATACTAGCTATTTTTGCTCTGATGCAAAACTCCTCTTGGAAAGCAAAGAAAGGGAATCCGTTCTTCATTTTTCAGCAATAGAAAAGAGGATGCATCGACTGTGGGTGAAACAGGTGAAAAAACCAAGTGCAAGAGAGGGTTTCAGAAAGCTTCATCTGTACCATGGTCTAGATGTGCACAAGTAGTGGCATTCATATCTAACAACCATCCATTACAATGCATAGGAAAGGTTGATTTCCACGTAGCTTTGTTTCCTACAATGAAGACTTTTCTTTGTCATGGATGGGAGGAACGGGACCTAATATCACTGCAGTTGGAGTGGCTGCCACAGAGTTGACTGCCATACTTTAGCCTCGTTTACAAAAATATCAGACTGGAATGACAAAGTCAAAAGATCACCCAAGATAATATTCCTTAGCCATGAAAATAGTTAGATGTTTGAAAGAATTAATCACTTTATTGCCACCTTGCAACATTCCAGTGTATTTTATATTTTTTCTTACTGTCATTAAATATGCCACTAATATTTCTTATGATTAGAAAAGGATACATTAAGAAAAACATATTCTGAAATACTTTCTAAACTTTTCTACAACTTCTGTAATTTGTGTGTGCTACCTATTACTACCCACCATTCATTTATTTTCATTTATTCTTCCTGTGATGCTACTTGTTACCTAATCAACCCTCCAAAACCAAGTGCTGGCTTTGCTTAACCATTATTCTATTGCTAGTAAGAGACTTTTTGACATTTCATGTTTTAAGATATTGTTATAACTTCATTAAACTTTTACAAGTTCAGTTGAATTTTCCATGCCTGGTGTTTGTTCCAGGCTGTTGTTATTCATGTGTTTTTAAATTTCAAGAGTCATGGTTCAATTGTTTCTAAGAAGAAAGTTAAGGAAAAATAAGTTTTGCCCACACATGAAAAAATTAGGCTGTTTCTTGTATGCAATTTGTTTAATACTTTAAAGAATGTATATAAAATTTGGCAGGGGGAGGGGCACTCCTGCCAGGAATCCTTTTTGCTGTCTTTGTGAAAGCTTTTTTAAAAAATGCATTTTGAACATCTTTAACAAAGCCCTTGATTTTCTGGTACCTATGATCTCTGGAGGCTCTTGCCCTGCAGAGCACGGTCAGCGCTCCCTGGCTGGACCCTGCTTCCAAGCCAGGCTAGGGTTACTCGGGTCAGGACAGCCACGGTGGCTCAAAGTTACTCTAGACACAGGAACTTAAAGCAAGAAGCCTCTTTCTCTCTCTGTGAATAACATGACTGCAACTAACCAACAGCATGGAAGAGGAAACCCACTGAAGCAAATTCATTTGTGATATGCGCTGGACAGTATAAATAAAAAGCAGTAGTTGAAAGTAGTGAATCTAATGACAGACTGAAACCCGTGCTGGGTGCCTGTGAGAGACTGGATGAATGGAGAGACAAGTGGCTGAAGGGAGAGTCAGTGGGATCAGACAAGAAGTGAAGGGGTTGCCAAATTCAAGGGGTTTTTTTCTTGGTTTTATTGTTAAAACTGAAAAATGTTATGTCTAGAAACTGATTTATGATTTTTATATTACTCCAGTGCAACAATGTTGCTGATTTCAAGCAGAGTTACTCTCATTTTTTGGCGGCAGTATGAAGAGCAGAATTGGATCCTCCAGTTGCACCGGAAAACTTTCTGCTTTTCAAATGCACCAGTAAGAGTTATGGCTTTCCATGTGGCTGTTACAAATGTGTTCAGCCCTGGAACACATCAAGTTGTTCTACAAACCTACAACAGTTCTCAAATGTCATGTGCAGCAAACTATGATTCTTTCAGCAAGAACAGTCAAGCAGGGCAGAAGTGCATGACCCTTCCAAAACTTTAATCATGTTCCAAGTGAATAATGACATATTTGGTTTGCTGCGTTTTTCTTTATATTGAAGATGCCTTCATAGCAGGTGAAGAAAAGAAGCAAACCAGTTGCTTATCGGATGGGTTAAGCCATAAAGAAATGTTTGAATTAGAAATGTCATGAAAACAGCCACTTAGAAGCTTTGTCTCATGACGGCATTAGTCTATTTAATCTACTTTGATGAGTGTTTGCTTGTGGAGCTACATGAATAGAATATGTATACCTAAGTAAAACAAAGACCCCTGCCATGCCTGGACATACTCTCAAGAGTGGATATAAAGCACTTGATGTGGTACAAAAGTCACTCTGGCGTGGAGCACTAGAGCAGGAGGTGAGAGGCCTCCAAGTCCTGCCTCACAAACACCCCACATTCTGCTCCCTAAATGTGGCTGGCTATCAAGTAGGTCTTCCCCAAAACTGGGAGCTGAGCATATTATTCAGCTCAGAAAGGCTCCATCAGTCAGGTTTCATGTAACACTACCTTCCTCATTTGACCACTCCTAGGGGAAAGCCTTATGACTTCCCACAAAAGGGAGACCAAAGGCCTGGATATTGCATGCATTTTTAAAGAAAGAGATTTTAAAAAGGAAAAAAAAAACCCAAAACCTCTGAACAAAACCTTGTTAAGACACATAAAATAAAATTTGCAAACACATGCTGGGCCAACTTCCGATCTCAGTTGAACAGAGAAACTCTGCTAAAAGAGAGTGAGCTGGAAGAGAGAGAGGAAGAGAACAGATGGGAGAAGCAGATGAAATAAGAAACAAATGTAGACAGAATGATTAATTTATTTTAGAATGGAGAGAACCACTTACCCATAACTGCCTGCAATGAAACACACATATTTTTCCATGTATACAATGTTTTGAGTTGGTACAGAGGCATTATGTGATTGCAAATGGAAAGGCAAGAGGAAATGAGACTGTTTTTCTGGCCCTTGCTCACAAAAGGATATGCTTTGTCTTCTGTGGGACTTAAGAACACGTTGTAACATTTTTCTGAACTGGAGCTTCTATGAAGAGATTCTTCATGCTATGAAAATGTTATGTCTCGAGCTATCAGAAGTCTCTAGGTCTCAGTGGTACTTTGCACTTACAACCAAATGATATTTTGAAACTTACTCTGAGTTTAAACTGCTGATTTATCACTCACTCTAATCAAAACAAAGATTTGTTTATTTTTCCAGTTTTACGCTGTGATGAGTCACTTTTGTGCATTTAAACTAGGAAAACATGGCAGAGAATGTAGGTAACACTTTTGATTAAAGAAAATATGCAGAAATAACACTTTTAAGACACCAATATCAAGCACTAAAATGTGAGGGGAATATCAGAATCAATTGCTGCTTGATCAACATGAATATGGCCTTCCTGCATGCAGACATTCTGCAACATTTAGCCATATGTCATCTATTACATTTTCCACACAGAAATTCTATCTGCTTCTAATGGACTAAAAGGATGGCTCAAACTTCATTAAAACAAAATACTGAATTTCTGTCTTCATCATGGGATGTGCAGCTGCTTCAGTGCCAGAACCTCTCCATTTCTCAGAGCAAATGACATTGGTCTCTCAGCCAAGGACCACAAGGCCTGCTGATTAAAGCATTATACACAAGCTACGTATTGCTGATACCTTAAGATACAGCTAGATGGCAAAGAGAAAACAGAGAGATTTTTCAGAGAACCCATTAATGACTGATACAAGCAGCTAAAGCTAGTGTAGGAAAATACAGAATTTTAGCTGTATTCCAGAATTTGTGTGGAACAGCACCAAACCACATGCTATGCCCATAACCCCCTTGCTTAGCTGATATAAATCTATTAAGATGCTATCTGACAGCTGTCACATGAAAAATGGTGGCTCTATAGAAACAACTCTGGGAAAAAGAGGACCTAGGCAGATGACAGGAGCTGCCTGAAATCTCCCTCAGAAAAGCTGGATTTCAAGGATAGTGATTCCATGATAGCTGGCCTTTATAGTACCCGCTCTGGGCAGATGTGGCTTTTTTGATCATTGGATTTTAACACTCCTTCTTCATAGCAGCAATAGAAACAGTGGTTCTGGTGGTGTTAGCTATAATTTTAACGTTGTATAAGTATATATTCTCATATTCAGAAGTCACTCATTCTTGAGTTCTTGCAGAAGTGACAATTGAAGTGACAATTAAACTGTGAGACAAAAACCCTTTTGTGGAGGGTTTTCAGAAACCAGTTGAGAACTGCTGTGCTTGAAAGTAATGAGAAGAAAATAACTGCCAAGAGAGGCTTCTTTCTTTTAGAATTGTTTCAACTAAGACATCAACTTCGTGTCACTTTCAGGTCTTGTAACAAGCTCTCTTACTACAGATACTTTCTTAGTAGGCTTAGAGCAGTGATTGCCTGACTACCTATTCTCTACTGAGTTTTCAAGTGCCCAGTTACCAGCAAGGCAAAAATCAGAAGCCATGCACTCTAAATGCCTAAGATAATGTAAAATATGGGATGTACAGTGTTGGCACGGGGACTGTGAGATCAGGATTTTACTAGTAGTTTTGGCATGCCCTTTCAGGATGATTTTGTCAAGATCTTCTCCAGATGAAAATCTTTGAAGGTCCAAGACTTTCATCTCTCTGTAAAATAACATTCCTCTTTTCCTTCTCTGACTTATGTATTTTTGTTGTGGCCAGGCTGGTTTCACATTTTTTGGGGGAAATCTGTTACAAATAGGGTTCCTAAGTGGCCCTTTCAACAGCACAAGTAATTAACAAAAGTGATTTAATTTATATCCTGTTCATGGATATTCTTCTGCAGTCCTCTTATCAGTTACAATGTAAAAGTTATAGCAATAATCTCACATGATTATTATTTTCCAGTTTTGTCTTTGTGGGTGTGTATGTTGGGGCTGTTGGAGTACAGCCTCCCAGAGTTGTAACCCTTTCTCTTTCAAGGCTAAAATAAATCCATGGGTAAATATTATGGGCTGTGGTGCAGCATCTTATGGAGAATAGAATTCTCAGTAATTCATGGTATCAATTTAAAGCATAAAGGCAATGAGCACTGGGGAGCCTGTACCAGAGAGAATGGTGCAAAGCCATTAAACTGAAATATTTATGGAGAACTTCCTGTTCAACGCTATGTCTGCACACTGATCTATCTTTTGAGTTGAAGGAATGAGAGGAATTATTTGCTTTGTCTGCCTCTCAAGCCTTTTTTGGCCCATTAGGAAAGAGTGCTTGCTTTTTTATATTTTTGATCAATAAATGCATTAATTCCACATTTCTTTAGGTGCCCGTTCATGAACCTGCTTCATGCAGGCAAAGGTCATATCTAGGCACCTAGAAATCAATTGGACTGATGGAAAACTACATTTACCTTCTCACATTTTTATGAAAAGCTTTTTTAAAAAGCTGACATTGTTAGTCAACTAAATATTGCTTTTTGTTAGGAAAGCTGTTGGGAAAACTTCCAGTGCTGGTAAGCCATGTTTTCATGGATTTAGTAAGAAAAAGACATCAAAGTATTGGCTGGATTGTTTCATTTTTATTGCAGTTTTGGGGAATAGTTAAAACCACGGTGCTAGACTTCGTGCAACGCCCAATATCCCTGGAAACCGATGATGCAGAAATGGGAGCAGTGAATGGAAGGACATCAAGCTAACAGTTACCATGTCCAGAAACTAGAGCCACTTCAGTGCTAAGCCCAGCAAGGATTAGTGATCTCTTTCCTGACTGAGAACAGCATCCAGGAGGCCAGGATAAATGGCAGGGGCCATGAGGATGCAGTATCTTTATATCTATGCTCACTTTATCAGCAGCTTCCCTGAGTGTCTGCCTTAGAGAGATCTAAAGTTTATGGGGTGGCACCAGAACTGGAAGACCAGCTGTGGGAAGTTCAAATATTGGGGTCCCATTGGGCCTTTTTTAAAATAGGGGTTTAAAGGAAAATTATTTGACTCTCCCCTACATGTCTTCCAGTGTGAATTCATCTTTCTGGAGCACAAACGACTTGAATTCTTCACTAATGCTTTGTACAACAGTGTGCAAGGAGAAATGCTGTGTTGATTGGAAATGCTTTTCCTAGCCCCACCCACACATCACTTATTGAATGTGACAGTGACAACTGACAATTATGTTCAGGCTGCTGTTAGGTATCTAATCCAATGTGTTCCTCTAGCCTTCCTCTACTGTCAGTGGTGGGAGTGTTGAACTGGGCTCAGTTTATCCTTTCCTCAGAAAGATACCTGAGATAACTGGCCAGGACTGCCCTTAGAAAGGGTTTTTGCCTCTCTCAAATGACCTCAGAGAGGATGCTGGGAAGCATTTCAGATTATGCATCTGCCTTTCAGATGGTGACAACAGGTGTTCAGGCTCTTGGTCACAGGATCTGTTCTCCCAGGGGAATGAAATAACAGATGAACAGAAATGATCAAATGAGCAGAGCAGCTACAGCCCTGCCACTAACACAGTTACATGAGAACAGCAGAGATCTCATGGTTTTCGATTGGCCCCCTTTGGCAACTGGCATTACTGCTATTGCTTTCTTTAGGGAAAAAAAAGATGGACAAGGGTGAGAACAGTGCTTTGTTTCCTATCACAGTGCAAGGAGTGAAACACAGGATCAGAAAGGAGAAGCCTCACAAGTCCAGGGGGTTTGGGCCCACTTCTGTCCTCTCCCAAGCTAATAATTTCAGCTCCAAGGACCTAGCTGTGATGTGGAAACTATAGTGCTTAGGAAAGCTATACAAGACTGGCAAGGCCAGGAAGTTAACAAATAGAGAGGACCTACTTTTTATTTCAATTCTTTTTCTTATTTGTTTTTGTCTTGCTCCTGAGTATAGGCACCCAGATTCCTGCTGTGTTTCAGACTAGAGGCCTCAGTTTTTTCTGGATTTCAGTCCTTAGTTCCTTACTCAGCAAAGTTTTGAGGGATGCTCTCAATCTTACCCAGATTGCTGGGACTGCAACTCCATTCCTAAAGATCTAAAGAGGCTGCCAGAAACAAACAAATTGCAGGCTCTGGAGAATAGGGTGGAAAATCCAAATTGTTCCACAACTCTTTAAAAATCAGACCCCTGTTTATTTTGATGCCTAAACACAGATTTAAATATTTAACTTCTGGTTGTGCGCTTGAAAGCTCTGGCTTTAAAAACCCTTTAAAATCCTCTCTTTAGTGGTTTAGGGTCACCGAATCTCATCTGACCTTCCCATAATGTGCAATTTCCCCTTTGACAGCACACAAACAGCACAGTACTAGGATAGCCAATCCAGACAATACTGGCAACCCAGGAGGCAGCAGGAGAAGGCCAGTGGTGGGGTGGAGGCAGTGGTGGGGCTCACTGTCCTCACTGGTCCCAGCACCCTGCAGGCACTTAGCCCCAGCACAGGCCGCTGGGCAGCTCCATGCCAGCAGAAACAACCCTGGAGGATGAAAGCACAATCTGCCTCTTCTGTGATTAGGGGGAGGAATAATCTGGTTTGGATTAAAACATCCCTGATACTTTTACTTATGAAACACCTTTGTAAAGGCAATGTGACCCCCTGAGGCACAGCAATCCTTTCAAGCAGCTGCAAGCCTCTAGCTGGGCACTCTGTAGTGAACCTCCATAATCATCTTGGGGCTTTTATTGGGCAGCTTGATCCTTGCCTGTGTGCACCAGCCAAGTGAAGAGAAGGAAGCTCAGATTGGGAGGCTGGCCAGGAGAGGAGCATGGCAAGACCCTCCACTGCCTTGTAGGCACTGATAACTGTGCGAAGAGGGATACAGGCTGTCACCTCAAAGTAGCAAGGCCAAAGAATCAGTCTCAATGAACAAGAGTTCACTGGCTGGAACAGAACCAGGCCACTTGGATGTAGATAAAGAAACTGCCCATACTTCACTTTCATTATTTGGTGTTCGCTCACCTTGCAGAAATTCATGATGGCAGAAAAAAGGGGAGAGAGTTGGACACAAGATATTCATCTCGCTTTTGCCCTGATTGCAGAGCATGTTAGTGCTCTCCAGATTGTGTTTTGGCAAGAACAGCTTTTAACATTTTAAAGTAATGTCTTATTTTACCTCAGTGAAAGTTGTTGAGCTGGCAGTCTTTATGACTGAAGCCCTTTATTGAACACAGAGCACTTGCTGAGATGACACAGCCAGAAGTGACACTGTTCCCTCCCATTTTATACTGCACAAAATGAAGAGGCTGCTGTGCTAATGATAGACTGTATCCAATTACGAATAAAAATACTATGTTCCCACCAGTAAAGCTACTCCTGGAACTCCTCAGGGTTTCTTTATTTTTATGACCTGCCTGTAAGCAGTTACTTTAACCCTCTGATGATATTTATAAACTGATATACATTACTATAAAAGATAGCCTTCTTTTACAATTCTGGGTGATTGCCCATGGGCTTGCAGTCCCTCCCTCACTAGACATCATATTATTCTCCTTCAAGTATAATATTCACTATGTAAAGTTTACTATTCAGAGCATATTTAGATATCCTTGACTGGAAATCACCCATACACTCCCTATCAACTCCTGCTGGAGCTTCCTGGTGGGGTGGCTACATTACACTGAGCGAGGATTGAGAAAAGGTTTTCAGGCTTTGAGAAGAGCTGGGTTGGTGCAAGAGCTCAGGAATGTCAGAGGTAGCCAGGCTGTTACCACACACCAACCCAGACAGTGCCCTCCTGACCTGATACACCTTTTGGCTCTTTGTGTATTTCTTCTAGTATCACTTCCTGCACATTACAGCTGGTCTGCCTAGCCGAAATTTTCCTAGAAGATCGAGCTCCTGAAATTCTCACTTGTTATATGGGATGTGCACTACTTTCAAGGTCAAAACATGAGTTTGGACAAAATATCTCAAGCAAAGTCTGAATTAGGGAATTTATGAACTTTTGTTACATCATGCTATCCTTCTAAACGGCCATTACTTCACTCACCAGTTCTGCAAATCTGAACTTGTTCCTAAAATGGTCCCCTCCTTGAAATTCAGATTGAATAATCCTGTACATCTGGGTGATCATACCTGGAGTACTGGACCTGGCCTAGTTATAATCTTTACCAGCTTCTTGGAGTGCTTCTGGCAACATCAACTGGATGTTCATCCTCCAGAGTTAGATCACCATAGCGTTGTATATCCTGTGGGATTCACTACTAAAGCCTCAGCTCTCTTCCATTGTCCATATTCCTTCCACCCTGAAGATTTTCTGGAAGGAGAAGAAGTGGCCCCAACACACAGCCTCAGCTTGGAACAAGCATGGGCTGGCATGGTGGATCATCATTTGTTTTGAATAAAAACAAGGGGCAGTATGTTTTTCAGGACAATAGAAAGGAATTTTAGCCTTTTACTTGAACCAGGGTAGAACTTTTCAATATGAGGACCAGACACGTTATGGGGCATCTAGGAAAAACTATCTCTCTCTAGATGACAAGATATGTTTAAGCCATGGGCTAGAGCTTTAGTGAGCAATGAACCAACTTGCAGGACCATTAGCATTGCCAAACTCCCAAATACTTTCTTGTGGAGCTCAGTTCATGCAGAAGGTCATTCAGCTGTATTTTAATGAAGTTCTGCCTAGACTTCCTGGCCTAGTGAAATAACATTGCTTAAGCTCTCACAGCACTGGGTAGAAGGAAAAACTCCAGGCTGGACTATGTTATCATCTGTAATACTATAACACACATTTTTCTTCTTTGGCAGTCTCAACAGCATTTGAAATCTTGCTATAAAGTCCAAGGAAATCAGAATATGAGACCTTTGTCGAGAATTTTCTTCTGACTTACATGTTTCTCAAAAAAGTGCTGACTTGAAGCTCAGAGAATTGAGAAAATTGAAAATTACACAGTGTAAAGATACTGAAACTTGCTCTTTTGCTTTGGAGACCTGGGCAGGTTCAGGGAAATGTCAGTGTAATAATGCAGTAACTTCACTGAAGAAGTTGTACCATAATTGTTGAGCTGTACTTCATCAGTGTTTTAATAGCACCAATTTTCCCAGATCTAACTTCTGAATTGGAAATTAGGTAGCTTTTTTTTTGTAAACAATTTTGTCTCACAAAGAGCAGGCATCATCTTCTGCACCTTTGTTGTTATTTTGTTCCAGTGAGTTAAGTTTGGACATTGAGCAATCAAATCACCAGTGCTCATGAGCTGTAATTTTCAGTTTTCTAAGGAAGATACACAAAATGGAAATTGGCAAACATGTGATTCCATTTCAGGGTGTCTGGTGAAAATATTTTGGATCAGTAACATATCTGAGACAAGACTGGAGAATTGGCCAGACGTCCTGTATGTAATATGCCAAAAAAGCCAGGGCAGAATCCACTGACAATTCAAATGCTTTTTAAGGTTCAGAAAAGTTTAATTAGAAGAGTGTTCGCTCTTTATGAAGTATGACTTATGGAACAGGGTTATATAGGAAGGCTGAAATTATCCATTAATTGACAGCTTTATTCTGAGGAGTTTTTCCCCCTTCAACATAAATATTTGTCTTGAGCATTTTTTTTAAATTACAGTAGACTAGAAGTTTGCCAAATATTTAGTGGTTTTGTGAAGTTGTTTGGTATTCATGTCTACTATAGTTCTACAGAAAACAGTTCTAAGAGCCATTTCTTTCACCACATGGCTGGCAATCTAGAGAGGGGTGAAAGATAACAAACTTTTAAAAGACGTGCTAAAGTAAAATGTGATTTGAGCTGAAAAAAGACATTTTTGCAGAGGCTGGATTCATGTCTTGCCAATATTTGTTACAGTGTTTATCATTAGGACAGTGATTTTTCACATGATCAGTCTATTCTAAAAGACAATGCTGCCATGTTTTCGGCTCTTGGGCTTCCCCCCTTCCTGAGAGGAGATTGGAGGCTGACGAAAGCTCTCTCTTTCCCCACCCTTGTTTACATCCTCAGCGGCCCACAGCACAACCCAGACAGCAGAACATCAGAGCTCCAGCTCTTTTTGGTTCTCTTCCAGACACGTCAAACACAGACCAAAGGTCAGGCCTCATCTGGACTTTGAGGAGCACGGGCAAGGGAAGAGAGTGTGAAAGAGGCCTGTCCTGCATTTTGTCCCGGGGTCTAGTCAGGTGTAAACATAGATAAACACAGGTTTCTCACTCCTCATTCAGAGGTCAGTCACTTCCTAGCACAGTCCCCAACCCAGAGCTGCACTGACCCATCTACTCTTTTAAACAAACAGGTGACTTGATCCATCTTATTCTGCCCCCTAACTCACTGCTTTTGCTTCCACATCTGCACACTGTAAAGCCCTGAGAAACACACCTTCCTGCTCTTCTCTGATGGCTCTTTGCTACCTTTTTACTTCATTTAAGAGCCAGAAAGGTGAATGACAACAGGCTCAGCTGGTAGGCTTTGGTATATAATTTATGCCACTTGAGTGTAAAAGTTAAAACTGGAAGCATTGATGATAGAACAGGATTTATTTTAAATTGTAGCTGGGCTCTCAAATTAGCTATTTTGTAATCCCAGTTCAGTTTCAGAAATGCCTGCCTGGGAAATCCTGAAGACCATCTGAGGACAGCTTTCAGTAACCACATATTATGTGGAACTTTGCCAGGACAACATGGAGAAAAGACCCCAGAGACAGTGATCTCTCAGGAGGAAGTGTCAGTCCATAGGCAGCTATACAATTCAAAGCTATACAGTCAGTGGGGTTTTGAATTCTCTGAGGACCTTGAAGAAAGGTTTCTGTTATGCTACTGCAAATCATCTCACTGGAGACTCTTTATGAAGTGTTTTAGAGACATATGATCACAAATGAGAAAACTTGTTTCTTGCTACCTGCATTTCAAAAATCAGGTGCCCAGTTTTTCTGTCCATGCGCTATAAACTCTATCATATGGAAAACAGAAGTCTTTTGTGGCAGGAATTAAGTGAGAACAGGCTATGTTTATACTTATCAAGTAGTGATGATATGCAAAAGCAGCTTTCTATTTGCAGGCTTGGCCTTTTATTCTCACAGACTGTTCAGAAGGACTATGAAGAGAGGCCAGACTGCAGGACAGACAGCAGCATTTCCTCCACTGTCTCTACTGTGAAGAGGCTTCTGACCAAAGAATCACTACTAACTAAGGAATCAGTAGTTTACTTTCAGATCTTAAACAATTATACTTACTTACTATTTACTTGCACATTTAGGAACATTGGAATGGCCACAGATATGAACCCTTTCATTCACAGTCTTTGACATTAGGCATTCATGCTAGCTGGCAAAAAAAAAAGGAAACCACCACTGCCTTCCGTGCCAGACAGCTGCTTGCTCTTTCCCTCTGTGTCTGACTTCAGTTTTTGATACATGATCATTCAGTTCTGCTCTCTCCTCTCCTCTTGCCTCATTTCAAGAGCTGACATGATACATGGACTTCCATCCTGGCTTGCAAAATATAATGCGTCACTGAAGACCATCTGAACATCATGTCCAGTTCCCATTCTCTACTAAAGAACTACCTCGTCTTCTGATACAAACAGAATAATCATTTAAACAATATAACTTTCCACTTTTTAGGTAGTTAGGCTATGTATTTATTTCTTGCACTAGCATAAGATTACTGGGCTTTATGTCCAGCTAAATCCTTACCACACTGTGGTTTCAACCATATGTGTCTGCTTTTCTGAAAATCCATTTCTGCTTTGGGATGTGAACAACTTTGTCCCACAGTAAAGATAAGGTATAGAACTACTGGTGGATTAACTGCATCTTAGCTAGGCTACAACCAAAGGGGTTTTGGTAACAATTTAATAGGCTAATGACAAAACATGTTTTATCATTAGCTGACTAATTGACAGCACTCTAAATATGTTTTGTGCTAGTCTATTCCAGGCTCTTAAAGGTTGGTGCATCTCTTTATACCTGGTGCATAATTCATACTTTGTGACAGATGATTCTTGAAGAGACACAGCCAAATTTAGACTCAGAAATCCTAACACCCTCTGGAGCTTCACTTTCATCCACAAACAAAAGAACTACTTGCTGTCTGTCAGATGCCCTTATTTGAGAGAACTTGTATCAGTATTTATGTTGGTGTGATTCCACATCCTTCACTAGGAATAGGATCAGATATGTAGCAAGTTTCCCTGCTGGAGATTTTCCAGTATCTGGAGCAGTGCACCATAAGTACTATAAATGTCAGCAGTGATACTAGTTGTGTTACATATACAGGGTAAAAAGAGTAGAAAGGGCAAAATTCAGTAATTTCAGGCCTCCATACCGCAATCATCACCCTTCTGCTAACATAGGCTATTACATTAAAGTATGTAGGGGAAATAAAAGGAATACTTGGCACCATCATGAACACATGTAAGGCCAAGACAGTAATGTAATATGGATACAATCAGATTATCCTAAGATATATTTAATTCAGGGCTTGATGACAGGCTTATTTCTAAAAGTTTTGACCTACGGAACTATGAAACCTCATTTTGAATTCCCGAGGACTTTCAAGACTTCAGAATGCAAGGCTCTTTGATATATCTCAAGATTCCTCATTTTTTGAGACCAGTAGATCAAGTCTCTTCCTACCTGGTGCTGAGTATTTTCTTCTCTTTCTGAAGATAGTGGAAATTCAGGATCTTCTTCAAGTCCAAGGGGCTTTCAGCACCTCTGAAGGGCAGTACCTCTGTTAACACAAACACAGTTTTAGGTTATATTTTAGAAAACACATATTCTGGGACATATTTGATCAGAAAGCTCCTATATGCCTAAAGTCAGAACAAGATGCAACAGGATTCTTTTAATTACCTATGGATTTCAATCCCTTCTGTCCATTAAAGTCTTACTCATCTCCCTAGTCTTTCCACAGAGTCTGATACAAATCAGAGTGAAATCAATTTCTTTTCTCCCCACAAACCCTATTTCAGGATTCATTGTAAAGTCATATGTTTATCCCTCCTTGAATTCAAGAAGAGAAGAGAATCAGCACAAATTAGAACATTTTGTCTACTGTTGAACTTATTACAGAACCTGACACTTCCATATTATAAATGAGGTTTAAGCAACAACCTCTTTCTGTCAACGCTCTTTAAAACATCTGCAGATGTCCCGTATTTCCCAGAAAAGACACTGAAGTTTACAAGGGAGTCCTTGTGTGTGGATGTGCAGCCTTGCCAATAAAACTCCAATCCTTTCAGTTCTGAAAACGTTTCATGTAATACTGAGACTGCAGTAATGACTGCCCAAAGAGAGATGTACATTAGATTTTTCATTCTTTCTAAGCATAGGCAAAGTTTTCCCTTTACATATACTTTCTCCCTTACATATTTTAAGAAAATTTCCTTCCCCCTTCTTGTAACATTGGTGATGTAAATCAGTGTCCTAGCCCATGTGGAACAGAGAGGGCATAACTGTCACTGTGAATTCTTTCAACATTATTTCATCTTTTCAGAAAACCAAAATGACAAGAAATACAGTTGGATTATTTTTGACAACTGACTAATATGCTGACACACAAAAGGGAGATATGAGTATCTTCAGTCATCATCATTACTAGCATTGAGCAACTGGTTAAATTTCAGATCTGAATTCTCAGGTTTTTTGTTTACAGTTCTAAATTACATACACACGATGAGGGGAGTTAGAACACAAGTTAGCTAGCTGATTCGAGATCTAAGAGAACCAGATTTTGGCAGCTGTGTTCTGCTCTTAACAAAATCTCAGCTGTTATATTTTGCATTTGCTATGATGAAATTAAAAAGCTAATCACAAAATTTTTACTCTATAATAAAGAGAAACATTATGTTCTTTCCAAGTTTTTCCTCAAATAAAACATTAATTACTGCCTTTCAAAAATATTTTTCCACACGTCTAAGTCAATGTCAGACATTAAATATGCATACTACATGTACCTCACTGGTACAGGTGCTCACACCTAAAAATAACCCCATATAACATTAGCCTAAATCTAGAGTGATTGATAAACTCTTCGATTGCTCAAATACACAGAAAATAAACTCTTATTCAGCAAAGTTGCAATTGCAATGGCTTTCTGAAAACTGTATCACAACTCTGTTTTGGACTGGATATTATTCCTGTACTGTATTATGTACTATTGAAACTCAAGTTTCATCTCTCATCCAGTCTGAATGCTTCCTCACCCCAGATTCTGTATTTCCAGAAGTCTACTATAACCTGATGTGACACATCTGCCAATGAAACTATTTCTGAAAAAATATCTTAAGGACTGCTTAATTACTGCGGTTTTCATTATCAGCACAATGTTCACTCTGCTAGGAATGGGAGTTTATCTTAGATAACTCTACAAGAGTTTTCTCTTCTTTGCTTGTACATGCAAACTTGGCTATTTGGGGCAGTGTCAGCCTCTGGGTAACAGACACAAACACAGCAGATGGAGCTATCACTGCTCTCTGAGTCCATGGTTACATACAGCTATCAGTATACTTTTTTCAAGTTACAAATTAAGTAAAACATTTACCAGAAAGGGGAAAAATAACAACAAAATCCCACTTCAGGCAGCTGCAATTGCAACTTCCAATTCATTAGTAACAAGATTCCTCCAAACACACAGAGAAGGTGGAAGAGAGGGAAGAAAAGAAGGAAGGAAGAGCTGCATCTTCATCTGGAATATCCATGCTTGGTGCCTCTATGTACTTTTGTAGCAAAGGAGCTGCAGGTGGATGCTGACTCCCAGTCAGGAGGTGTGAACAGAAGGGGAGCTCACCTGTGAGACATGGTCAGTCCTCGCTGAGCTTTTCTCAAATATTCCATATTGCTTTTGGAAACAATCTTTTTTTAAGGGAGAGACAGGGGATTTTAACATGTATATTTTCCCCTGTGTCACAAGGCATTGCTGGATCTCTGTAGGTTAGAGGTTATCAGGCAAGTCTTGTCAAGGACATTGTATAAGGTTTCCATGTATTTCACATTTCATGCTAACTCTCCCATGCAACTGGCAGCCCTGTGTTTAGTTACTCCAGCACTGAGGAAAACCAGCTGCAGCAGTGGCAGTACAGCCAGGCTCACTGTTTCTGGGTATTGCAAAGAGTTCCCTCTCCCATCCACTCTGTCAGGGAATGGGAGTAGTTCTCTGATTTCTGCCATTTTAATCTTACACATCAAGAGGTGATGGCTGTGCTGCACTCATCTACACTCTGCAGTAAGAGGCCTGAGGTTTAAAGTGCCTGAACCACTGCTGCTGCACCTGCCTCCTGCATAGCTTTGAAGAGGAAGTCCTTACAGTTTTCATTTTTGCCCATAGGACAGAAGAATTTGACTAAGAGAAAGGATGAAAAGCTCAAGGATTTCATATTAGTATTGAGGGGGTTTTGGCTGAATGTTTCAAGCTTGTGTGCTTAAATTCGCATAAATAAGGGGAGTTACTGTGTGTGTTCAGGTACGCTTGTTTCAGTATAAATGTAGAGATGAAGTTTGCTGAATTTAAAATTTAAATGTTTTGGCCCTTCTGAGGACAGGATTAGGAACACTAAGCTGTCTATTTCAGCTGGTTAAAATAAAAATCAGTTTGCACCACTGTTCCAAAATCTTCACAGTAGTAAAATAGCTTCCGTCCAAAACTTAATGAAATTAGAAGGCAAGTGTCCATGTGGACACCAGGGAAATAACAGCTATTTGGCAAGAGCTTTCTTGGCTGTTACTCCTCTAGATCGTCCCTTAGTTTGCATTAGTTTTTCTTTACCCTCATTAATCAATCGCTAACCAACTAATTATATGAGATTACCATCTCATACCAGTTCTTAGATCATTACAAAAAGTCATACTTGAGATGTGTTCCTTCTGTTTCAGGAATTAAAAACTGGGCTTGAAAATTTGGTATATAACTGACCTCATCAAGGAATAAGTCTGGTCCTGCACTGATGGGAACAATCCTGGTCTCTTGGGAAAGGAATGTATGAGACAGAAGTGCCCTTTTATCTCCTGACTGTATTTTCCTTAGACAGAGTAGAAAAATACTAAAAGAGAGAGGTTAAGCAAAAATAGAAAACAAATTTGATAAGAAAAAACAATAAATTAATGGGAGTGATGAAAAGTGACTACAGGCTAAAAAGAATAGATGAAGCCAATAACTTGAAAAGGATTAGATGTTATGGAAAACAAATTAGTGAAATATCAAGAGGAAAAATAAGTAAAAAATGAGATGCCCCTGAGAACTGCAGGCTGGAAGAAGGAAAGTTATGAACGGGGAGCTAGTCAGGAGTAAGTAAAAAAGATCAGAAAATGCAGCATGTATTTGAATTGGCACCAACAAGAGCAAATGACTTAAAATATGGCAAAAAATTTTTAATGCCCTGTAAAATACCAGCTTTATGCATATAACAGACTGACTGGTATGAAAATGTTTTTCTAGCTCCAGGCTTCACTTGACATTAAAAATTCTTGGAAAGGTAGGCTAGCCCTCTGCTTTTTCTACTCCAGGCCTTTTCTGAACAAGTTAGGAAATACACGTCGCTTTTTCTGAGCAATCTCGTGTGGGTGCCTCACTCTGACCATCCTGTTCAGAATGTTTCTTGCACACCAACACAGACCACAGAAAAGGTACATAATCCTAGATGAGAGCTCTGAGCGAACACAGAAGGTGCCAGCCTGGTACAATTGCTCCAGTAAATTAGAATTGTGAACTGATGATGATGATGATGACGATTTTTCCATACGTACCACAATCAAAATAAGAACTGTGACCTAAGGAATACTCTCCTAGTTGGAACTCTTAGCTATTTCTATGCCATCAAAAGTATTTTAAGACCACTTCATGATCCAATTTCCTGTTAAGTATGCAATACTTAGCAAATATATTTTATCCTTAAAAACCCCTAAGTGTTAGAGTGACCCCACTGAAAGCATGCTTCACTTTTAGGAGATAAGAAACCGTGTGGAGAGACCACTATGCAATTGCAGTTAGTGAGAGGACTTAGTGCAAGGGTTAAAGGCAAATATCAAAGTTCAGTTCAGCCTTGAGCAAAGAATATTGATTTGGGATTTTTACATATCTCCCAATTCTCTTAGTTGGAAAACAGTCCTCTTGAAAAATGTCTCTGTGCTAGAAGTCAGGAGTTTGGGTGGTTGTTTCTTTTTTATTTGGGCTGGGGTATTTTTTGGCTGTTACAAGGTTTTGAATACAATGCCTGCACTCTGACAGCCGTTGCTTGCTACATTGGTACAGTCAGACTCCAGGGTGTGGCGCGATGTCTGGTTACACGAGCTCCTTAGCAAACAGAACATAAAACACACAGGCAGGGGGAGCTTGCCAAAACGTCACGGAAGCATATAATATTTTATGTTTTTCTGATGGGTAAGCCATTATCCAGCCTTGCCCTGAGTTATATAACCAACCGTAAGTGTTCTCAGGGCAGGCCTGAGAGATGAGGGCGCTAACCTGCAGATTTGCTCTTGCTCACTGTACTCATGGTCAATCACTGTGAGATATAACTTGGGGTTGGGTTTGGGAATTTTTTCCAAACCCCCTTCCCTGTGTTTCACAAAACTGATACTCATGTGGTTGGCCATGATTTTGTAAAAATGGGCTTTCACTTGTAGCACTGGAAGTTGTCCTTAGCTTACAAGGAGAGAATTTGCTAATAAAATGCCACCTAAAATGACCCAAGTACAAAAACTCTTAATGTGTTCTTACCACACACACAAGGGGCTGCAAAGCAAGGATCCTTTCATACCTTGGACACTACAGCAAAAACTGTGGAACAGGGTTTGCAGAAGTTACCAGAACCTCACAGACAGTTTTTACTACATTTTAGGCATTGACCTTCCAATGGGCACAGCACTTAAGCTAGACACTGAAGTCAGATGGTGTTAATACTCTTGAAATACAATTTGAAATAGTGCACACTCCCAGAAAATTAGCTCCCTGGTTTCTAACCTCTTCCTGCCCCTTAACATCACCATGCTACTCATCCTAAGAGTACAGCACCCAAAAAACATGATTATCTTGATAATCTGAGCCATAGTGTATTCAATCTCCCATCTATAAATGCTTCATATAAAATCAATTTTTTTGCTGTTGTTTTGTGGACATCCCATGATTCAGTCAATTCTGTCTCAGAACGGATGTGCAAGCAGGAAAAGCAGCAGCTCCCTGACAGCCTTACCGATGTATACTGCTGACCAACAAAATGTAAAACAAGTCTCTGATCATTTGCCAGGGTCACATCTGGGTGCAGAGAAGCAGCAAGATCACAGAAAGAGATTTTCCTTGTTCCTATTACCTGGATGGATTATGACATGTGTTTTACATTGGATAGGCAAATTGATTCATATAAAATAAAAGCTTAAATGTAGTCTATTTCTTAAGCCTTGCTTTCCTAAGGTTTGTATTCAGAGATTGTTTGTATTCAGATAAACCAACAACCAACTTTCTTTCCTTTTCAAGCCTTCCTGCTTGCTGCCTGGGCTTATCATAATATTTTCCTAGGGGGCTGTGTAGAGGAGAGTTTCACTATTTTTAGCTATTTCTGCTTCTCTCTAAGTATCATGGGATATCCTTATGAGCAAAGAAGCCACAAGTTCTGTAATCTTACAGGTTAAGAGAAGCAACAATGAGAAAAGAGTGCTTAAATATTAAGAAGAGATTAAACCCAACTAGGGAAGATTTATACTTATGAAACACCTTTTTGTTACTTGCTCAGCTTTATTTTAGAAGCATGTAAAGAGATAAATAATGCACTTGAAGTTGTGAGCACTATTTCTATCTGTCTGCAGTTTACTGGCTCCAAATCTATTGAATTTGTTAGGCATACTACCAGAGGGCTTAATGTGGACTCAGTAGCCTCAGACCAATTCACTGCCACAAAACATTCCTGTGGCAAAAGTCATGAACAAATCAGGAACACTGACAATTCCTCTGGCAACATCAGCAGTGGAACCAGCAAATATCAGTTTCTTTCTATGCAAACCAAGCTTTGGGCACATGGAGTGCTTTCTAATGCCAGCTTGCCTGTGCAGACATAAACTGCTGCTGTAATACCAGCCACACAAGAAACAAGATGATCTCCTGTGGTTATTTCTTTGTGAATAATGTGGGAAGAAGAGGAAGCCTGCACCAATGTAGTAAGGAGGGCTCCATATGCACCCAGGTATCCTTGCACAGACCCACAACAGGGCTTACGAAACTGCTCCTTGTGCTCATTCTTGAGTTTCGTTTTCTTTTTGGAACTTCACACATTTTTATTAAGTTGCTCAATAAAATTTAATGGGATTGGAGTTTCGTGCTGTGCTGAAGAGTTTACAGTGTATAAAATTCTGGCATTAAGAGAAAAAAAAATAATTTAAAAATATTTAGACACTGTACTGATGCAGCCACTTTGATTCAAGAATTTCAAAACCACATTCTGATCATTAATCACTGCTCCCAGAAGCCATGTATAAAAAATATTTCTGAACCTAATGCAGATGAGACATAGCAAAGGTTCTAATTGGCTTGTCTGAGCTCATTCGGGATCTAATCCAAATACTCTGTTCAAGTACATGACTATGGCTATTGCAGTTGCTGTTGCTTTAACAGCAGGATCCAGAGGATTGACTACAGTTCTGGAAAAGAACCAAGGAATCCATACTCCCAGCCAGCCTGCTCTGGTCACCATACCTGGCCTGATCCCTGAATGAACAAGGGGAATAAGTATTGTAGGCTATAGCTTAGAAGTTGTCACAGCATGATTTCATGTTTTTTATGGATCTTTCATTTCTAAGCAGATTTGCCATTTGCACAGGCAGACATTTTGGTGTTCCTTCTGTTTTTATACGTTTCATGTCTTGTTTTGATAGTAATTCCCCAAGCCAGGTACCTTGAACCTGTGTGCAGGTTCCTGTTTCCTGATAGAGGAAAAAAGAGTTGGCACATGCCTGTGAGGACACAGCTCAGCCTAGAACCCTGCTAATGGTGCAGACTGAAACAAAGCGATTCTCTCTGGCTCTAAGCCTGAGCTACGCCTGCATCTCCAGTAGCTGGGGACACCAACCTTTCTGTGCCAAGTCTCATATAGCACCAATGACAGGAAGCAAAATCTGCAAACTCTTTTGACCCCCATCCTCTAGAGAGCTGTACTGGTGAGGAACGGTGAGTCAGCTGTGATGGGATGCCTTTTATTCCAGGCAGGGTGAAGGCAGAGGCAGATTTTTTGGTAGTATAGATGACATCCCACTTTCTGGGTGGTAGGTTGCTGAGGTTCCTGTAGTCACCACGTGTTGCTCCCTATTGCTGACAGGGATGCAATAAAGCAGTAACTGCCAGGCTGGATCCAGGAGCAGGGCTGCAGTGCTTCAGAGGCACGCAGACCTCCCGGCATGGACCCGCAACAAGCCTTGTGGGGAGACCCTCCTTCACGCTCACATTTCTGGAATTCGTTCACCATTCTGTATGCAAAGCTTTTTTGTGACATTCCTTGGTGGCCCTCAATCAAATGGCTTAATTTATTGTCAGACATAACAGGTTTGTGGTAAACCTGTTATGGTGCAAGAAGACAGATTTCCAAGGAGCACTGCAACAGCAGCTGAATGCCCTGCACACAGTGCAGGATGAGCCCACAGGCCACACACTGCTGTAGGTTCTTATGTGGGAAAGCTCCCCTGGACAAGCATACATTCTTCACTGCGTATGCTCTGTATTTTGATCTCCATCCTACACAAATTCTCAAGTCAATCAATCACGTACATTAATTACTCAAATTTTTATAGATCATTTCACTTCCTGGGAAAAAAACCCACCAAGACAGTCTGAAATGGGGATTATTTTTTTTAAAATCTTCTCTCCCCTTTCTCAGTGACATCTGCTGGAATGAGGAAAACAGCTAATCTTAGGAGGTCAAGGCTTTATGCTAATCTGTCATATAAGCTGTACAGAATGCAAATGTTATTCCACAGGACTCATCCAGAAGCTGTTAATTCCAATAATGTCATTGTCTAAGATCTGGTCAAAACTTAAGAGATAGCCCACAGCGAAAACCCATGGGAAACTCACACCAGAAGAATGGCTGTTGGTACAGTAATGCTCCTTTCAAAACAGAAGCAGGAGCCAATAGGTTGACAGGATCTGTTCTTGACTTAAGACAAGTTTATTATTTTAAACTGCTTTTGAGAATTCCCCTGCATTTTAGTTGGTAAAAATAGCAAGATCTGCAAAGACATAACATAAGAATTACAATAAATAACCCCTTTTAGAATCATTGGTCTTATTGTTCCTTCGTGAGTCTAAAATCCAAAGAGAAATTTGCTTAGGGCCATGTTATCATTCACACTAATACCCAAAGCATTAGCAGAATAACTATGTTTCTGTGTTCATAAGTAATTTATCCTTCATCTGAGAAAGCAACTCTCAACTGTGAGAGTTTCAGGAAAAGGTGGTTAAGAAGTTACTGCCAAAGACTCACATGTAACAAATGCCCCTCTGTGTTAAAAGTGTATTAGGTAACAGCAAGACCTTTCTGGTTTGGAAACTGAAATTTTCATCTAACTCTCGGTTCCTAAGAGATTATTACAGATGATCTTTGGCCCACTCAAAGTGCTTGTGCCATCAGAAAGAGGCCTCTATAATAAATGTTGTACCTTGAAGTTCACAAGCAATCTGGGCTCTTTACAAAGTGCAAGGAAAGCACTGCTGGAGTTTTCACAATTCCTCACACTGAACCCCACAAATATCACTGCATCGAGAAGGATCCTGTAAGAGAAAGGTTCACAAAAATCTCATTTGTATTGTGTGTTAGCAATTGTTGTGTATGGTGAGTTGGGTGATGAGGTACCTGCTGCTAAGTTATTTTCCAATCAGATAATGTCCTCCTGGCTCCTGCACTGGAACAAACAAGTCCTTCTCAAACCTTGTCAAGGCTTTCATGCAGCAGAAGGATTAGGAGTTAAGGACAGAAAAGGAAGTTACAATTTGAAAGAAATGCTCAGTAGAAAACATATCTGATGTGCCTTCTTCTCGTTGTGAGTCCAGTTGCATAACCAGTTGTGATTGCAAGTGTCATGCAGTTTGTGCAAGACAAGAGAATGGCATCGTGGACACAGGTGGGCAAAGTGCAGACTAAGATGGATCGCTGTGCAGGTTGCACATGAAAGAACAAGGGATGTTGTTCTTGCCTTTTATCAGAAGGAATGAGTGCACCTCTGACTTCTGCTTCACTGATAGCAGATAATGGGTGTTATTCTCTGTAGATTGTTTTAGTGTCTAAAAAGACATCCATACAGAGCTCCAAGGAGATTTTTTCTTTGATAATTCTTCATTTTCTTATATATTGCATGGCTTTGTGCCTGATGTAATGGAAGAATCACAGAACAGGCAAAGGCCGACAGCTCTATCATGGTATAAGACACAAAGAGCCCTGGTCTATGGGTAGAGTCAAGTATTGTGGCCCATAACCAGTCAGAAGCCAAGAACAAGGGAATCAGAGATAGGAACGGTACAGCATAAGGCAAACCCCTTATGCTATGTCCTCCCTAGTGAGGACAAAGGGAGTTATCACACTGAAGTGCTTATGAGGAAGGAAGGCCTGGCTCAAGGTCATGCTAGTTGAGCAGGACCTGTGACAGAGAGGTAGAAAGAACAAAAAATTGAGAAGAGAGAAACTGGCAAGATTTAGGATTCACTGCTTTACCCTACTGAGTGTCTTCTCCATTTGCAACTACAAAACTCTGCCAACTAGACACGAGGGTCAGAAGTAGGTGGGATATGGCTGCCTGCAGCCAGCTGGAGACCCAATATTAGTGCAATATTCTGCCTCTGAAAGCATCCTGAGAGATCTTTGGTCTACCCTGTCACACCATCTTTCTCCTTCAGGCAGACAGACAAGTTGCTTGATTCCTAAGAACTATGAGGCAGTTGAGAATCCAGCCCCAATATGAAGAAGCCTTAAAGTGAGTTTCATTTTCATCAGTTCTCTCCCAGAGGAGAATATAGTTCCCCTGCATAAACTAGGGGCCCACAGTGGCTCTTAATTGCTTCTGTGGTACTGGTTTTTGAAATCTTCTCAGGAGAGCAAGGCAGGTCCAGGATCACTATCGGCAGGACTAAGGGCAAAACAGACTAAACAACCCAGTGCCCAGGAAGGCGGTGGATGAAAGGCTTTTGCTCCTACATCATACATCAAAGGCAAAAGGCAAGCCTCTGAATGTATAACCTGAAAGAAGGATGAGTTTTAGATCTCTGCTATAAACAGTAAACATATTCACAATACAGAGGGAAGTTACAATTGAACATGGTTTTAAACATCACATAAAAAACTTCAGATAAATGTACTTCTAATTCAGAAAGTGGAACATAAGTAGCAGACAACAGAAGGCAACCAATGTTTGTATCCAGACTTCAAATATGAAGTGTCAAATTATTACCTCGTGAACTTTCTTACCTCTTTCCCACATATTCTCTCAAAACAGCAATACATTCCCAACCAAATGTCAATGTTACTTACATCAAAGAACTTGAATCTAGTAAAAAATAGGTATTGTTAATGCCAAAATCAATAAAAATGGTACTTTTCAGTAAAAAACAGGAGCTTTGAACTTTGTAAAGATGTGTTTTGTCAGTTGTTACCTGGGAGGATTATACTATGATGTGGAGTTACCTTTATCACAGCTTGAATGAAGCAAATATAGGTCTCATAGTTTCATGGAAGCTGCCAGTTTTGCCAATATACTACAAACGTGATGCACTGAAGTGCTGCCAGAGCTATAGCCTTTTGTAGCAACAATTCAAGTTAAAAGGACCTGGAAACAAACCTGCCTTTTGCCATTGTATCTCCAACACCTTTAAAGCCAGGCAGAGAAAAAGTGAGTTAATTCCCAGGCTAATGGACTGGATGATTAGCTCCTTTGACTGCTGAAATCCCAAAACAGCTCTGACTCAAAAGCAACAAATTATGTAGATGGGATCCTGGCTTGGAATCTGATTTTCCTCCTGGAATTACATGATACTGAAAGAAAAATATACAGAAAGAAATTGATAGGCAAATTTCTTCACAATAGCCCAGAATACTAGTGGTTGATTAGACATTACTCAATAAGCCTGTGATTTAAAGGAAATCACAAACACCTCTACAATTAATCAAGTGGGAGAGGCCACTTAGGCAAAGGCAGAGAAGGTTCAGTGCCCTCGTGTTATACAAGAAAACAAAAGAAACCATCAGGATTTGGACATGGATTCAACCCTAGGTGTGTACTGTACACAGCAAGGAGGAAAACAGAAAGGAGGAGACAAACAGCATGGCAAAGCACCAGCTTTTGTATTGTAGCTTGCCGGAACTACAGGAGCTACAGGCTCCATGTAACTGCTTTTGTTCAAATATGGTCAGATGAACATGGGTTGTGTACATCCTTTATGCATAAGCAGGACTGCTTCACTCTACCATCATCAGGGTGTTTTCTCCAAATGGAAATAACCAGTGGGAACTTTTTATTGCCTAATTGTTGGCATTTAAAAAGGGATATCAACTTTCCCTACAAAAGGAAACCAATCTGTTAATTCTCATTCTCCCTACCAGAAACTAATTGTAAGATGATATGATTAGCTAATTGTAAGATGATATGATTAGCTATTTGGTTATATGCCTATATTTCAAAAGGAGTACGAATTCAGACAGCTAACAGGCTGATATATTACAGTCTGTATCGAGCACAGAAAAATAACAAACCTAGTCAAGAACCTTCAGATTATAATCAGAGCAAGGCTGTTGAGCTCCAACCCCAAAGCAGTTTGCAAGGAATAGTGATATCCACAACAGCTAATAAAAGCTGTTAGCAAGCATAGCAAATGTCACCTAATCATCAGTGTCCCAGGAGGAAACAAAGTGAGAACATAATAACAAACCAAAATCAGCTGATAGTCTTGACTGGAATATGAGGGAAAGGAATCATACCACATCTCACAGTAAGGATAAAGTGCCACACGTGCTACACAAAGCAAGCTTTTGCAACTGAGTTTGGAAACAGGGAAAAAAACATATTCAGTAACTGGTCAGATGGATCTTTGACCTGAAAATTACTGAGCCACAATACAGGACCCTTAGTTTCACTTTTGCTGTCCTTTTCTGGATCAGGAACTGGGAATTGCTAACCAAAAGAAAGACTGCCCCTTTGGATAGCCATTTGGTGGCTCAGAATGTAGTGTAATAATTCATAGGACAGCCTTTTTAGATGTTTGCAAAGTTCATTATAGACCATTAAGAAACAGGGAATGCTTTAACTGCTACAGTGGTAGCTCTACTATAAAAGGGACCAACCACTTGTGCCTCAGATAGTGCTAAAGGGTAATAATAAAGGAAAGGTGGTTTTGGACAATTTTTGTGAAAGTTATTGATAATATGGAAGTGAAATGATGGAAATGGCTTTTCCTGCCACTTCTTTTTTTCACAGTGCCTTGAGATATTGAGTCTTCTTAGTTTTCTATACTGTTTCCATGTTCTCCAGACAGAACAGACAGGTAGGCCTTCTCACCCAGCATCAATGGATTCCCCTCTGCCATAACATTTTAAATGGGTGTAATTTCTTTTGGATGCTGACCTTCCTCATTTTTTCAGTTAACAGAAGGCATATCCTGTTATGACTATGTTCTCCTTATTTTATGCATTTGAACTTTCCCTAAACCTTCCTTTCTAGGGAAATTTTTTAAAGTGTGTGTGGCAGGTTCCTTAATTCATTTTTAGCTGTATCACAATATTGTATTTGGCTGCCTGATTAAGACTAACATTTACATGACATTTAGGGCACACTATTTTCTGGACTGTCTGTCATGAGTTGATGGACAGCATAAAAGCCTGGATGTGAAGTCTTGTAAATTCATCTGGAAAAAGGGAGTGGGGACTGCTTGGATTGGAGGGGGGAAGAATCTGGGGCTTGGACAGCTCTACTCTCCTGTGTGCAAATGCGAGAGGAAAAAACCATCTGAACGAAACTCATGTTGCTATCCTACACCCAGATCCTTTATCACTTTAGATAAACACATCTTTCTTGAAAAATTTGGAGTATCTTTTAACATTTATAGACTAAAACAATATATTTAAGAGCTGTGACTGGGAATTTCAAATTGAGATTAAGGTATCTAAATCTCACCAAAATGGGTATTTGGCAGCCATTTCCCTGTTCAGATTCCTGTTTCCATTCATTCACTAACAGCACCTGTACACTATGACAAATCCATTAAAATTTTTTCCCTATAAACAAATAATTTCAGTCTCATATTCTTCACGTTCTTTTAACAACTTATTGTATTTGATAGATGCTAATATTAAGACAAGATTAGAATTTATTTGAACAGTAGACTCTATGTGGAGTCTAGTGTTCATCTGCAATCTGATTTTCCCATGAGAACTTGAGACCTGCTTCTGAAACGATCTGCAGGAAGCTCTACCCCTTTGTCAAAGAATACCGTCTGGTACTCATTTTAGCAAGTTGCAAAGAGAAAAAGGGGGACAGAAGAAAAACGGAGGAGGAAAGGAAGGGAGGCTTGCATTTTATCTTGATCCTTGTAACAGACATACAGCATTCTGTGCCAAATAGATAAATTTGATTTAAAAGCAAAAAACGCCCTATGACTTTGAACCCTGTGATGAGTTAAGTTCTTAGCCCATCAGCTAGCTAGTTAACAGGCAAGGGAATTGATGAGGAGATAAGCATGAACACTCCTTACCTCTCTGCCTTTTCTCATTCACTCAAGCAGAGTGAGAGCAGAGAAAGGGCAGGTTACACCAGGCAGCTTTAAAGGATGTGTCTGTGCCTTACTTAGTATTTTGAGACTAAACCAACTATGCTCCATGCCAGATGGACAAGACAGAAGTAGCAGCCAGAGTAGCTCTAATAGTTTGTCTTCTCCTCCACTTGCAAAACATCTCCAGTGTGCTTTTCATCCAGGTATACTCTCTTGCAAATGGCCTGTTGTCCCTAACCAGTGTGCTCAGAAACCTTTCCTGCTTGCCACACTAGAAGGTTTTTTTAACACACCCTTAGCCTATTTTGTCCTTTTGAGGAGCACAGGGAAGAACATGTAGATGTACAGAATAAGATTTCTGCTGAAACCCCGACAAATCACATTATCTTCCACCTCTGCTGCATTGTGTTCATTCAAATCTTCCATTTGAAAATGCCTGTTACAGATCTAACTTGCATGTACAAGCAGGACAGCCCAAGGCAGCACACAGCCTTCCACATATCTGTTCAAAGTTTGATTCATTCTATACATGTGTGTATAGTTACAAACTAAAAACAAACAAACAAAAACCAACAACCAACTTTAGAAACTAGCCATAGAGTCAAACACTCAAAAATTGGGAAATGTCAAAGTTAAGGTTAAGTTTGTCTAATTCTGCATGTGCATGATGACGGCATGCTTAGTTGTGTGATCCTATCTTTTTTCCTTGGGATCATTACAGATTCTTTGCTTTATCTCCTCAATCTTCCTGCCTTCTGCCTCATCTTTCCCAATAAGTCTTCCCAGCCTTTTTTTCAGCTTTTCAGGCTTGTCCTTTTCATTATATCTTGATAGTCTATCCTTAGTCTGAGCAATTTAGAGAGCTGCTCTCCAGCCACGGTGGGACATGACTGTTTTGGGGAGTGATGTGATGCCATTAGGGCTGCAGGTCCTGTCTCTGCATCTGACTCAGTAAAATGTGTCCAATGGATGTGAACTCTGACCTCCATGTGTTCCTGAACCTTTCCAGACTCAGCGATCTTCCTCACAGAAAACATAAGTTTTACTCATCTTTGGCTATGATTTGTGGCAATGCAGATCTGTGAAATATGCTGGACTACGTGAAGGAAAAATGTTTTCTAAGCACGAGTTTTTTTTCCCTGCAGTCATGGGGGGACTGTGTGAGCCAAGGATGCAGAAAGTGCTTATTAATATTTATCTGTTTAGATCTGTGAAACAATTTCCTTCGACAAATTTATTTACCATTACATTATTTGTCCTAAAAAATGAACTACAGAACAGGGGTTTCCCCTCCATATGCAGAATCTTCTTTTTTTTTTTTTTTTTTTCTGTCTAATGATATGGCATTCATTTTGGAAGAAGACTTCAATTTGTGAAGGGTACAAGACAGAACCATGTGGGTCACAGAGTTGCCAGGGAAAAATACAAAGCTCTGCAAAACACAGTGGTATTGTAGTGATGCCATAATGATTTTTTGCCTTTTCTTTTATACCCATTTATACCTTTTTACAACTTCTGTATTCTTAGTGCTTTTTGCCTACATTTTTGAACTTGTTTGTTAAGCTAGGAGACTAAACATTTTAAAAGCTTCATAGTTAGGGATCAGTGCGCCCCAGACCCCAAGGTCCTCTCCAGAACACATTTTGTAAACTAAGATAGAACCATCCAGGGGAAGGTTGTTCGGGGAGGAGGGCTCATTCGAGCCTCTCATTGGGGAATCTTTGATAGATATGTTAATTAGTAAAACCTATGTTATATCAGATCTTTTGTGGGTGTGCATTGCAGTGTGCATTGAGGTGCATTCGATCTGGATGTAGTGCACCTAAGGATCCCTAAAATAAATATATAGGTAAAATCCCTTTTTCCCTTCTAACCGTGTTTGACTCTTGATTTTAAGACCAGGAAAAGGCATCAGGAGACTAGAATTTGTGATGTTGCAAGACACAAAGTCTCTGCTTGGAGAGCAATAATGACTATGTGTTCTGCAAAAACTGAAAACTCAATGTGAGAAAATGTCCCTGTCAAAAATAATACACACTTGGGTTTGTTATCCTAGCATAAGTCAAAGAAAACTTTAAAAATATTTTGTTGCTGTTGGGGTTTTTTTTTTGTTTGTTGTTTTGTTTGGGGTTTTTGGGTTGGTTTTTTTTGTTTGGTCAGAGATTAATGCAGGAATTACAAAGCCTTATTTACTCATGACTTTACTATCTGTTATGCTGGTTAGAGTCATCTGAAAACAAGTGTCCCTGTGAGCCCTGTTTTCAGTCTTCCATTTTCCTTAGACAGAGTCCACAGCTATGTGATGCTTCATATTAAAAAACCTAACAATTATTTTACATACACCTTTTGTTTAGCCCTTGTATTTCCCTTGCCACCTTCGGCACTACTGTTCTTCAGATGTTGTGTCAGCCCTTACACTAAAATAGGAGCTCTCTATGGAAGTGCATTTCTTTCCTCCCCTTTGCATTAACTGCCTTTGGAATACCCTCATCACATAAACTGCATGCATAGTTACAGAAAAGGAAAAAAGTTGATATCAAGATAGTTACAATCCAAAGCTTAAAAAACCCCTCGGGAAATGCCATAATGAGGACTGGCCAAGTGGCATCAACCTGCACCTGGAAGAGGCTAATGATCATTTTCCAAAATGTCTCCAAAGAATGTTTTCCAAAGAACTAACTGCTGAGAGCAAGGGAAAGAAACCCTTGGGACACACAGGTCCAAAACAACATTCAGGAAGAGAACAGTGTTTAGATAGACTCTTTGATACCCTAGGGCTTGTTTCCATCTTATTTCTCTTTGCACCTCCTCCTCCTCATGGCTTTCCTCTTATCCTAATGCTTCAAATCTTTGTTCCAGAGAATGAAAGGCTCTAGAGATTCCTGATGGACTTAAGAAAAAAAAGATCAACAATAGATAAAAACAATGCAGTTATCCCTAATCTTGTTCTTGGAAACATCTGTACCATTTAATCTGAAACATTAAAACAAGAATTTCAGGCTAAGACCAACATGGAAAATATCAGTATAAACAGCTCAAATTTGGCAAAGTTAATTCAAATTAAAATAGAGACTTATAAAGACATCTCTTAGAAAATCTTGAATTTAAAAAGGGAGCATTTAACAGCTTTGCATGTAAAAAAACCCTGTATTTATAAAAACCCAGTATAGTGCCATAATAAGTATCACAGAAATGTGTTATGAAACTCTTGTGAATGGTATGATCTTTCTAATTGTCCAGACTTGGAAAAAAACAGATTCGGAATGACAAAAAAATAGACAAATCTGATGAAAACCTCAGAAATCCAAAGCAAACTTTGAAAAGCAAAGGAATTCAAGGAGTGAGTCAGTTTTTATTTGCTGGGAGTAATCTGCATGAGTGAGAATTTAAGACTAGAAGAAAACAATGCCACAAATTGGCAACACATCAGCTGTGTTTGTTGGCTTAGCAGACATTAAAAATATACAGGCAGGACTCTCCATGTCAAATGTTATTTCCATCTAACAGATGAACATACAACTGCAAACTGTCATATACCCAGAGAAGCTTCACAGGCAAATCATTTAGAAATGCACCAGGTATAAGCAGAATGCATTTGCAACAAATTCCAGTATCTGTCAGAGCTAAATGTTTTCTTATCTTTTTTTCTGCCACTATAAGACCCATAACAAAAAGGAAGTACAGACCCTTAAACCTGCTAGTGACCCCTGCTATTCTTCTGCACTGAGTAAGTTTTGCTGTTTCCATGCACTCTTTGACCAGGAAATGAATTTAAAACAAGGAGGGTAAGTTCATCTTTCTGTGTTGTCCAGGCCAGTTTGTCCTGCTCTCACAGATAAGCACTGAATCTCCCAGAAGGGGATGTGTAGGTAGATTCCCTGTTGGATCAGGGAAGAGCCAACACTCTCATTTACTCCACAAATGCCAGTCTCTCTTTCAGACCATGGAAGTCCTACAGATGCAGTGGAATATACTTCCTTCAAATGGGTTCCTGAAAGTCTGGTTTTGTCATAAGTCTCTGGCAGTGCAACTTGGAAAATCCAAATCAAATTTCCTATTACTTAACTCATTATAAAAGCAAAAATCAAAGCCATTGTAAAGTCCAATAGAAAGTATTCTTAATTCTAGCCAAGTGATAGACTTTCCCCTCACCTTATCAAGCGTGTGAAGTTTCTTTTTTACAGAATTAGTTTTCATGTTCACAGAAAAAACAGTCTTGAAGTTATTACTGCTTTAATCACAGTGCTCGGTTTGCAATAAGGTCACAGTGTATTTGTTACAATTCCTGAAGAACCATATGGCTCTGAAATGGAGACTGAAACAGTATTAGGGTCTGTTTTCACTTATCCCATTCTTAAGTTCCTTTTTACTTAAGTTGCTGCTGGCTTGCTTGGCATAAAACTTCCTTCTTAACAGTACTCATCAGTGTTTTCAGCCAAATACTGAAAGCAGTCAGTAGGCACAGTCAGTAGGCTTGGCATTGGAGTAATATTCTATACTAAAAAGCAAAATGTAGCAAGTAATCTGAGGTCCGTCCTTTTTTTTCTCACATGTAAGACCAGACATTAGTCACTTTTTATGAAAAACTATTCATGAGCTTAAAGTAAGCATGGTTTCAAGGAACTTGCTGTTTGGCATATATATATATATTATTTTTTTTTTTGGCAGTATGACTTTATATGACCCATTTACATCACATGGCCTCTAGTTTTCCCTCAGCAGCCCCTCCTCTCAGACCTCAGAGTATAAAATGCATATCCAGGCAACAAAAACAATGAATCCAACTTTGTGTGTGTTACACATAAACCAAAGATCATGTGTGTGAGGTTGGATACCTGTGTCTGCATGGAAATGTAGCAGATGTATGACTAAAATCCTTAAAGAAAAAGGAGGTTCAGATATCAAAACAGAATACATGAAACGACACGGTCATGATACCATTGTGTCAGCTCTAATACTTCCCTTACTATAAGAGTGTCTACAGGGAGACTGTATAATCTTCTCTGTCAACACTGGACATGTTAAACTGAGTAAGGTAATAATATTACTCTTATTATCTGTTTATTTTCAGACTGTGAACACAGGGCCACTGAACTGCTTCTCTGGAGTCTGTGAAAGGTGCAAAGGAAACTTATATAGACAGTGTAAACTACCACAATCTCCATATGACAAGATAAAAAATCAGCGTTGAAAAGAATTGCTCAAAATTAATAAATGCTCCTAAATCACAAAAAGTAAACATCCACCCTTACGGTGGTGTTTTGCAAGAAGCCTCTTCACACAAGGCAAAATTAACAGTTTTCATTCTTACTGAGATATAAGAATCCTAACACTTTATTTTAAAAATAAAATCATGCCTTTCTATCCTAAAATTGATATTCTGAGTTTCACTGTTTTAAAAAGTCCAAACTAGATTAAATGAAACTTGCATTTAGTTTTGTAGACCATTGGATCTTACCAAAATTAACTAATTTCTAACACACCAAGATGTTCTCTCCTGGATATGCTGCTGTCAGTTTCCATTTTTCTTGAATTTGGGAGAATACTAAAATTTGCAAATATGAAACACAAATGCAAAGAAGATCATTTTTATGGTTTATGGGAAACACATAACAAAGAAACTGAAAAAAACCTCAAACCCAAGACCGGAATTGTTGCCAGCTTTGTTGCAAGATTTTTTTTTTTTAAATAATAAAGTTAAATTTTCAGATAAGTTGAAACGTAGAGTTAAAAGAATATTAAACTTCTATTTCAAAATTATTCTCTTATTCTACCATATATGACAATCTGATTAATCTGGATGACCTTAATTGGCATTTTTTGCAATAGTAATATATTTTTAAGAGATATTCTGAGCCCTTTTTAAATCCACCTCAAGCTGTGTGTGTGAGATTGCATGTAATAATAAATATATAAATAAATAAACCTTTAGGTGTGTTCTGCACAGCTGGTGTGAAGAGAATTAGTCTAGATGAAAACGATGCCATTGATATCACAGTTCCTCGGATTATGTATACACAAGACATTTAACATGAGAGCAGCTGCCAGTGATTCTCACTCTAGCATAGATCTCTGTACCGTTCTCTGAACACCTGGTGCAGCCTCAAAATTCAAAAATATTTAAATTTGCTTGGGGAAACAAAGGAAAGCTCTGGATTGTGATTTTTTTTTAATGCTTCACTCCATTACCGAACCTTTTACAAGAAAGCAAGAGAACGAAGCTGAGAGAAGCCTGAAATCATCCATACAACCTGACCGAACCTGGGTCAGGATGCCAGTTCTGGTTTGCTTGTAGAAGTGAACACAGTTCTGGTTTGATGATGAGTGCTGTGTATTTTTGCTTCTGCGACTTCTGTGACAGGTGAACAGAACATGTGCTCCGTGGACATCACTGGGAGCCACAAGGTGTGGCCTCCACTGTCTTAGCACATCTCCCTGACCCATGTGTGTACTGCAACCTGACTCCTCAGACAGCCACTGTAGCTCTTCAGCAACGTGGTAAACTTGTGCACCAAATCACAAAAACTCCCATACCTTCACAGGGCAAACAGCTTTCAGGAAGGAGGTATGTTTGCAAAGGACAAAGGAAGTTTTTCATGCTTAGTGTTCTCTTAACTGTGTGGCCTCACTGTGCATCTAAACCTAGAGAGTTAAGAAACTCCATGGCAAAAGCACCTTCCATGTTCTTAGGTGTAAGATAGGACTTTTGCAACATTGCAGGAAGAATTGCAGGCTGCTGCTCTTTAACAAGTTGTATACACGACATGAAATCTGTGTATGCCCATTTGCTGTTCACGTGCAGTGCTACTATCAGATTTAACCAGAGCAAATTGGGAAAGCCATCAGGCAATATAAAACAGTGACTACTATTTGAAATAGAGCTTCACAAGTCCCTAAAAAACCACATACAATTATCAGGTTGTAAAAGAGGCTGAAATGCAATTGGTGTTGATATTTCTTCTGAGACGGTAGGTTTATAGAAGTGCTTAAATATGTGTTTGCTGGAAGGATCCCAAGAGGAGACACCAGTGGAACAGAAGTCCCTCTTCTTTCCAATTTTTTTCTTACACTCCTCTATCCAAGATTGGTTATTGCCCAGCTTGTAGATCAGATGCATACCTTTTCATTGTAAATATTAACAACTTGCTAAGAAGAAAATGCAAGTTCTTTACTACACACAAACTGATTTTCCATCATAAAACTGATGAATATATTAGCCAAGATTCTTGGCAGATAAATATAATGGGATGACATACAGAGAGGTCTTCAATGATCCCTGGTTTAATGAATGGCATCAGGTCATTCAGAGAGATTAGATTTTCACTTAATTTAGCAATTCTGGTACATAAATCTCCACTGTATCCCCTTCTGTGAATGCTGAAAATGGATATAAAAGGTGAATTAGGAGTTCCTCTTTTCAGCTATAGCTTTGTGCCTTCCAGAATATTACTTTAAAGAATGCAAAGTTTTTATCCTGTGCTCTGACCTTTCCTGTTGCAAGTGGTAATATGTATCGCTGTTTCCAAATAGAAAAATAGAATAATAGAATCCTAGAATATCCTGAGTTGGAAGGGACCCACAAGGATCATCAAAGTCCAACTCCTGACCCTGCACAGGACACCCCAACAGTCACACCCTGTGCCTGAGAGCGTTGTCCAAACACTTCTTGAGATCTGGCAGGTTGGGTGCCATGACCACTTCCCTGGGGAGCCTGTTCAAGTGCCCAAACACCCTCTGGTTTAAGCACAGATTCATCTCATTCCCTCGTGTCCTATCACTGGTCACCAGAGAGGAGATCAGTTCCACCCCCTGCACTTCCCCTCGTGAGGAAGCTGTAGACCACAATGAGGTCTCCCCTCAATCTTCTTCAGGCTGAACAAGCCAAGTGACCTCGGCCACTCCTTAAATTACTTCCCCTCATCCCATCACCCTGGGAGGCCCAGATGAGAAAGGTGTGGAGGTGGCAATGTTGGGGCCCTGATGATCCCCTTGGCATGACTCTTTGAGCCCCAGTGTCCCTGGGACTGTGAGCTTTCTGGCTCTCTGAACTCTCACCGTAATGCAATCTTGGGGCAGCAGATAAGGTCCCCCTCACCGTGGTTTTCCTGAATTAGAAAAGCGTGGAGGCGGAAATGTTGGTGCCCTGCTATGATTCCCTGGCATACCTTTTCCAGCCTCAAGTGCCCCTGGCTGAATCCTTGCTAGTGGACATACATAATGTGAAATCAAACATAGGAAAAAAATAAGGACAAAATACCAGAAATGCAGAGTGCATGAAGGTTTCAGATCTTGGTCTTGCTATCTGAACCCTGGTTGAAACCATAAAAATAATGGCCTCTGCACTCTAATTCACTGCACCTCTGAAGATACTTGAAGCCAACAGCTAGTTTTGTTTCGGGTTTGTTTTGGTTTTTTGAGATTGATTGTTAAAACAGCAGTTTCTGATCCACCTCAGGATATTACCTTGTATTCACTTTGCTCAGAATTCCCAAACTAGAAAAAAAAAAGGCTGTAGAAACATATATTTTCATATTTCTACAAAATGAGACTTGAGGGGAGAATGGCGTGTCCAAGCATTCAAAGAGGAGAATGGCAGAGCTGGACATTGAATCTGCCAGTTTTCCTGTCTTTCAGTATAATGCTCCTACACTACACAAGTACCCCTGTCTTTCTGCTTTCTCAAAGGCTGACACTTACACTTAGCACCTTCAGGTCTCTTCCCATATGCCTAATACTGGTATTCCCAAATCAGTCTCTGTGCATGTCCTGCACACCTTTAGCCACACCCATCATGATGGTACTGCATAGATTGAAGTGTTGATGTCTGCACATGTAGTCAACTGCCCATTTTTACCAAGGTAAAAGGCAAGAGTAGTTAAGATATACAAAACTGCATGAATACAGTCTATCCAGGATGTCTCCTCCAGGACACAAAACGAATTTAGTGGATTTTTTTCTGATGGTAACAGCAGTGCTGTAAAGATCAGACAGTCCAGGTCTTCCTGTCTTTATCTATACTATGTTGACTACTGTGTGGAGAGTAGAGTAACTATAGTTAGTCTTTGTATCCAGCAGCATCTTCCTGACGCCTTTATGGATCACAGACTAGAAAATTTGTGGCCTTTAAAAACTCCTGAGCTACATAGTAGGAAAAAACATATCCGAAATTAATAAGCCACCATTCTTGATGTTCTCAGCAGGCCACCCTGTGGAAGCCAGTGAAGGTAGTTGAACAGTCAAGCTCATTATTCTATTTTGTTCCTAGTTTATGTGTGAACTGTTCTCATACATCCCCCTTCCCTGACTGTGCCCCTCCCCCTGGATGACAACTACAGAATTGCTTTCCATTTAGTGTTACCATGTACAAACAAAAGCCTCCAAAGCACAAGGTGTATCTCCAAGGCATATCTTCCTACATCCTCACTTCAGGTCTGACTCCTTTGGGCTGGCAGCCATGAACATCAATTGGCCACCCAAATCCATTTTCTTTTGTCTGGTACATCTCTTTAATACTACAACTTTGCAAAACAACGCACTTGAAAACTCAAACCTAGACTTGTTACTGGGTTTTTTTTCTGACACAGTGGACCCTTCCACTGTCACTAGTCAACAGAAAGATATGATGTTCCTCAAAAGCCTTTTCTCTTATACAAGACTTTTCCCCGCAAAATTGTTTGAATTCGTGTTCTACCTCTTTTTCCTGAAACTTCTCTCTGGGCCACCCACTGCCCTCTAGACAGTGGCTCTTATCCAATAACATGCTGAGAAAACTTTACAAGCTCTGGCTTTTCCTCATCTATAGCCTCCCAGATCCTATTCTTTCACCTACTAAAGCCTTTGGCAAAACTCTCTATGACTTCAATGGAAGCAGAATCAGGTTCCTGATGGATAAATGCACTTCTTCCATCAAATCCCCACAACAGATATAGAGTTGGTAATCGTGTGGGCCTTTTATTTTTCTCTATTGTATTATAAGAATACTGCAAAAGTATCGTAACTGTAAAATGCTGTACGTGCCTCCAACACTATTTTCTGTATCTTACACAAAGTACTTGGCTTCTTCCATTTTACTTCTTTCGATTTCAGGTTCACATGCCAACAACGACTTGCAGAATTAAAAAGGACTGACTATCTTGGCCAAATGAAAAAGTACATTCCTGATATGGCATCCAGCTGAGAATTTCAATAGGAAGCAATATACTCAAAAGGCATTCTGTGTCTTCCTCCAACCCATCATCCCATCAATTTTCTGTTCTCTCAACACTCTCAGACAAAGCATCAGCAGTTCCTTTACAGAATTAGCTTAGTCCAAGATATTTCGTTACCTTAACCATTTGTTTGTAATGGTGGTTGCTGAATGCAACCTTACAAAGGCACGGATGAAGAGAAAGGAGAAGGTTTGAATGCAATAGGCTGGCCTGAATCTCAGCCTAGAATGTGTGGTGAACTGTTCTTTGAATTACAGATTTATGAAGTGTCTCTGCATCCTTCTCTCCCAGTGCATTGCTTGGTTACTTTTGTTCACCTCGTTCTGCATGGTTAATGTCAGGTGCTTGTCTGCCCACCAGAACTACCCTGCTGTAGCAAGGCCTCTCCAGCAAACAACCCTTTTCTACAATTTCTCCCCCTCGTCCTGCTACCACAGCAGATATTCCCAAGGAGACCGAACACAGCACTCCTTGCAGGAAAGACATTTATTTTGCTATGATTGGCAAACTTTGCTGAAAAGGGTAATAAAACAAGTCATATAGGCTTAACACTAGATATAATCAAAACATCCATCAAAGTGAGCATAAGCCATGATAGTTAAGACTTGTGCTGTGAGCGTCCACCAGACAGAGAGACTTTGGATCTGAGAGCTCTCTCTCCTCTCCTGTTATGGAGCTGGCCAGATAAACAGGGGAAGTTTGACTGCTGTGGTATGCCTTTAATCATACCAAAGTGCATTTATTATGGAGAAGAAAATCAAGTTTACTAGCCAAAATGTCATTATGGAAAACCCAAAATATGATGAAAGGTAGACTGACATTGTTTTAGGCTTACTTAATCACATATAATTGCTTTATTTACCAATGAATTCCAATGAATGTGCTATGATGTCAAGGGCACATTTTAATGGGAACTAAGATTATATAACCAATATTTATGAATTTGCAGTGCTGAGTAATTCTCACTGTTGGTTTTTATTAGCAACAGATCAGTCTGCACTCTACCCATTTTCATCTTGGGCCAAAACTGTTTTCATTTATTGCATGTCCAAAAGAAGTGACAGTCTTCATTTAGTCAGTCAGGCAAGATATCATTACGATTCCCTGCAGTTCTGCAACATTCAAGTATAGCTACATAAAGAGGAATGTACTTTATTATATACTGTCGTCAGTCAGAGAAATAATAGTACTTGTGTTTTATTATTTTTGTTATAATTATTATCTTATAAGGCTTTTATCTTGCAAAATAATCACTATAAGGCATTGTTTGGATTTTGGAAGTAAGAGGTACAAACCTTATCTGGAGCATAAAGCCCAGAACTAAACAGCTGTCAAATTCAAACAAACAAACAAGGACTTCAGGATTTTACAAAAATTCCAGTTCTGATAGACATTTTGTTTCTGGCATCCATTTTGGTACAATACCCCATGGGAAGGCTAGCAAATGTAGAGTTAGGGACCCTAGAGGTTTTACAGGTAAGAGCTCAGTAGTGGTTAACAAAGAATCCACGAAAGCCCATGTCTTTCTGACCCAGGTTAGTTTCACAAACAGCCAACTTAGCACCTCTAATAACTAAGCTTACCAAAAAGCGTGCTGGGATAACTCTGCCAGAGACATACCACTGCATCACAAGCAAAATCATACACTGTCTCTGGCAGTCCCACAATCTCTCTACGATGCTGTGCAGATGTCAGACCTGAGTTTCTTTTCTTGTTAATACAAGCACAAACTTCCTCAGGTTTACTAATATCTCCCACACATTTCTACACATTAGCAGAGCAAGACCTTTCAAAAAAAATCTCACCATAATTCTTCTTTGCTTTTTCCACTGCACTATCCTAGTCCCACTGCACACCCAGAAGGAATCTTACCCTACAGTCATAACAGGAACAAACACAATTGCCTTTTATCAGGATTTATCCCTATCAGGATTTCTTCCTATAAGGAAAAATCTTCTTTCATGTATTCTTTGACATCCAAGCAAAACTTCTAGCTGCTTCAAGCCACCTGGGACCTTACTCTAGTTTGTGGAGAGAATACCAGTGTTGCTGAGGACAAAGAAGGTCCAAATAACAAAAACAAAAGAGAGAGTGAGAGAGAAAGAGTAGCTTGAGAAACCACGTGCTACAGCATTTGAAACCAGAACTATTTTCTCATGACAGAAGGGCACCAGCCACACTGTGGCACTCAAGCAATATCAATAGCAGTGCCAAAGGATATGGGATAATGAAGAACAGGAATATGGGCTTTTTTGTGCTGCACAATGGGGCAAGAGTTTCCAAAACAAATGTTTCAAAGGCAGAAATGCCCATGCAAACCACTGATAACTCGGCATGCTGAGTGATAGATAACCATCTGAGAATTTGCTCTGCAGTGTTTATTTCTCCACAAGATTTTTTATATTATAACCAAAACCTAAATTCAGATGTTTAAAATTTCCTTTAGAACGTGATAACCATATTAATGCAGCTGATTCCACAATTCTGCACTCAGAGTGCTTTGGGAACTGTTATGGCAACATTACCTAAGTGCCCTCACAGGCTCCAAGTGAATCAGGAATGGAAAAGTCATCTTGATGTTGGTCCTTTGAGTCCCTCTTCATGATATCTTTTTTGGTTTAACCTCCAGAAAGACAGAAATTACGGCAGAGATTGTCATTCAAGCAAAAGGCAAATATCCTGAACAGTGCAGTAGGTAGTGTAGTGAAATCCCAATGTTGTATTTGCATATTTCTAAAGCATTTTACAGCAGGGCTGCTATCTATGAAATACAAAGGGTGATTTTACACAGTCATGGCTATGTAAAGAATTTTTTGCTCATATAAATATCACTCCATTACATCGCAAAGGGTAAATGAATGACAGGATAAGGGAAAGAAACAGCTGGGGGAGATGCAAAACGGCTGCACCACACTTCTGAAAACATAAAGTAATTTCAACAGGACTGTGTCCTATCACCTCTTCCAGACATAAAGGAAATCAATAACATTACAAACCAAAAAAGTGAAAAACACAAACCACACTCCTTGCAGCATTTTTTGATACTCAAGAAGTTAATGACAAACTGTTTAACATAAAATGGTGTCCCCATTAATGATGTTGATGTGACTTCAGTAACTCAGACAGTACAATGATGGGCTCCAAGCAGAACTAAGAAATAGATATTAGCACTCAGGAGAACATGGGAGAAGTATGAATACTAGCTAGCCCTGGAATGCTAAGAAATTGGCTCCTCAGTTACAGTAGTTTGCAAAGTAACTGCAACACCTCATTAGAGAGGTGTGTGAGAAAGGAAAATCAGAACCACACAAAGGACCTAAGTTTATAAACAGTGAGTAAGCAGCAATGGTAATGGTTTCCAGCATGATTTAATCAGCCTGCACAAATGAGGCCAAACACTGGTCTTTGTTCAGATGTATTAACTATTCACAATGGACTACGAATTCAACTAAATTAGCACATTTTGTTGGTTCACAGGTTGTAGAGACCCTCCATGCCATGAAACAGGTTAGACAAACTAATGCTGACATGTAACCTGGTCACAGCAAACTTGAAACCACTACTGTTTTGCATTTTCATTCCTCCTACTCTGATGGCTGCCCCAGTGACATGGTTTGGTTTTACTGCTTGCACAGATAACTCCCCTTCCAAACAAGTATGTATGAAAGTGGGATCTAAATACTTCTGGTGAGAACTTCGATACACATATATGTTTACAATTCCTGATGTTGTTCAGCACTCTCCACACTAAATTTCTTGGTTTGTACAAAGAGCTTTGGAATACTAATAGAGGGTGTTATGACTTCTGTGTAAAGCTGTGTATTGTTTAAACATATATTAAAATATTTTTTGCATGTAATCTGCCTACTTCTGCTTCTAATGAAATTTGATTCAAGTGGAATTGGTAGGAACAACCAAATTAGAATTCCACTTACCAAACTATTTAAATGTCCTCTAATTTGTCTTTTCCAAATTCTTCTGTGATGTGCTTTAATCTCTCAGGAAATAAAAACCTACACAAAAATGTCCGTAAAACAGATTTTTGAGCAGAGCTGCTATTGTTCACCTTTTTACTTTGTTAACAGAATGACCCTGTGTCAGCAAAACACAGTGGTTTTCAATCTTATATAAAATAACTTCACTTTTTAAGACAGTCTGCTTAATTTCACTTTGACTACTTAGTAATAAAATCTCTAGAAAGAAGAAGAAATGGATACTTATAAAATACAGCACCATGTTCTATAACAGTGATATAAAACATTAACAGGAACCATGCTACATAATTATAAAGTATAGTTTGACCTTTTTTTCAAAGGAAAAAGAAATAATAAGTTTACAGGACATAGGAAATGTTATGGGAATGATGGGCTTCCTTAACTCAAAATCAAGTACTAGCTCTCTGTACATAGCTGGGAAATTACGACTAAATGCTGTTGCTTAGTGTATCTTCTTCCATCCAAGTTATAAAAATCTAGTCAGTAGAAATGAGCAAATAATTGCTTTTTGCTTGACAGGAAATTTTTTAAATATTAGACCGAACCAATTTTTGTTTTATTTTTTCACTTTAGAGGAAAACTGCGGAAAATAAACATTTTCCTGCACACTCAACATTTCATTTGAGCATTAACAGAACATTACATTCTGCAACAGTTGTACAAAAAGCAAAGAAAAAGACAAAGGGAGAATACTCCCTTTTTATCTCAATACTCTTTTTTTATCTCCCAGCACCAAAGCCTCCTCACTGACTTCGTTCACATTCTTCAAGTCTAGTCATTCATCTCCACTTATCTGTTCTTTTCAAATGCCAAAATGTTAATTTGACTTACAACCCCCCCCATCATTTATTCACATTGGTCAGGAATAGATAATTCAATTCAGATCTGACTTTTTAAATATTCAGCTACTGAATCAAAAATCAGTCATTAGCACAATGCTCAGCAGAGGACATCTGGGCTGAAGTTAGTAATTTTATTTGATGGAAGACTTAACTTGGTGAGAGTTTACATTGGGAATATATACGTACTACAAACGCATACACACTATATCTGATGAAGAGTGGAAAGACCATCTACAAAGAATAACAAAATATTTCCATTTTCAACTCTGAAATTATACACTTGAATCTTAATCTAAGAGAAATGTTTCCCATTTAGACAGGAGAATGCTTTTGGACTGATAAGGACAAAAGCTAGTTTCTTTGGTGACCAAAGATGAACTCACAGCTGTACTATTCGAAGTTTATATGTTCTTTAATTTTATAATCTCACAGGTTATAAATCAACATGCATTTGGCAGTCTGGTTTTACGTAGGTTGAGTTTAATATGCTGGCATGCTCTATTTGACTCAGGAGTTAAGACAACTTGTAACAAAGCTCCAATTTCAAACAAATTTCCTTCATTATCAAATCAGAGCATGTTTTTAAAAATCTGCTTACCAGGTTTAAAAGGTCAGCTGACTTGACCTCCCTTATTACTGTCTCCTCTGAAGTTCACATTCTGTTCACACTTCTGGCACGAGTATTAGCAGGATATGATGTAAAGGTTTCACTCCTATGAACTTACAGGGTCTCTGGAAAGGGCAAAAACCCCTCTCATATCTTAAGACTGCAGACTACCTTGAAGACAGAAAATGAAATGCTGAAATATGCTATAGCAAAGGATATAAAGCAAAACCTGAGCTTTGCAGCTGGTATTTGATACCATTTTGCACCAATGTGTCCTGTACCCTGTAATGCCACTTTTTATCAATGTTCTGTTATCAAAACTCCATTCAGTTTTTTGTCAGCATGGATGTATTTTCAAGGGTCTGGGTACTATTCTGCCTGTGTCCCCCAAATGAACTTCAAATTTCTGCCACCATCCAGATTTCTGCAACCTACTCTATGAAAACAACAACCCATGATCCATTCTTATCTTATCAAGAGCTAAGAAGATGCCTGACCCTATTTCCCTCTAAGGTATTTGTTTTCTGTCTAGAGCTCTTTTTCTCCAGGGAAGACTTTCTTCTGGCACTGCTTCACTTTCTCCAGCTTCAAGCCAATATTGAATTGAATACTGAGTTCAACTCCCTGTCACCACTGTCAGAGAAGTCCAGGAGAGAGTTCCTGCCCATGCTCAGCCTATTTCCTCCCCGGGAAATACCCATTTGCACTTGTCTTCCAAGCACAGGCAGTCTGATGACTCCAGGCAGTCTCATCCTGCAATTGGCCAGTACTTCTTAGGGCTTTTTCACTGCAGAGGTCCTCTCCCTGTCTAACATTTGGTATGACAACCAACTGAGAGAATAAAAAAAAAGAGAAGGGTCTTATCAAAAGAAAGAGGAGATCTTATCAAAATGTATAAATAGTGGAGGAGGTGGAGTAAAAAAAGATGGAGCCAGAATCTTCTCAGAGGGATGCACTGACAGAATAAGAGGCAATGGGCACAAAGTGAAATACAGAAAGCTCGATTTAAATGGAAGAAAAATATTTTCTTTTACTTTAAGGCTGGGCAGACATTGGAAAAGATGCCCAGAGAGGTTGTGGAGTCGTCATCCTTGGGTATGTCAAAACCCAGCCGGATATGGTTCTAAGCAGCCTGCTTTGAACATGCAGACTGAATGTGAGACTCCAGAGAGCTGCTCTGTGCCACTCTGGGATTCAGTGACAAAGATGTGTAGGCCTGAATGCAGGTCATTGGAAGAAGAGATGAGGTCCAGAATAAGAATGAATGAAAATAGAGATTTAAATTATGCAGGGAGGTGGATAAAAATACCCTTTAGGAAGCTGGAGTGAGAAACAAGCAATATAGAGGAAAGAATGAAGAGAAGCATGGTAGGAGATCCTACCAGGCAAATCTAGAAGCTCAAGGTACCAACACTTATTTAAACATCTAAGCCAGCATTCTTGCTGAACAGGCATCTTGACCTGGGGGGACTGTAAATCTTTGCTTGGGCACTTCTCAAGCTAGGAATCAGTGGGTGACAACCCAAACATCGATTAAGTAGATGCCAAGAAACACACTGAACTAATTTTTTAGTGTGAGATGTCTGTAAACATGGAAGGAATGCCAAATTGCTGAAAGCGACCCTCCCCTCTCAAACTCCTTCCCCAAGTGTATATTATTAATTAACTTGTTGTGCTACTGAAGTTTTGAAGCTCTAACACAGAGTTCCCATTAGCCATCATCAAACCAACCTTCACCAACTTCCCTTCCCTCCCCAGCAGTTTGCAAAATCCCCAGTTTGTGAAAGTCAGAGCAATCCAGGAAAAAGGTGGTATGTAAACAAATGAGGAACATGTGTTTCCAAATGGGAAAGGGGATAATGCAGACAGTGAAATTAGTGCAGCAAGGCCTGAGCTAGCAGCTGTGGTAACAGAGGAGTGGGAGGGTTGCCAAGGCGTTAGAGGGAGCTGACAAGGGAGCAAGAGGTAAAACCCAGGTACTAGATGATCACTGTATTTCCCAGATCCAGGCAGGCCTGGATTTTGATTTTTTTTCTCTTTGATGCAGCTAATGTGGATTTTTCTGTCTTCTAGTGGGTATTTACTGTCATATGGGAACAATTTCCACTCTGTTCCCAATCAGCAGGACCATAATGGCAGGTGGTTGCAGGGATGGGCTGAGAAGCATGGAAAGAATCAAAGGCAGCATGTGCCTTTGTGAAATATTGTTTCTACTTTTTCATTTCCATCCATACCGAAACTGTTTTTTAAGGTCACACTTACAGTGAATACACTTTATTAATTAAAAACCAATCAGTCTGAAGCATAATTAATAGGTTTCTGAGGGGCTAATATCACTATATCCCTCTAAATCTCCCTTAGAAAGAAACTCTCAACATGCACACTGAATGAGAAGCATGGAACATGTTATTTTCTGCTGTATGTACCCTTTTAGCAATGTAGATGGTCCTAAAGAAGTGCTTACTCAGTGACTACTTAACATCTGACTACAGCATACAGACTTAGACTCTGGTTTCTACTTAGACAACATTCAGATAAATTGTATACAACATAGAAGAGCAAGACCTAGCACTGGCTTCACAGCATTTTTCCTCTCTTGGTATCAGAGAGATCTTGGAGGGAGAGCAATGTCACAATCCCACTTTAGAGAGAGAAAAAACGAGGCAGAGAAAAGCTGAGCTATTGATGCTAAAATCAAAGAGCAAGCCAGGGCTAGAGTAAGCAGCAGGACCCAGATCTCCTGACTTCCAGGCTGCACCCTCCCACATTTCCTTTGGCAGCTTAAATCTGCTAACTTCCCTACATATGTTGCCAGGCACCACTCAGGGTTTGTAAGCTTTTAATGGGTTAATTAGCACCAAAGCATTTTTTCTTCTGTGGTCTAGACATAGAAATATCCAGATATTGTTTCCCTTGAAAGGCAGCCCATCCTGGAATCTGTACTCGATCATCCATTTCCATGTTTTTCTAGGGCCAGATGGGGCTAAACATGATTTGAAAACTTTTTTTCCTTTTCCTTTCTTTAATGTTTCTTGTCCTTTCTTTCACTGACTACCAGCTTGTTTGTTTTGTTTTGAGGATGATGCCAACTGTAAAATAAAAAATGCAATTTCCAAGGTAGAGAAATTAGAGAATGATGGATTAGCTGTTGCCAAGAAAAAATAATAATTCCTGGACCTAACAAATAAGTCTGAAAATAAAGAAAGGATTATGAAATGTTACATAATTTCAATAGGACAAAAGCAGAGAGAACTTTCAAGAGACTGCCCTATTTTTAAATGTTTTTTAATGCTCTGGAGACTGTGGACCATACTGTTCATTTAGGCATGCAGCTGTAAATATGTGGCTCTTCCTACTCCAGTTGAATTACCCCAGATATCTCTGGTGTACCAAAACATGATCTCCCTTTTACCAGTGTCTCATATGTGTACATCCTTGCAGGCAAATACTGTATTATATGTCTGGGCCTCAGCCAGACACCATGGAATCAGATTTGAATTTTCCCAGAGGGCAGGGGCTTTGGGTTTTTGCCTCCAAATTTAGTGGTCCAAATCCACATACTTCAAAATATGTTTAAGTACCAACTCCAATCGAATTCTGAATTTTAGTTTCACTATTATTCTATTTATTTCTCAATTTTTTTATTTAAAACTGGAAATACAATTTTTAAGTACCTTCCCAAAGTAGTTTTGCTAGTATACACACAATAAATACATAACAGCCAGTTTGAAAAAAGGTGTCAGTGGCACTCATTTGTGATTAGCTGTGCAAATCTTTCCTGGTGTTCCCATTAGATAAAGTGTTCCAGTCTGTACTTTTGAACCACACCACACAACTTCATGTGCTCTTCTTCCTGCATTGCATGTCACCACCTGCTATAAATTGATGTACTCCACTAGTTTCATTTCTTTTAGTCACAGACACACTGTCAAATACCTCCTACCTGTCATTTTACCAGCACAAGCAGCACAAGCCAGCAGAATGTCAAAGGTGCTTGACCAAGACAATGGCACAGAGCAGAGGTGTGTTGGGGTTTGTTTATTTTCTAAAATCAGCTATGTACTTGTTGACACAAACTGAGGTCTGGATTTATGAATATAATTTTGTCTGTTTATATGTCAAACCTGGATAAAATAAGCACTGCCAGAAACAAATTACTTTCATGCACTAAAATATGAATGTACAGTATTAAGATTCCCTATGGACACAAAGGCCTTGGGCACTTCACTCGTATTTATTGGCGATAAATACCATATTGTCTTCCTATCAACATCAAGTTTATGAATGCTGACATACAATAGTGACATTTAAATTCTTGGACTTGAAAAACCTACTTCGATGGTAAAGCAAGTGTCAATATGATCAATTTTCATGAACACATACTATTTTACCCCTAAAATAGTAAGATAAATGTTCAGAAATGTGGTTAATTTTAGCTTCCCTGATCTGCCAAGGCTTAATTCCAGTTCTTTGCTAGTGTTACTGCCACGACTACAGTGGTGTAAAGCTACAGCAATGAAGTGCCAAATGAAAGCCAAAAAGCCAAAAGAGTTACCCAGCAATGAAAAATATTTAATTTTATGGTGCTGCATCCCAATCTCATTTGTAAAGACAACCCCCAACTACTTCCCTTATGATTCCTTTCCAGACAGACTCCCAGTCCCTCCTACTAAAAAATAAATAACTAACAATGTAATGGCCAAAGACCACCTAGAAATGGCAAGTATTTTAGATGATAACATTTTGCACATCTTTGTTGTCAGTCATCCATATGTAAGCCAGGAAACATGGATAATAAATTGGGTTTTCAGCTGGATTGATCTTGATGATGTCACATGTTTTTGTACCTCCCTGTCATATTTTTCTCACTTATCTTTTATTTACTGAGATTGCATTTCCATACACAAGAAAACACAACACAGCCCACTGGGTTTCAATCTCATTTGTGGGTGTTAGCTGCTGGATTGGTGAAGACTATATTAAGGCTTTAGTTGCAGGTTCACTTTCCTACCCTATCTGAGCTGGTGTGGATGAGCAAGAGATATGGTCAGGCAAGGGCATAGCTCAAACAGAACTGAGGGCAAACCCCTCTGCTTAGGAGCAGCTCCTGAGAAAAGCAGTCAAGAGCTCATCAGGGCTTTTATTGGACTCAAGGCCAGCTGTGGACACAACACAAACAAAGTGCTGTTCACAGTCATGGGCCCAGGCAGACAAACACAGAAAAGAGAAGAGAAGGACGCCTGTTGCCATGTTACAGATAATGTCAGGGCTTGTTCAGGGCTGGCATGGGAAGAAGAGGTGTGACCCATGTCAAACTGCCAAAGTGACTGCTGAAGAGCAGGAGATCCTGCTCCTGCAAAAACTGGGACATAGAGATTTAGCAGAAGCACATGCTGCCTTGCATATCCCATCTCCTCCTCTATCCTCACAAGCCTGTCAACCTCTCAGCGCTTTAGCATGGCCAAAATAAGCAGCAAGCAAATGGATTTTGCTCTTCTAAGTATTTTGCCTACGTCTAGGGCCAGATCTGCAGGGTTTCATTTCCTTCACTAGTTCTTTCCTTGAAGCCATTCCTCAGGATTCTAAACCTACCACCCATCTGCTGGTACAGGAACTCATAATTTCATTCCTTTAGATATTCTTTCCTTATTTCTGTCACCTTGGCTAGCCACAGATAATTCCTTCATACCACCTCTATATATCTGAATATAATTCACATTTATTTTCTTGTTTATCTCCCTATTCAGTCCCATCTCCTGTCATGGGCCCTACTTTTGTAGTTTCTTTTGCCCTTACCTAGATCAGACATAGTACCTATCTGTAGTTGTAAAGAAACTCTTGCCAAACCTTAAGGTGCAAAATGGTCTGAGCAGAGATATAATTTAGGAATATTAAAATGTTACATACAAGTAGGCATTTTCAGAGTCCATGCAAAATGCATTCTCTTAGAGGCTTATAACTTGACCATACACGCCCAGCATTGAGTGGACTAACAGAAGTTATGTCACTGACACGAGGCTTTTCCCCTGCTGTCAGCCTCATAACCCCAGAAATCAGTACACCTGTGCCTTAAGGCGCTGGAGTTCTAGAGCTTTTCAACAAAAAGTTTGCCACAGCTTTTTAGACAAAGTCAGAAGCAACATATTTTTCTCTAGTCTTATTTTTGGAAATGGCTGAACTGACTTTTCCAAAATAATCAGACTTGGGCAGACACCTGACATGGAAATTTTCAGCCTAAACTGTGTGAGTTCAACAAAGTTATAAAGCAAGGAAAAGCAAGGTGTTATCATGGGAAGCTTGGGGGCAGACAGTGCTACCAATCCCACCTGTGACATAGACATGTGACAGCTGACACCATTATCTATCTTACCATTGTTTATCGAGTAATTTCCATGATAATACATCAACCTCATAAAATATTGGTCTTTTGGGCCAAAATCTTCCATGCTTATTATTTGGCCAAAGGCAATTTTTTCTGGAGAACATTTGGGAAAAACAAAACAAAACAAAAAATCTACTGAGACACGTCTGAGGTATGTGTGTGAGAAACACCATATGTATTGAATACAATACGTATCAATACAATACAAAATGTATTGAACATTTTGTCCATTGTTACAAAGTTTTTCCAGGTCAATTATTCCAAACAAAACAACAAAACATAAAACTTGGCATTTGAATAGCCTGTAATGAGCAGTGCTTGTCTGGATAAACTGGGAGGGGGAGGAGAGAGGAGGAAGCTCACCACACATGGCTTGTCGCACCAAAACCTTGAAGACCAACATGAGGGAGTTTTCTGCAGTTTCTGAACTTCTCATTTTGTGTGTGAATCCACTGTTGCCTCCCCTTTACCACTAAGTGAAAATTAATTCACACCCTGGGTCACTCTTCTGAGCACTGACTGAATTTCCACTGTTTAGCAAACTCCTGGAGTCTGTATTTATAAGCTGGTGATGATTATAAATGAGTTACCGTAGGTTGCTGTCCCTCATGATTATTTCTGGATGACAGACTTACCTGTCACTCCTCCAATCAACCACTGAGATTTTTTGCTAACAAACCAGTGCCTCACTCTCTGCTTGGCATGTTGGCTGTGAGCCCTGTGGGACTGTAGCCATTCCTTCAAGCTGTTGTCATTATCTTAACTTTCTAACTACTTGTTGGTACCTTAGGCCAATGCTACTGTTTTTCCTTTATCTTTAAATCTCACCCAAGCCTTCTTTAGAAGTGCCCACTTTACATAAATTAAAACCAAGTCTTATCAAATCTCTTCTTTTGCCCCCTTCGGGCTGGCACCCCTTGTTGCCACTATTTCAAACACGATCTGATGCCATTTTGAAGCAGGAAATTGGGATTGCTAAAACTGTTATATTGTTTCATCTCCATTAAGAACAAAAAATATTTGATAACTCAATGCCATTTCCTTCAGTTCTGTGAAAAAAACCCCATGCTCCCTGCATCTTCAGTGTTTTCCCTCTACTCTTTTAGCTAATAGGTATTGTCTAACATATTGCTTTTGTTCCATCTAGAACACATTTTGAGGGAGGATACAAAATCTTAAAGGCAATCACATGGCACATACAGGACAACCAGAGGATCAGGCATGGGTTTAGGAGAGGCCTAGTTGACAAGGTGGTGATCAATCAAAGGTTGGACTCAATGATCTTGGAGGTCTTTTCCAACTTAAATGATTCTATGATTCTATTCCTTGATTCTATGAAAATACTGTGGAAGAGGACCAGGCTATATTCACATTTCCTACATCACACAGCAGATGAAACAACAGTCACTGATGTGTGAGGGTGCATGTGTGGTTAAACAATTATCCTCCCCTGGAAGGCAAGGTTCTAGGCTGCAGAAATGGGAAAAATTTGGGATAAGCTACAGAGATTTGTCTGTACACTGTGTATAACAATAAATCCTTTATGCCACACCACATCAAACCATTTTGCATTCCCTGGGCTCTCCAGGTTATATATATTGTACATATACTGTTATATTGTACATATAACAGTATATGTACAATATGTGCTGCATATTGTACATATACTTCAAGTACCAGGTGAATTTATCATTGATACCTGTAGTCACTTACGTCACTTATGCATTAGGGCTTGGCTGATTGTACAGGCTTCCTGTGTAGTCAGTGAAGGGAGACAAGACACCTGAGGGAAACTCACCAGTTCCCAGCATAGATGTCAAAGGTAAATAGAATAATTGCCTTCTGGAACTGTTTATCTGCTGACCCCATGAAAAGCCTACATGTGGAGCCAGACTGATGGTCTATATTATAAGACAGTTCGTTTTAGCTGAAATAAATATTCCTCAGCATGTTGGCATACACACACTACAGAAACACTATAGAAATCTTATTAATCTAATTTCACTCAAATCTTGTATCCCTGATATTCTGTATCCCTGATATGCCGTACTCAGAATACATCCAGCTTTCTAATACATTCTGAAAGCTGACCATTGGCCAATGATTTCTTTTTCCAGGAACATCTTTACTTTAGCTTAGAGTGGAATCAGACTAACACTGCCAGCAGTAAGTGGCAGAAATATTTATTTTGGCTCCTAAATATGAAATTTAGCTCATTCAGCATTCAGGGGGTTGGCAGGAGAAATGGTATAGTGAAAGCTTTGATTTTTAAAGAGTGTCTGCCCCACCTGACACAATGGAAAAATATAAAGGATTTTCCTTGTACCTATGAGCTTTGAGCGAGAAGATTGCAAAGTTCAGTAATGATTTAACAGAATCTGAGATGTGAATGTATGTAGTGCATTTGAAATGAATGAGGTTGATAAAGAGCACTACTGAGTAAGTACAATCAATTGCCTTTGCATGAAAAAATATATTGTCAGTGACAGGATAGTACTTATGTGTCTGCCAGCATAATTCTCAAATTCATCGAGACTTTTGCTGAAGATATGGTTTCACTAAGTATTTCTTTCTTACATCTTATCTGGCAAATACCAAAATAATATGAATACTCCCTACGAGACAAGCTCCCAGATTATAGCTGAATAAGTCAGACACAAGGAGAAGATTCTGGCATGGTCACAGAGCCAGCAGTAAAAGTCAGATGTTCTCAATTGCACGGCTGTGCATCTTGCAGAGAGCCCTCTCCCCTTCCTTGCAGTGTTCCCATCGATGCCATTCATATGCTTGGTTCAAAATCTCGTGCTATTTTTTTCTCTGCTACTATCATGCCTCACTACCTACTCTACACAGCCCCTTCAGCACCTTCACTTTGTCTTTTGGACCTTTCCTGGAGTTTCACTGCAACTTTGCTCTCCCTTCCTTACACAGAGCTGCCTGTGGTCTTCGTGGTCCTGAGCAGGTGGAGAACTCCCTTCCTCAGGTTGTTTCCAGATCCCTGCAGAGGGCTTAAATTTTATCACTGGGTCAGGCTTACTCACAGAAGGCCTTAAGTTCTTCGGGAATACCACCAGTCACAAACCTCTGCCTCGCAAACTGAAGATCTTGGAGATTTCTTTGATGAGTCTCTTCATGTCTTTTAAGACATATAGACCACCTTCCTTACAATGACATAAAGATATTTTTTCAAATGTTTGCCTTTGAAAAGTATTGAGTTTCTGCTGGATAGCAGACCACATTTTCAAAAGCAGGATACTGCTCTCAGCACTGTTTTGCACAACAGTACACATGGCATATATTGTAATATTATACCTCACTGTTTCAGGAACAGAGACTACACAATTTTTTGAAAAATCACGGTTTCCTGTTCCTTCCCTGTTCCTTCCCTATTCCTTCCCCCTAAAGATGATCACACAAAAATGGATGAGGCTCCAGAAACAGAAGGTTTACTACTGAAGCAGCAGAGGATCAAATAACATGGTGTTGCCTGGAAAATAGAACAGATCTTCCCAAACAACGTTAGAGTGATAATATAAAAGCAAACCTTTACTTGAAAGCTTTCAGGTACACAATATGGCGAAAAAGCACATGGTACAGTACTTCTACAATTTTATAAGGTTAATTGATTAGTATACCTATCATATATTGTCCAATTAGAAGGTTAGTTGGTTAGGTAATAATTCCCTGGGTCCTGCCCCACAAGAAGCGGTCCCAGGACTTCTTTGCCCCACTTTAGTTATGTCTGGTCCAGATTCTGGTTGGAAAACAGAACATCCTTGTAGTTGGTTCTGTTCTTGGAATACAACTAAACAATATTTTAGGAATGTGTTTAGAAGGTTAGCTTATTGCTCCTAAATGTAGGGAAAGAGGATAGGAAAGTACTAGGAGATACAGCCATGCATTAGCCATCTACAAAGAGACAAATATATGAAAAATATAACAAGGCATCAGTGGACTCTGGGACATTGAACAGCCTAAAGAACATCTTTAAAGTTCTAAGTTGATAACAGGCAATTTTTTTTGGTCAGATGTTCTCATTAAATAGGAGTTGTACTGCAAACTCTGATGAGCAGTGCGGAGGCAGGAAGCAGAGCTTGTGTAACAAGGAGCAGGAGCAGCACATGTTTTATATTCAGCCAACAGCAGTGTTGAATGACGCTGCTTGGAGCCACGTCCAGAACTTTTTGGCCAGGAAGACTAGTTAGCTGTGTGCCAACGTCTGCAAAGGTAAAGGAAGAGGGAATAGAGGGGGCTCTCGGAGACCTGAGAGTTTGCAGATAAATATCTTGAGAAGGAAGAGGGTAAATGACTCCCTTTCAAAGAACGGTAACAAGTGTTCAGGCTCAGAGAAGTAATGTAAACAGAACAGTGGAACTCTTTTGCAGATGGAAAATTAAGCTAATATCTCTCACTTTGGATGAAACCACATCCTATTTTCAGGATCATTGAGCCTAGCCACATTAGACATGCATCTGGCCTATGGCACTCTTCTCAGCCCAGCAGTACCATAGCAGACACACAGTTTAGCTCACAGAAGTTGTTACATTCCAGTTTTCCACCATTAGAGACTGAAAAAATTAGCAAGAAAGGATAGCCCAAAATTAACAGATAGGCCTTAAATACACAAAATCCCTTTAAGTCTTAAACAGCCTTGATCTTTAATCACTTAGATACTTTTAATCTCATGCTCAGCCTAGAAGATATCAGGCAGGCCAAACACAGACTAAGCAATTGCAAACTCTTTCTACGTAAGTATTTATGTCTTCCCGACTTTGATTTATTTTTGAGAATGAACACCAGTAATATCTCATTTTGCTTTCTTCATTTACTTTTTTTCACAAGTCCTTCAAATAGATTTAAGGCTGCCCATGATAATTCCTGAATCCTATGCACTGACTCACTGTTTACAGATACTGAACTAATATAATAGTGGCCCAGTCACGCTGGAAAATTAAGGTGGGTCTAGATTAAGACTCTTCATACACCTGAGACATAAGAGAAAAGCCTGGGTTTTGTTTCTTGGGATTTTTAAAATAGAATCTGTAATAGACAAATTGGAGTCGTTTGGGGGGGGGTTGTTTTGTTTCAGGTTTTTTTGTGGGGGTTGTTTTTTTAAGAGATAAGCAGTTGCTGCAGGGAGAGCAGGAATACAGGGATTTAAGAATTCTTCAAGAAATACACTTGAAAGAAAGTGAGAGGGATTATGTCTTAAGACTGAGAAATAAGACTCTTTTGTATGAGAATATAGGGAAAGGTTTACCTTTTAGGAACCCCAGGAAGAGGAAAGTCAGACCCTTGGAAAGGTGAACTACGTACAGACCTGGTATAATTTTAATATCATGTTTCTCTAATGTTACACTTTGCTCCTGCTGTTAGAATTATACACCAGTTTCAACAGCCTGGTCTTCTTATTCCCACTCAGTCACAAATCTGCTAGTCCAAGAGAAGGACCACAGTTATCGGAAACACGTGAGAGTCTGCTGGGTAAGCTCAACTGATTGCCAGGCTGCTCTTCTGTGAGAAAATTCAAAAAATATATGGAAGTATGAGGACTTGTACACGCCATGGGGGTACTTTTGGAGACCCAGAAGGGAACAGTTATGTCCTCTCTCCTTGATTTTACCAAACTTTTCATTCCCTGGACGATCAAACTGGTGGCAAAGTAGGTAGAAAGTACAGGAAAATAATCCTTTGTCAGCAAACTTCTTGTGACACGGAAGAAGACAAAGAAGATGAAGAAGATGAAGAAGAAATAATGGGGAAAAGCATATTCAAACACTCAGGTACTTAAATCCCTCCACCTCCTACCCTATAAACTGATGTCAGAGATGACTGCTGTTTATGTGAGTGAATCATGCTTGTACTACTGAACTAACAACTTTTCCTGTCTCTTATCAAAAAAGGCCCTCCACAATCTAGGACTGTAGCTTTTTCCCTGGTTGTTATTGCCCTAATATGTGTGCAAATCATAGAATCATAGAAAGGTTGGGCTCTAAAGGCCATCTAGTTCCAACCCCCGTGCCATGGGCAGGGACACCTTTCACTAGACTGGGTTGCTCAAAGCCCCATCCAGCCCAGTCTTGAACACTTCCAGGGATGAGGCATCCACAGCTTCTCTGGGAGATCTGTTCCAGTGTCTCATCACTCTCACAATGAAGAATTTCTTCCCTATATCTAATCCACATGCTCTCACAGAAAATTCCTCTCCAGCTTTCTTGCAGACCCCCTTTAGGTACAGAAAGGCTGCTATAAGGTCTCCCCAAAGTCTTTTCTTCAGGCTGAACAGCCCCAGCTCTCTCAGCCTGCTGTCATACGAGCAGTGCTTCAGCCCCTGATCATTCATCTTCCTGGCCCTCCTCTGGGCCCAATCCAGCAGGTCCTCATCCTTCTTCTGTTGGGAACCCCAGAGCTGGATGCAGCACTCCAGGTGGGGTCTCACAAGAGTGGACCAGAGGATGAGAATCCCCTCCCTCACCCTGCTGGCTACACTGCTTTGGATGCAACCCAGGATGTGTTTAGCTTTCTGGGCTGCCAGTGTACATTGCTGGGTTGTGTTGTGCTTCTTGTCCACCACCACATTAATACCTCCAAGTCCTTCTCCTCGGGGCTGCCCTCAATCCATTCTCTGCCCAGCCTGAATCTGTGCTTGGGATTTCCCTGACCCAGGTCCAGGACCTTGCGCTTGGCCCTGTTGAACTTTGTAAGGTTTGCACAGGCCCAGTGGGTCCAGATCCCTCTGGATGGCAGCACTAAGTCACTGCAGTCAGCTCCACAAAATGGACCTCAGTGTCTCCATGCAGCTGCCTGCTTCTGCATTCAATGACTCACAATTTAACACAATCATTCACAGAGTGTGCAAACACAGCCAATGCTATGCAAATTATGTGAAGTATTTATTTTCTCATATATTGCTGACAGCACCGGAGAGGCTGAGCACACAAACCAGTATTCATACTGTGACTCAGTGACATTTGCTGTGTTTCTAGCAGTGGGTTTATCCTGGATTGCAAATGCTTAAAATTCAGTAATCTGCTCTGATGCTGCATGTGACAACGTAACTTGAGTCATTTCAGAGCAGTGTTAGGTCTAAATGATAACAGAAGCAAAAGGCAATAAAAGGTTACTTTTTTTCCACTATGTCTTTGATAAACACAAGCTAAAGCTCTGTTGAATAAAATGAAGCTAAGGTTTTGTGTTTCAAAGCTGAATTACAATTGAAAAGGTTTCTACGGAAATGAAGGAAAGAGGCCAAAAGAAAATTGTGTTTTCTTTTTCCCTTCAAATGGACAAGCTTTGCAGTGGTTATATAATATTTAAGTTACTGAATACAGAACGCTATTCTGTTCAAGAATAAATGGTTCACATATGCAGAATGATTCAGCCAAATTTACATTCTGTGAATAAATGTTTATTTATGAAATTACACACGCAGCATAACCAAAATGAAGCAGGGATAGGCTATGACAGCTCTCCTAAGATATGTAAAATACCAAATCTTTCATGGAGCTACTAAACTGGCATATACATATTCAACACGTAGCTGAAGTCACAAGAAGCAAACTGACAGAGAAGAAACAAATTTCTCACTACAGTGTCCCTGCTTCATCTTTTGCAGGCCATGGACAAACTAGGCAGACCTGCAGAGACATTATGCCAAAATAGATTTTTTGAGACACTGGTGAGACAGCAGAAGTGTAAAGAAAGAAATAGGAAAAATGTTCAAGAGAGACACCTTCTAGTTCCGCAGTTAGGGCAGCATTCTAATTCAGACCAGAAGGAAAGCAATGATTAACAACTTTAATAAAGTCAATATAAGTGGAACCTACATTAAAAAACTTTCAAAAGCATGGCTTTCTAAGCTGCTGGAAAGGTTAAATAAGTTTCTCAGTGTGAAAGCTCCAAAAAAAATTTCTTCGAATTTGGCTTGAATGCATATTTCTTTGAAACTTGAGGACAGAGGCACATAGGAAAAATACATGGACTGCACTGAAACTTAGAAACTTACTGCACTTGAACTTTGCATTATATAACGCCTTAACTTACAATTTACCGTGGTGGCCTTCTTAGGCCTCTTCATATAGTCAACATAAAAGGGCTTATAAGAAAAGGAAGAGTTTTGCAACTGAGAGATATTATTCTTTGAGCATCTGCGGGGCTTTTTGGTTTTGTCTCAATTTCCAGGTAAGAAAGCAGAGACTGAAGAAGCAATTTCCCTGAAGGTAAAGGAACCTTCAGGGAAAGAGCTAACCTATGGGACTTAGAACTTTGCTTATGGTGGAGCTGCATCCTGTTTCAGATGCCAATTCCTTCCTTACACATAAATACCTGTGAACCCATATCCTTTCCTGAAATTCCATTTTCCCATCTATGCAATGGTTGTAATAACCAGCCTAAAGAGATGCCTATTTATTTCTGTTAATGGAAATATTTGTATGTCTGGATGATAACTAAGTGGGAAACAACTTGGGAGCCTTCATCTTAACACTTTTTCTTGTTTTTCTAAGCCTCCTAATTGAGTACATCAGCAGCAGTACCAAAACTCATGTGTTCCCTCGAGTGTTTATGAAAACATTAGAGTTTCAAAGAATCTGTAAGCCTTAAATTGCACAAAGGCACTCTGCACTCTGAAAATCAGAGCTCAGTATTACAGAAGGAGGACCAACATCAAAACACAAGAGATAATATATTTTAAAAGAGCTATAGTTGTTCCTTCCCTTTTGCAATTTTCCAGCCAAGCTGAGATAAAATAAGTACTGACACTGCTAAAGCACAGTATTGCCTATGTCCTTGACACTGCTTGCAAACAATAAGGTATTGAAAAATATAGGCAAGTGGTTATAACTTTAAAACCTATTTTCAAAGTTTTGGGACTCAGTGAGAGCTACAAAAAGGCAAGTTACAGCATATGCAGCTAAATTACTGTAAAGATAGGCACATGCACATTTATGTTCTGGTAGGAGCAGTAAAAGCATTCTTCATTGTGGCTGTGGTTTCTAATACTTGGCATCAGTATGACTTAATAAAGGGTGGATGTGTTCTGTTGAAAATCTCCTGACAAATTTTTTGCTTGTCTATAAGCAAGAATGTAATAATTCTGCTTGAGTGCTCTGAAAGTTATGACTATCTGAAAGAAGCAGCTTGCTGAGCTACAAAAATAATTGTACTTTCAACTGACACCATCACCACCCTTGTTCTCATTATAAAAATCCTGTGTAAAGAGCAAGAATCTGTTTAATCGACCATTATAGAAATTGCTGTTAGCTAAATAATTCTATCATGAGCACACATGTTCTTACATGTTATTTTGATTAGATGATGTTCATAGTGTGTAAGCTGAACACTTCAATGGTAAAAAATAGTACAGATAAATTTTACCTAGATATACTTTAGGTATAGATAAAACTAATCCTTGTTTTTGGAGTAGCAAGAGAAAGGAAATAATTTTTATGGATGCCATACCGTTCCAATTTAATGCATCATAAACATTTTTATGCAGAGATACAAAGATCTCAGTGTTGCCAGTGGAAGGAAAACAAGTTTTCCAAAGTTCTTTTGGAATCTTGCACATATTTAGTGAGCTTGGTCCATCTGACACTTTACAAGCTTGGATAGCCTTTGTGTAGATTTCTGTACATGTGAAATACTTCAGTTCTATTCCAACAGACTTCAGAGAAACTGGATCAGTCACCACAAAAGGGTGGGGTTTTCATTCTATTTCTCTAGACAGCATGTGGCCAATTCATCTATTCCTAAAGGTTTGAATTTACAGTCACATTTTTCACCTACAAGTCTTGACCCCTCTCATAGATAAAATATCATAATTTCTGTTTTACAGCTGAGCCCAATATAAGGCAGAGAGAAGCAACTTCCTCACAGTCCTGTGGGGAGTCATCATGATGGGTCCCCAGGAATTTGTTCAAGCCTCTTGTCTTGGCCAAAATGAAGAAGAAAATGTATTAATTATGTAAAGTTCTAACGAGTCTCCTACCTGTGAATGGTTACAGGAAAGACAACCCCAGCAATGAAGGGTGGCTTGCAAAAACACCAGAGGAATCAGCTAAACTAAAGAGAGCCTATATGAGGCATTGCATTACATAATTGCATCTGTATTTGTCATCAAATTCAGAATCATCAAAAGTCTGCAAAACGGAGTTGTTTTGCCACTGTAATACCTCAGACATTTCTGGGAAGTTCAGATTTTTCTAAGAAATACAATAGAGTGCTTATCAGTCACTGTAAAATTAGTGTGAACTCAGACAAGAACCTGCAACATTCGGCAATGCTTGTCTCTCTCAGGGCCTTAGACCCAAATAGTTAAGTTAAAATTAAATGTTTTATACATATTACAGCATTTGTTAAAAAATATGAAAAGTGTATCCTACATGCATGTAATTAACAGTAAAGCAATCAAGCTTTATTGATTTCGGCTCTTATAACTAGCAGATAATAAAATAGACACAGAACATAACATAAATACAGCAGTCTGATAAGAAACCACAGCTCTCTCACCATGATTAGGAAAAAATGCAATCAATCACCATGACAGCCAAGAGGACAATGATTTCATTTCACAGCAGCTCTTTAGAATACCAAGATAAAATTTGCTTCTCATATAATTAAAGCCAATTGATGTTTCATTAAAAAAGAGAAGTAAGCAAAGTGTTGCACAGAAACTTTGTTAGGACTTGGAAAGTGGTTCGTTTTGTTTTGTTTTTTTAAGTTGGTCTTTCAGAGCTGGTCTCTTGCTCTGATTCTGAGCAGAGGCTTCATTCAGACAGAACAGGGACCAGGTCCTTATATAAAGTCACTCTTCCCCCATCTTCAAAGCTTTCCCAGGGAAAAGTTTATTGAAATAGAAATATTTCTGCGGTGCTTCTTGAATGACATGAACACTTTTTGTTCAGCTGAAAACTTCCTCTCTCCGGGTCTAGCCTCCTAGGACACAGCTGGAGCGGCAGGGGTTCATCCCCATCCTCCTGCTGCTCCGCGCCCCTCCTCTGCCCCGCAGGACTTCAAGCCGTGATGGTGCTAGGAGATTAGACGTATCCATGGGGAATAGCTACTCTAATAATTTCCTCCATCCCCCCCGCACCCCCGCCCCCCGCCCCATCATGAATTTGTCTAGACACGGCACAATTT